>JAZGTL010000043.1:415000-417500 GCA_037349345.1 Oemleria cerasiformis | reverse complement strand
CATCGAGTGGAACAAAGCCTGCGCCGCTGGGCGTGGCAACAACCGAAAGCAACCCTCAACCGACATAGCAGGCCATTTGGGAAGGTGTCCCGAAGACATCTACGACCAAACTAGGCATAAGAAGGGACACCGAAGGGACACCGAGGAAGGAGAGAGCCGGCAGTTCGTTGCCCAAGCAAGGAGCCTACCGACGCATCACCCTATTCACCACTCACACGCCATGACGTTAGCTAAAGCCCAGAACCACAAAACGAACCGCAAGGGTCGGCCAGCGAAATGACTAGACGACAATGCGGGAACATCGAGTGGAACAAAGCCTGCGCCGCTGGGCGTGGCAACAACCGAAAGCAACCCTCAACCGACATAGCAGGCCATTTGGGAAGGTGTCCCGAAGACATCTACGACCAAACTAGGCATAAGAAGGGACACCGAAGGGACACCGAGGAAGGAGAGACACCGAAGGGACACCGATGGGCTCAAAGGGACACCGAGGGACTCGAAGGGACACGGAGGGTGGGCTGCCCATGCCCGGGAACATCGCCTTCCTATCGAGAGAACCACTACCCCCCTATATAGGATTATTTTCATTTTCAGCATTTGCAGCAGCAAACATCACCTATGTGCGTGGGGAGTAATGGTCATTTAGGAAGCAAGGAGGAGAGTACTACTACCCCCCTATATAGGATTATTTTCATTTTCAGCATTTGCAGCAGCAAACATCACCTATGTGCGTGGGGAGTAATGGACATTTAGGAAGCAAGGAGGAGAGGACCACTACCCCCCTATATAGGATTATTTTCATTTTCAGCATTAGCAGCAGCAAACATCACCTATGTGCGAGGGGAGTAATGGGCATTTAGCAAGCAGGGACTCCATGGGACTCGAACTATGGACCAGGAGAGGGAGTTTGGAAGATGCCGCGTAGCCAACTATGACAAAACATGTCTCAGCTTGGTCGAAGGGGCTGAGAGGGACTCGAATGGACACCGAGGGACGCCGAGGGACTCGAAGGGACTCGAAGGGACTCGAAGGGACTCAAAGGGACGATTAGGGACGTTTAGGGACGCGCGACGCGCGACGCGCGGTGGCTAAAGCCCACGGATCACCAACTTCCTGACGGGAGGACCACTACCCCCCTATATAGGATTATTTTCATTTTCAGCATTAGCAGCAGCAAACATGGCCTATGTGCGAGGGGAGTACTGCACATTTTGGAAGCAGGGAGGAGAGAACCCCTTCCCCCCTATATAGGATTATTTTCATTCTCAGCATTAGCAGCAGCAAACATCACCTATGCGCGAGGGGAGTATTGCACATTTAAGAAGAAGGGAGGAGAAGAGCAGTACCCCCTATATAGGATTAATTTCATTTTCAGCATTAGCAGCAGCAAACATCACCTATGTGCGAGGGGAGTACTGCACATTTTGGAAGCAGGGAGGAGAGAACCCCTTCCCCCCTATATAGGATTATTTTCATTCTCAGCATTAGCAGCAGCAAACATCACCTATGCGCGAGGGGAGTATTGCACATTTAAGAAGAAGGGAGGAGAGGAGCAGTACCCCCCTATATAGGATTATTTTCATTTTCAGCATTAGCAGCAGCAAACATGGCCTATGTGCGAGGGGAGTACTGCACATTTTGGAAGCAGGGAGGAGAGAACCCCTTCCCCCCTATATAGGATTATTTTCATTCTCAGCATTAGCAGCAGCAAACATCACCTATGCGCGAGGGGAGTATTGCACATTTAAGAAGAAGGGAGGAGAGGACCAGTACCCCCTATATAGGATTATTTTCATTTTCAGCATTAGCAGCAGCAAACATCACCTAAGTGCGAGGGGAGTAATGCACATTTAGGGCGCAGGGACTCCAAGGGACATGTCAAGGAACTAAAAGGTACGCCGAGGGACGCCAAAGGGACCCCCGAGGGGCTCCAAGGAACGACGAGTGGCACCATTCTGTTACTACACGCAGCAAAAACAGGAACCCGCTTTGCGCAGAATCAAATCTTGATTCATCACTGAGGAAGGAGAGAGCCGGCAGTTCGTTGCCCAAGCAAGGAGCCTGCCGACGCATCACCCCATTCACCACTCACACGCCATGACGTTAGCTAAAGCCCAGAACCACCAAACGAAACGCAAGGGTCGGCCAGCGAAATGACTAGACGACAATGCGGGAACATCGAGTGGAACAAAGCCCGCGCCGCTGGGCGTGGTAAAAATCGAAAGCAACCCTCAACCGACATAGCAGGCCATTTGGGAAGGTGTCCCGAAGACATCTACGACCAAACCAGGCATAAGAAGGGACAGGAAGGAACACCGAAGGGACACCGATGGGCTCAAAGGGACACCGAGGGACTCTAAGGGACGCTGGGGGGGTGGGCTGCCCAAGCCCGGGGACATCGCCTTCCTATCGAGAGGACCACTACCCCCCTATATAGGATTATTTTCATTTTCAGCATCTGCAGCAGCAAACATCACCTATGTACGTGGGGAGTACTGCA
>JAZGTL010000043.1:372500-375000 GCA_037349345.1 Oemleria cerasiformis | reverse complement strand
CGAAAGCAACCCTCAACCGACATAGCAGGCCATTTGGGAAGATGTCCCGAAGACAACTACGACCAAACTAGGCATAAAAAGGGACACGAAGGAACACCGAAGGGACACCGAGGAAGGAGAGAGCCGGCAGTTCGTTGCCCAAGCAAGGAGCCTGCCGACGCATCACCCTATTCACCACTCACACGCCATGACGTTAGCTAAAGCCCAGAACCACAAAACGAACCGCAAGGGTCGGCCAGCGAAATGACTAGACGACAATGCGGGAACATCGAGTGGAACAAAGCCTGCGCCGCTGGGCGTGGCAACAACCGAAAGCAACCCTCAACCGACATAGCAGGCCATTTGGGAAGGTGTCCCGAAGACATCTACGACCAAACTAGGCATAAGAAGGGACACCGAAGGGACACCGAGGAAGGAGAGAGCCGGCAGTTCGTTGCCCAAGCAAGGAGCCTACCGACGCATCACCCTATTCACCACTCACACGCCATGACGTTAGCTAAAGCCCAGAACCACAAAACGAACCGCAAGGGTCGGCCAGCGAAATGACTAGACGACAATGCGGGAACATCGAGTGGAACAAAGCCTGCGCCGCTGGGCGTGGCAACAACCGAAAGCAACCCTCAACCGACATAGCAGGCCATTTGGGAAGGTGTCCCGAAGACATCTACGACCAAACTAGGCATAAGAAGGGACACCGAAGGGACACCGAGGAAGGAGAGACACCGAAGGGACACCGATGGGCTCAAAGGGACACCGAGGGACTCGAAGGGACACGGAGGGTGGGCTGCCCATGCCCGGGAACATCGCCTTCCTATCGAGAGAACCACTACCCCCCTATATAGGATTATTTTCATTTTCAGCATTTGCAGCAGCAAACATCACCTATGTGCGTGGGGAGTAATGGTCATTTAGGAAGCAAGGAGGAGAGTACTACTACCCCCCTATATAGGATTATTTTCATTTTCAGCATTTGCAGCAGCAAACATCACCTATGTGCGTGGGGAGTAATGGACATTTAGGAAGCAAGGAGGAGAGGACCACTACCCCCCTATATAGGATTATTTTCATTTTCAGCATTAGCAGCAGCAAACATCACCTATGTGCGAGGGGGGAGTAATGGGCATTTAGCAAGCAGGGACATCCATGGACTCGAACTATGGACCAGGAGAGGGAGTTTGGAAGATTGCCGCGTAGCCAACTATGACAAAACATGTCTCAGCTTGGTCGAAGGGGCTGAGAGGGACTCGAATGGGACACCGAGGGACGCTCGAGGGACTCGAAGGGACTCAAAGGGGACGATTAGGGACGTTTGGACGGAGGACGCGCGACGCGCGGTGGCTTAAGCCCACGGATCACCAACTTCCTGACGGGAGGACCACTACCCCCCTATATAGGATTATTTTCATTTTCAGCATTAGCAGCAGCAAACATGGCCTATGTGCGAGGGGAGTACTGCACATTTTGAAGCAGGGAGGAGAGAACCCCTTCCCCCCTATATAGGATTATTTTCATTCTCAGCATTAGCAGCAGCAAACATCACCTATGCGCGAGGGGAGTATTGCACATTTAAGAAGAAGGGAGGAGAAGAGCAGTACCCCCTATATAGGATTAATTTCATTTTCAGCATTAGCAGCAAGCAAACTCACCTATGTGCGAGGGGAGTACTGCACATTTTGGAAGCAGGGAGGAGAGAACCCCTTCCCCCCTATATAGGATTATTTTCATTCTCAGCATTAGCAGCAGCAAACATCACCTATGCGCGAGGGGAGTATTGCACATTTAAGAAGAAGTGGAGGAGAGGAGCAGTACCCCCCTATATAGGATTATTTTCATTTTCAGCATTAGCAGCAGCAAACATCACCTATGTGCGAGGGGAGTACTGCACATTTTGGAAGCAGGGAGGAGAGAACCCCTTCCCCCCTATATAGGATTATTTTCATTCTCAGCATTAGCAGCAGCAAACATCACCTATGCGCGAGGGGAGTATTGCACATTTAAGAAGAAGGGAGGAGAGGACCAGTACCCCCTATATAGGATTATTTTCATTTTCAGCATTAGCAGCAGCAAACATCACCTAAGTGCGAGGGGAGTAATGCACATTTAGGGCGCAGGGACTCCAAGGGACATGTCAAGGAACTAAAAGGTACGCCGAGGGACGCCAAAGGGACCCCCGAGGGGCTCCAAGGAACGACGAGTGGCACCATTCTGTTACTACACGCAGCAAAAACAGGAACCCGCTTTGCGCAGAATCAAATCTTGATTCATCACTGAGGAAGGAGAGAGCCGGCAGTTCGTTGCCCAAGCAAGGAGCCTGCCGACGCATCACCCCATTCACCACTCACACGCCATGACGTTAGCTAAAGCCCAGAACCACCAAACGAAACGCAAGGGTCGGCCAGCGAAATGACTAGACGACAATGCGGGAACATCGAGTGGAACAAAGCCCGCGCCGCTGGGCGTGGTAAAAATCGAAAGCAACCCTCAACCGACATAGCAGGCC
>JAZGTL010000043.1:340000-342500 GCA_037349345.1 Oemleria cerasiformis | reverse complement strand
AGTTCGTTGCCCAAGCAAGGAGCCTACCGACGCATCACCCTATTCACCACTCACACGCCATGACGTTTAGCTAAAGCCCAGAACCACAAAACGAACCGCAAGGGTCGGCCAGCGAAATGACTAGACGACAATGCGGGAACATCGAGTGGAACAAAGCCTGCGCCGCTGGGCGTGGCAACAACCGAAGCAAACCCTCAACCGACATAGCAGGCCATTTGGGAAGGTGTCCCGAAGACATCTACGACAAACTAGGCATAAGAAGGGACACCGAAGGGACACCGAGGAAGGAGAGACACCGAAGGGACACCGATGGGCTCAAAGGGACACCGAGGGACTCGAAGGGACACGGAGGGTGGGCTGCCCATGCCCGGGAACATCGCCTTCCTATCGAGAGAACCACTACCCCCCTATATAGGATTATTTTCATTTTCAGCATTTGCTAGCAGCAAACATCACCTATGTGCGTGGGGAGTAATGGTCATTTTAGAAGCAAGGAGGAGAGTACTACTACCCCCCCTATATAGGATTATTTTCATTTTCAGCATTTGCAGCAGCAAACATCACCTATGTGCGTGGGGAGTAATGGACATTTAGAAGCAAGGGAGGAGAGGACCACTACCCCCTATATAGGATTATTTTCATTTTCCAGCATTAGCAGCAGCAAACATCACCTATGTGCGAGGGGAGTAATGGGCATTTAGCAAGCAGGGACTCCATGGACTCGAACTATGGACCAGGAGAGGGAGTTTGGAAGATGCCGCGTAGCCAACTATGACAAAACATGTCTCAGCTTGGTCGAAGGGGCTGAGAGGGACTCGAATGGGACACCGAGGGACGCCGAGGGACTCGAAGGGACTCAAAGGGACCTCGAAGGGACTCAAAGGGACGATTAGGGACGTTTAGGGACGCGCGACGCGCGACGCGCGGTGGCTAAAGCCCACGGATCACCAACTTCCTGACGGGAGACCACTACCCCCCCTATATAGGACTATTTTCATTTTCAGCATTAGCAAGCAGCAAACATGGCCTATGTGCGAGGGGAGTACTGCACATTTTGGAAGCAGGGAGGGAGAGAACCCTTCCCCACCCTATATAGGATTATTTTCATCTCAGCATTAGCAGCAGCAAACATCACCTATGCGCGAGGGGAGTATTGCACATTAAGAAGAAGGGAGAGAAGAGCAGTACCCCCTATATAGGATTAATTTCATTATCAGCATTAGCAGCAGCAAACATCACCTATGTGCGAGGGGGAGTACTGCACATTTTGAAGCAGGGAGGAGAGAACCCCTTCCCCCCTATATAGGATTATTTTCATTCTCAGCATTAGCAGCAGCAAACATCACCTATGCGCGAGGGGAGTAATGCACATTTAAGAAGAAGGGGAGGAGAGGAGCAGTACCCCCCTATATAGGATTATTTTCATTTTCAGCATTAGCAGCAGCAAACATGGCCTATGTGCGAGGGGAGTACTGCACATTTTGGAAGCAGGGAGGAGAGAACCCCTTCCCCCCTATATAGGATTATTTTCATTCTCAGCATTAGCAGCAGCAAACATCACCTATGCGCGAGGGGAGTATTGCACATTTAAGAAGAAGGGAGGAGAGGACAGTACCCCCTATATAGGATTAATTTCAATTTCAGCATTAGCAGCAGCAAACATCACCTAAGTGCGAGGGGAGTAATGCACATTTAGGGCGGCAGGGACTCCAAGGGGACATGTCAAGGAACTAAAAGGTACGCCGAGGGACGCCAAAGGGACCCCCGAGGGGCTCCAAGGAACGACGAGTGGCACCATCTGTTACTACACGCAGCAAAAACAGGAACCCGCTTTGCGCAGAATCAAATCTTGATTCATCACTGAGGAAGGAGAGAGCCGGCAGTTCGTTGCCCAAGCAAGGAGCCTGCCGACGCATCACCCCATTCACCACTCACACGCCATGACGTTAGCTAAAGCCCAGAACCACCAAACGAAACGCAAGGGTCGGCCAGCGAAATGACTAGACGACAATGCGGGGAACATCGAGTGGAACAAAGCCCGCGCCGCTGGGCGTGGTAAAAATCGAAAGCAACCCTCAACCGACATAGCAGGCCATTTGGGAAGGTGTCCCGAAGACATCTTACGACCAAACCAGGCATAAGAAGGGACAGAAGGAACACCGAAGGGACACCGATGGGCTCAAAGGGACACCGAGGGACTCTAAGGGACGCTGGGGGGGGTGGGCTGCCCAAGCCCGGGGACATCGCCTTCCTATCGAGAGGACCACTACCCCCCTATATAGGATTATTTTCATTTTCAGCATCTGCAGCAGCAAACATCACCTATGTACGTGGGGAGTACTGCACATTTAGGAAGCAGGGAGGAGAGCACCACTACACCCCTATATAGGATTATTTTCATTTCCAGCATTAGCAGCAGCAAACATCAGCTATGTGCGAGGTGAGTAATGCACATTTGGGGCGCAGGGACTCCAAGGGACCTGTATATTGACGAGATTTT
>JAZGTL010000043.1:297500-300000 GCA_037349345.1 Oemleria cerasiformis | reverse complement strand
CCTATTCACCACTCACACGCCATGACGTTAGCTAAAGCCCAGAACCACAAAACGAACCGCAAGGGTCGGCCAGCGAAATGACTAGACGACAATGCGGGAACATCGAGTGGAACAAAGCCTGCGCCGCTGGGCGTGGCAACAACCGAAAGCAACCCTCAACCGACATAGCAGGCCATTTGGGAAGGTGTCCCGAAGACATCTACGACCAAACTAGGCATAAGAAGGGACACCGAAGGGACACCGAGGAAGGAGAGAGCCGGCAGTTCGTTGCCCAAGCAAGGAGCCTACCGACGCATCACCCTATTCACCACTCACACGCCATGACGTTAGCTAAAGCCCAGAACCACAAAACGAACCGCAAGGGTCGGCCAGCGAAATGACTAGACGACAATGCGGGAACATCGAGTGGAACAAAGCCTGCGCCGCTGGGCGTGGCAACAACCGAAAGCAACCCTCAACCGACATAGCAGGCCATTTGGGAAGGTGTCCCGAAGACATCTACGACCAAACTAGGCATAAGAAGGGACACCGAAGGGACACCGAGGAAGGAGAGACACCGAAGGGACACCGATGGGCTCAAAGGGACACCGAGGGACTCGAAGGGACACGGAGGGTGGGCTGCCCATGCCCGGGAACATCGCCTTCCTATCGAGAGAACCACTACCCCCCTATATAGGATTATTTTCATTTTCAGCATTTGCAGCAGCAAACATCACCTATGTGCGTGGGGAGTAATGGTCATTTAGGAAGCAAGGAGGAGAGTACTACTACCCCCCTATATAGGATTATTTTCATTTTCAGCATTTGCAGCAGCAAACATCACCTATGTGCGTGGGGAGTAATGGACATTTAGGAAGCAAGGAGGAGAGGACCACTACCCCCCTATATAGGATTATTTTCATTTTCAGCATTAGCAGCAGCAAACATCACCTATGTGCGAGGGGAGTAATGGGCATTTAGCAAGCAGGGACTCCATGGGACTCGAACTATGGACCAGGAGAGGGAGTTTGGAAGATGCCGCGTAGCCAACTATGACAAAACATGTCTCAGCTTGGTCGAAGGGGCTGAGAGGGACTCGAATGGACACCGAGGGACGCCGAGGGACTCGAAGGGACTCAAAGGGACTCGAAGGGACTCAAAGGGACGATTAGGGACGTTTAGGGACGCGCGACGCGCGACGCGCGGTGGCTAAAGCCCACGGATCACCAACTTCCTGACGGGAGGACCACTACCCCCCTATATAGGATTATTTTCATTTTCAGCATTAGCAGCAGCAAACATGGCCTATGTGCGAGGGGAGTACTGCACATTTTGGAAGCAGGGAGGAGAGAACCCCTTCCCCCCTATATAGGATTATTTTCATTCTCAGCATTAGCAGCAGCAAACATCACCTATGCGCGAGGGGAGTATTGCACATTTAAGAAGAAGGGAGGAGAAGAGCAGTACCCCCTATATAGGATTAATTTCATTTTCAGCATTAGCAGCAGCAAACATCACCTATGTGCGAGGGGAGTACTGCACATTTTGGAAGCAGGGAGGAGAGAACCCCTTCCCCCCTATATAGGATTATTTTCATTCTCAGCATTAGCAGCAGCAAACATCACCTATGCGCGAGGGGAGTATTGCACATTTAAGAAGAAGGGAGGAGAGGAGCAGTACCCCCCTATATAGGATTATTTTCATTTTCAGCATTAGCAGCAGCAAACATGGCCTATGTGCGAGGGGAGTACTGCACATTTTGGAAGCAGGGAGGAGAGAACCCCTTCCCCCCTATATAGGATTATTTTCATTCTCAGCATTAGCAGCAGCAAACATCACCTATGCGCGAGGGGAGTATTGCACATTTAAGAAGAAGGGAGGAGAGGACCAGTACCCCCTATATAGGATTATTTTCATTTTCAGCATTAGCAGCAGCAAACATCACCTAAGTGCGAGGGGAGTAATGCACATTTAGGGCGCAGGGACTCCAAGGGACATGTCAAGGAACTAAAAGGTACGCCGAGGGACGCCAAAGGGACCCCCGAGGGGCTCCAAGGAACGACGAGTGGCACCATTCTGTTACTACACGCAGCAAAAACAGGAACCCGCTTTGCGCAGAATCAAATCTTGATTCATCACTGAGGAAGGAGAGAGCCGGCAGTTCGTTGCCCAAGCAAGGAGCCTGCCGACGCATCACCCCATTCACCACTCACACGCCATGACGTTAGCTAAAGCCCAGAACCACCAAACGAAACGCAAGGGTCGGCCAGCGAAATGACTAGACGACAATGCGGGAACATCGAGTGGAACAAAGCCCGCGCCGCTGGGCGTGGTAAAAATCGAAAGCAACCCTCAACCGACATAGCAGGCCATTTGGGAAGGTGTCCCGAAGACATCTACGACCAAACCAGGCATAAGAAGGGACAGGAAGGAACACCGAAGGGACACCGATGGGCTCAAAGGGACACCGAGGGACTCTAAGGGACGCTGGGGGGGTGGGCTGCCCAAGCCCGGGGACATC
>JAZGTL010000043.1:255000-257500 GCA_037349345.1 Oemleria cerasiformis | reverse complement strand
ACCCTATTCACCACTCACACGCCATGACGTTAGCTAAAGCCCAGAACCACAAAACGAACCGCAAGGGTCGGCCAGCGAAATGACTAGACGACAATGCGGGAACATCGAGTGGAACAAAGCCTGCGCCGCTGGGCGTGGCAACAACCGAAAGCAACCCTCAACCGACATAGCAGGCCATTTGGGAAGATGTCCCGAAGACAACTACGACCAAACTAGGCATAAAAAGGGACACGAAGGAACACCGAAGGGACACCGAGGAAGGAGAGAGCCGGCAGTTCGTTGCCCAAGCAAGGAGCCTGCCGACGCATCACCCTATTCACCACTCACACGCCATGACGTTAGCTAAAGCCCAGAACCACAAAACGAACCGCAAGGGTCGGCCAGCGAAATGACTAGACGACAATGCGGGAACATCGAGTGGAACAAAGCCTGCGCCGCTGGGCGTGGCAACAACCGAAAGCAACCCTCAACCGACATAGCAGGCCATTTGGGAAGGTGTCCCGAAGACATCTACGACCAAACTAGGCATAAGAAGGGACACCGAAGGGACACCGAGGAAGGAGAGAGCCGGCAGTTCGTTGCCCAAGCAAGGAGCCTACCGACGCATCACCCTATTCACCACTCACACGCCATGACGTTAGCTAAAGCCCAGAACCACAAAACGAACCGCAAGGGTCGGCCAGCGAAATGACTAGACGACAATGCGGGAACATCGAGTGGAACAAAGCCTGCGCCGCTGGGCGTGGCAACAACCGAAAGCAACCCTCAACCGACATAGCAGGCCATTTGGGAAGGTGTCCCGAAGACATCTACGACCAAACTAGGCATAAGAAGGGACACCGAAGGGACACCGAGGAAGGAGAGACACCGAAGGGACACCGATGGGCTCAAAGGGACACCGAGGGACTCGAAGGGACACGGAGGGTGGGCTGCCCATGCCCGGGAACATCGCCTTCCTATCGAGAGAACCACTACCCCCCTATATAGGATTATTTTCATTTTCAGCATTTGCAGCAGCAAACATCACCTATGTGCGTGGGGAGTAATGGTCATTTAGGAAGCAAGGAGGAGAGTACTACTACCCCCCTATATAGGATTATTTTCATTTTCAGCATTTGCAGCAGCAAACATCACCTATGTGCGTGGGGAGTAATGGACATTTAGGAAGCAAGGAGGAGAGGACCACTACCCCCCTATATAGGATTATTTTCATTTTCAGCATTAGCAGCAGCAAACATCACCTATGTGCGAGGGGAGTAATGGGCATTTAGCAAGCAGGGACTCCATGGGACTCGAACTATGGACCAGGAGAGGGAGTTTGGAAGATGCCGCGTAGCCAACTATGACAAAACATGTCTCAGCTTGGTCGAAGGGGCTGAGAGGGACTCGAATGGACACCGAGGGACGCCGAGGGACTCGAAGGGACTCAAAGGGACTCGAAGGGACTCAAAGGGACGATTAGGGACGTTTAGGGACGCGCGACGCGCGACGCGCGGTGGCTAAAGCCCACGGATCACCAACTTCCTGACGGGAGGACCACTACCCCCCTATATAGGATTATTTTCATTTTCAGCATTAGCAGCAGCAAACATGGCCTATGTGCGAGGGGAGTACTGCACATTTTGGAAGCAGGGAGGAGAGAACCCCTTCCCCCCTATATAGGATTATTTTCATTCTCAGCATTAGCAGCAGCAAACATCACCTATGCGCGAGGGGAGTATTGCACATTTAAGAAGAAGGGAGGAGAAGAGCAGTACCCCCTATATAGGATTAATTTCATTTTCAGCATTAGCAGCAGCAAACATCACCTATGTGCGAGGGGAGTACTGCACATTTTGGAAGCAGGGAGGAGAGAACCCCTTCCCCCCTATATAGGATTATTTTCATTCTCAGCATTAGCAGCAGCAAACATCACCTATGCGCGAGGGGAGTATTGCACATTTAAGAAGAAGGGAGGAGAGGAGCAGTACCCCCCTATATAGGATTATTTTCATTTTCAGCATTAGCAGCAGCAAACATGGCCTATGTGCGAGGGGAGTACTGCACATTTTGGAAGCAGGGAGGAGAGAACCCCTTCCCCCCTATATAGGATTATTTTCATTCTCAGCATTAGCAGCAGCAAACATCACCTATGCGCGAGGGGAGTATTGCACATTTAAGAAGAAGGGAGGAGAGGACCAGTACCCCCTATATAGGATTATTTTCATTTTCAGCATTAGCAGCAGCAAACATCACCTAAGTGCGAGGGGAGTAATGCACATTTAGGGCGCAGGGACTCCAAGGGACATGTCAAGGAACTAAAAGGTACGCCGAGGGACGCCAAAGGGACCCCCGAGGGGCTCCAAGGAACGACGAGTGGCACCATTCTGTTACTACACGCAGCAAAAACAGGAACCCGCTTTGCGCAGAATCAAATCTTGATTCATCACTGAGGAAGGAGAGAGCCGGCAGTTCGTTGCCCAAGCAAGGAGCCTGCCGACGCATCACCCCATTCACCACT
>JAZGTL010000043.1:222500-225000 GCA_037349345.1 Oemleria cerasiformis | reverse complement strand
ACTAGACGACAATGCGGGAACATCGAGTGGAACAAAGCCTGCGCCGCTGGGCGTGGCAACAACCGAAAGCAACCCTCAACCGACATAGCAGGCCATTTGGGAAGGTGTCCCGAAGACATCTACGACCAAACTAGGCATAAGAAGGGACACCGAAGGGACACCGAGGAAGGAGAGAGCCGGCAGTTCGTTGCCCAAGCAAGGAGCCTACCGACGCATCACCCTATTCACCACTCACACGCCATGACGTTAGCTAAAGCCCAGAACCACAAAACGAACCGCAAGGGTCGGCCAGCGAAATGACTAGACGACAATGCGGGAACATCGAGTGGAACAAAGCCTGCGCCGCTGGGCGTGGCAACAACCGAAAGCAACCCTCAACCGACATAGCAGGCCATTTGGGAAGGTGTCCCGAAGACATCTACGACCAAACTAGGCATAAGAAGGGACACCGAAGGGACACCGAGGAAGGAGAGACACCGAAGGGACACCGATGGGCTCAAAGGGACACCGAGGGACTCGAAGGGACACGGAGGGTGGGCTGCCCATGCCCGGGAACATCGCCTTCCTATCGAGAGAACCACTACCCCCCTATATAGGATTATTTTCATTTTCAGCATTTGCAGCAGCAAACATCACCTATGTGCGTGGGGAGTAATGGTCATTTAGGAAGCAAGGAGGAGAGTACTACTACCCCCCTATATAGGATTATTTTCATTTTCAGCATTTGCAGCAGCAAACATCACCTATGTGCGTGGGGAGTAATGGACATTTAGGAAGCAAGGAGGAGAGGACCACTACCCCCCTATATAGGATTATTTTCATTTTCAGCATTAGCAGCAGCAAACATCACCTATGTGCGAGGGGAGTAATGGGCATTTAGCAAGCAGGGACTCCATGGGACTCGAACTATGGACCAGGAGAGGGAGTTTGGAAGATGCCGCGTAGCCAACTATGACAAAACATGTCTCAGCTTGGTCGAAGGGGCTGAGAGGGACTCGAATGGACACCGAGGGACGCCGAGGGACTCGAAGGGACTCAAAGGGACTCGAAGGGACTCAAAGGGACGATTAGGGACGTTTAGGGACGCGCGACGCGCGACGCGCGGTGGCTAAAGCCCACGGATCACCAACTTCCTGACGGGAGGACCACTACCCCCCTATATAGGATTATTTTCATTTTCAGCATTAGCAGCAGCAAACATGGCCTATGTGCGAGGGGAGTACTGCACATTTTGGAAGCAGGGAGGAGAGAACCCCTTCCCCCCTATATAGGATTATTTTCATTCTCAGCATTAGCAGCAGCAAACATCACCTATGCGCGAGGGGAGTATTGCACATTTAAGAAGAAGGGAGGAGAAGAGCAGTACCCCCTATATAGGATTAATTTCATTTTCAGCATTAGCAGCAGCAAACATCACCTATGTGCGAGGGGAGTACTGCACATTTTGGAAGCAGGGAGGAGAGAACCCCTTCCCCCCTATATAGGATTATTTTCATTCTCAGCATTAGCAGCAGCAAACATCACCTATGCGCGAGGGGAGTATTGCACATTTAAGAAGAAGGGAGGAGAGGAGCAGTACCCCCCTATATAGGATTATTTTCATTTTCAGCATTAGCAGCAGCAAACATGGCCTATGTGCGAGGGGAGTACTGCACATTTTGGAAGCAGGGAGGAGAGAACCCCTTCCCCCCTATATAGGATTATTTTCATTCTCAGCATTAGCAGCAGCAAACATCACCTATGCGCGAGGGGAGTATTGCACATTTAAGAAGAAGGGAGGAGAGGACCAGTACCCCCTATATAGGATTATTTTCATTTTCAGCATTAGCAGCAGCAAACATCACCTAAGTGCGAGGGGAGTAATGCACATTTAGGGCGCAGGGACTCCAAGGGACATGTCAAGGAACTAAAAGGTACGCCGAGGGACGCCAAAGGGACCCCCGAGGGGCTCCAAGGAACGACGAGTGGCACCATTCTGTTACTACACGCAGCAAAAACAGGAACCCGCTTTGCGCAGAATCAAATCTTGATTCATCACTGAGGAAGGAGAGAGCCGGCAGTTCGTTGCCCAAGCAAGGAGCCTGCCGACGCATCACCCCATTCACCACTCACACGCCATGACGTTAGCTAAAGCCCAGAACCACCAAACGAAACGCAAGGGTCGGCCAGCGAAATGACTAGACGACAATGCGGGAACATCGAGTGGAACAAAGCCCGCGCCGCTGGGCGTGGTAAAAATCGAAAGCAACCCTCAACCGACATAGCAGGCCATTTGGGAAGGTGTCCCGAAGACATCTACGACCAAACCAGGCATAAGAAGGGACAGGAAGGAACACCGAAGGGACACCGATGGGCTCAAAGGGACACCGAGGGACTCTAAGGGACGCTGGGGGGGTGGGCTGCCCAAGCCCGGGGACATCGCCTTCCTATCGAGAGGACCACTACCCCCCTATATAGGATTATTTTCATTTTCAGCATCTGCAGCAGCAAACATCACCTA
>JAZGTL010000043.1:212500-215000 GCA_037349345.1 Oemleria cerasiformis | reverse complement strand
AGGAGCCTGCCGACGCATCACCCTATTCACCACTCACACGCCATGACGTTAGCTAAGCCCAGAACCACAAAACGAAACGCAAGGGTCGGCCAGCGAAATGACTAACGACAATGCGGGAACATCCGAGTGGAACAAGCCTGCGCCGCTGGGCGTGGCAACACCAAAAGCAACCCTCAACCGACATAGCAGGCCATTTGGGAAGGTGTTCCCGAAGACAACTACGACCAAACTAGGCATAAGAAGGGACACGAAGGAACACCGAAGGGACACCGAGGAAGGAGAGAGCCGGCAGTTCCGTTGCCCAAGCAAGGAGCCCTGCCGACGCATCACCCTATTCACCACTCACACGCCATGACGTTAGCTAAAGCCCAGAACCACAAAACGAACCGCAAGGGGTCTGGCCAGCGAAATGACTAGACGACAATGCGGAACATCGAGTGGAACAAAGCCTGCGCCGCTGGGCGTGGCAACAACCGAAAGCAACCCTCAACCGACATAGCAGGCCATTTGGGAAGATGTCCCGAAGACAACTACGACCAAACTAAGGGCAGTAAAAAGGGACCACGACGAGGAACACCGAAGGGACAACCGAGGAAGGAGAGAGCCGGCAGTTCGTTGCCCAAGCAAGGAGCCTGCCGACGCATTCACCCTATTCACCACTCACACGCCATGACGTTAGCTAAAGCCCAGAACCACAAAACGAACACGCAAGGGTCGGCCAGCGAAATGACTAGACGACAATGCGGGAACATCGAGTGGAACAAAGCCTGCGCCGCTGGGCGTCGCAACAACCGAAAGCAACCACTCAACCGACATAGCAGGCCATTTGGGAAGGTGTCCCGAAGACATCTACGACCAAACTAGGCATAAGAAGGGACACGAAGGGACACCGAGGAAGGAGAGAGCCGGCAGTTCGTTGCCAAGCAAGGAGCCTACCGACGCATCACCCTATTCACCACTCACACGCCATGACGTTAGCTAAAGCCCAGCAACCACAAAACGAACCGCAAGGGTCGGCCAGCGAAATGACTAGACGACAATGGCTGGGGGGAACATCGAGTGGAACAAAGCCTGCGCCGCTGGGCGTGGCAACAACCGAAAGCAACCCTCAACCGACATAGCAGGCCATTTGGGAAGGTGTCCGAAGACATCTACGACCAAACTAGGCATAAGAAGGGACACCGAGGGACACCGAGGAAGGAGAGACACCGAAGGGACACCGATGGGCTCAAAGGGACACCGAGGGACTCGAAGGGACACGGAGGGTGGGCTGCCCATGCCCGGGAACATCGCCTTCCTATCGAGAGAACCACTACCCCCCTATATAGGATTATTTTCATTTTCAGCATTTGCAGCAGCAAACATCACCTATGTGCGTGGGGAGTAATGGTCATTTAGGAAGCAAGGAGGAGAGTACTACTACCCCCCTATATAGGATTATTTTCATTTTCAGCATTTGCAGCAGCAAACATCACCTATGTGCGTGGGGAGTAATGGACATTTAGGAAGCAAGGAGGAGAGGACCACTACCCCCCTATATAGGATTATTTTCATTTTCAGCATTAGCAGCAGCAAACATCACCTATGTGCGAGGGGAGTAATGGGCATTTAGCAAGCAGGGACTCCATGGGACTCGAACTATGGACCAGGAGAGGGAGTTTGGAAGATGCCGCGTAGCCAACTATGACAAAACATGTCTCAGCTTGGTCGAAGGTGGCTGAGAGGGACTCGAATGGACACCGAGGGACGCCGAGGGACTCGAAGGGACTCAAAGGGACTCGAAGGGACTCAAAGGGACGATTAGGGACGTTTAGGGACGCGCGACGCGCGACGCGCGGTGGCTAAAGCCCACGGATCACCAACTTCCTGACGGGAGGACCACTACCCCCCTATATAGGATTATTTTCATTTTCAGCATTAGCAGCAGCAAACATGGCCTATGTGCGAGGGGAGTACTGCACATTTTGGAAGCAGGGAGGAGAGAACCCCTTCCCCCCTATATAGGATTATTTTCATTCTCAGCATTAGCAGCAGCAAACATCACCTATGCGCGAGGGGAGTATTGCACATTTAAGAAGAAGGGAGGAGAAGAGCAGTACCCCCTATATAGGATTAATTTCATTTTCAGCATTAGCAGCAGCAAACATCACCTATGTGCGAGGGGAGTACTGCACATTTTGGAAGCAGGGAGGAGAGAACCCCTTCCCCCCTATATAGGATTATTTTCATTCTCAGCATTAGCAGCAGCAAACATCACCTATGCGCGAGGGGAGTATTGCACATTTAAGAAGAAGGGAGGAGAGGAGCAGTACCCCCCTATATAGGATTATTTTCATTTTCAGCATTAGCAGCAGCAAACATGGCCTATGTGCGAGGGGAGTACTGCACATTTTGGAAGCAGGGAGGAGAGAACCCCTTCCCCCCTATATAGGATTATTTTCATTCTCAGCATTAGCAGCAGCAAACATCACCTATGCGCGAGGGGAGTATTGCACATTTA
>JAZGTL010000043.1:180000-182500 GCA_037349345.1 Oemleria cerasiformis | reverse complement strand
CGTTGCCCAAGCAAGGAGCCTGCCGACGCATCACCCTATTCACCACTCACACGCCATGACGTTAGCTAAAGCCCAGAACCACAAAACGAACCGCAAGGGTCGGCCAGCGAAATGACTAGACGACAATGCGGGAACATCGAGTGGAACAAAGCCTGCGCCGCTGGGCGTGGCAACAACCGAAAGCAACCCTCAACCGACATAGCAGGCCATTTGGGAAGATGTCCCGAAGACAACTACGACCAAACTAGGCATAAAAAGGGACACGAAGGAACACCGAAGGGACACCGAGGAAGGAGAGAGCCGGCAGTTCGTTGCCCAAGCAAGGAGCCTGCCGACGCATCACCCTATTCACCACTCACACGCCATGACGTTAGCTAAAGCCCAGAACCACAAAACGAACCGCAAGGGTCGGCCAGCGAAATGACTAGACGACAATGCGGGAACATCGAGTGGAACAAAGCCTGCGCCGCTGGGCGTGGCAACAACCGAAAGCAACCCTCAACCGACATAGCAGGCCATTTGGGAAGGTGTCCCGAAGACATCTACGACCAAACTAGGCATAAGAAGGGACACCGAAGGGACACCGAGGAAGGAGAGAGCCGGCAGTTCGTTGCCCAAGCAAGGAGCCTACCGACGCATCACCCTATTCACCACTCACACGCCATGACGTTAGCTAAAGCCCAGAACCACAAAACGAACCGCAAGGGTCGGCCAGCGAAATGACTAGACGACAATGCGGGAACATCGAGTGGAACAAAGCCTGCGCCGCTGGGCGTGGCAACAACCGAAAGCAACCCTCAACCGACATAGCAGGCCATTTGGGAAGGTGTCCCGAAGACATCTACGACCAAACTAGGCATAAGAAGGGACACCGAAGGGACACCGAGGAAGGAGAGACACCGAAGGGACACCGATGGGCTCAAAGGGACACCGAGGGACTCGAAGGGACACGGAGGGTGGGCTGCCCATGCCCGGGAACATCGCCTTCCTATCGAGAGAACCACTACCCCCCTATATAGGATTATTTTCATTTTCAGCATTTGCAGCAGCAAACATCACCTATGTGCGTGGGGAGTAATGGTCATTTAGGAAGCAAGGAGGAGAGTACTACTACCCCCCTATATAGGATTATTTTCATTTTCAGCATTTGCAGCAGCAAACATCACCTATGTGCGTGGGGAGTAATGGACATTTAGGAAGCAAGGAGGAGAGGACCACTACCCCCCTATATAGGATTATTTTCATTTTCAGCATTAGCAGCAGCAAACATCACCTATGTGCGAGGGGAGTAATGGGCATTTAGCAAGCAGGGACTCCATGGGACTCGAACTATGGACCAGGAGAGGGAGTTTGGAAGATGCCGCGTAGCCAACTATGACAAAACATGTCTCAGCTTGGTCGAAGGGGCTGAGAGGGACTCGAATGGACACCGAGGGACGCCGAGGGACTCGAAGGGACTCAAAGGGACTCGAAGGGACTCAAAGGGACGATTAGGGACGTTTAGGGACGCGCGACGCGCGACGCGCGGTGGCTAAAGCCCACGGATCACCAACTTCCTGACGGGAGGACCACTACCCCCCTATATAGGATTATTTTCATTTTCAGCATTAGCAGCAGCAAACATGGCCTATGTGCGAGGGGAGTACTGCACATTTTGGAAGCAGGGAGGAGAGAACCCCTTCCCCCCTATATAGGATTATTTTCATTCTCAGCATTAGCAGCAGCAAACATCACCTATGCGCGAGGGGAGTATTGCACATTTAAGAAGAAGGGAGGAGAAGAGCAGTACCCCCTATATAGGATTAATTTCATTTTCAGCATTAGCAGCAGCAAACATCACCTATGTGCGAGGGGAGTACTGCACATTTTGGAAGCAGGGAGGAGAGAACCCCTTCCCCCCTATATAGGATTATTTTCATTCTCAGCATTAGCAGCAGCAAACATCACCTATGCGCGAGGGGAGTATTGCACATTTAAGAAGAAGGGAGGAGAGGAGCAGTACCCCCCTATATAGGATTATTTTCATTTTCAGCATTAGCAGCAGCAAACATGGCCTATGTGCGAGGGGAGTACTGCACATTTTGGAAGCAGGGAGGAGAGAACCCCTTCCCCCCTATATAGGATTATTTTCATTCTCAGCATTAGCAGCAGCAAACATCACCTATGCGCGAGGGGAGTATTGCACATTTAAGAAGAAGGGAGGAGAGGACCAGTACCCCCTATATAGGATTATTTTCATTTTCAGCATTAGCAGCAGCAAACATCACCTAAGTGCGAGGGGAGTAATGCACATTTAGGGCGCAGGGACTCCAAGGGACATGTCAAGGAACTAAAAGGTACGCCGAGGGACGCCAAAGGGACCCCCGAGGGGCTCCAAGGAACGACGAGTGGCACCATTCTGTTACTACACGCAGCAAAAACAGGAACCCGCTTTGCGCAGAATCAAATCTTGATTCATCACTGAGGAAGGAGAGAGCCGGCAGTTCGTTGCCCAAGCAAG
>JAZGTL010000043.1:147500-150000 GCA_037349345.1 Oemleria cerasiformis | reverse complement strand
GAAATGACTAGACGACAATGCGGGAACATCGAGTGGAACAAAGCCTGCGCCGCTGGGCGTGGCAACAACCGAAAGCAACCCTCAACCGACATAGCAGGCCATTTGGGAAGGTGTCCCGAAGACATCTACGACCAAACTAGGCATAAGAAGGGACACCGAAGGGACACCGAGGAAGGAGAGAGCCGGCAGTTCGTTGCCCAAGCAAGGAGCCTACCGACGCATCACCCTATTCACCACTCACACGCCATGACGTTAGCTAAAGCCCAGAACCACAAAACGAACCGCAAGGGTCGGCCAGCGAAATGACTAGACGACAATGCGGGAACATCGAGTGGAACAAAGCCTGCGCCGCTGGGCGTGGCAACAACCGAAAGCAACCCTCAACCGACATAGCAGGCCATTTGGGAAGGTGTCCCGAAGACATCTACGACCAAACTAGGCATAAGAAGGGACACCGAAGGGACACCGAGGAAGGAGAGACACCGAAGGGACACCGATGGGCTCAAAGGGACACCGAGGGACTCGAAGGGACACGGAGGGTGGGCTGCCCATGCCCGGGAACATCGCCTTCCTATCGAGAGAACCACTACCCCCCTATATAGGATTATTTTCATTTTCAGCATTTGCAGCAGCAAACATCACCTATGTGCGTGGGGAGTAATGGTCATTTAGGAAGCAAGGAGGAGAGTACTACTACCCCCCTATATAGGATTATTTTCATTTTCAGCATTTGCAGCAGCAAACATCACCTATGTGCGTGGGGAGTAATGGACATTTAGGAAGCAAGG
The DNA here is from genome assembly GCA_037349345.1 of Oemleria cerasiformis. Classification (NCBI taxonomy): domain Eukaryota; kingdom Viridiplantae; phylum Streptophyta; class Magnoliopsida; order Rosales; family Rosaceae; genus Oemleria; species Oemleria cerasiformis. The sequence continues at coordinate 149,212 of JAZGTL010000043.1, read as the reverse complement.
AGGAGAGGACCACTACCCCCCTATATAGGATTATTTTCATTTTCAGCATTAGCAGCAGCAAACATCACCTATGTGCGAGGGGAGTAATGGGCATTTAGCAAGCAGGGACTCCATGGGACTCGAACTATGGACCAGGAGAGGGAGTTTGGAAGATGCCGCGTAGCCAACTATGACAAAACATGTCTCAGCTTGGTCGAAGGGGCTGAGAGGGACTCGAATGGACACCGAGGGACGCCGAGGGACTCGAAGGGACTCAAAGGGACTCGAAGGGACTCAAAGGGACGATTAGGGACGTTTAGGGACGCGCGACGCGCGACGCGCGGTGGCTAAAGCCCACGGATCACCAACTTCCTGACGGGAGGACCACTACCCCCCTATATAGGATTATTTTCATTTTCAGCATTAGCAGCAGCAAACATGGCCTATGTGCGAGGGGAGTACTGCACATTTTGGAAGCAGGGAGGAGAGAACCCCTTCCCCCCTATATAGGATTATTTTCATTCTCAGCATTAGCAGCAGCAAACATCACCTATGCGCGAGGGGAGTATTGCACATTTAAGAAGAAGGGAGGAGAAGAGCAGTACCCCCTATATAGGATTAATTTCATTTTCAGCATTAGCAGCAGCAAACATCACCTATGTGCGAGGGGAGTACTGCACATTTTGGAAGCAGGGAGGAGAGAACCCCTTCCCCCCTATATAGGATTATTTTCATTCTCAGCATTAGCAGCAGCAAACATCACCTATGCGCGAGGGGAGTATTGCACATTTAAGAAGAAGGGAGGAGAGGAGCAGTACCCCCCTATATAGGATTATTTTCATTTTCAGCATTAGCAGCAGCAAACATGGCCTATGTGCGAGGGGAGTACTGCACATTTTGGAAGCAGGGAGGAGAGAACCCCTTCCCCCCTATATAGGATTATTTTCATTCTCAGCATTAGCAGCAGCAAACATCACCTATGCGCGAGGGGAGTATTGCACATTTAAGAAGAAGGGAGGAGAGGACCAGTACCCCCTATATAGGATTATTTTCATTTTCAGCATTAGCAGCAGCAAACATCACCTAAGTGCGAGGGGAGTAATGCACATTTAGGGCGCAGGGACTCCAAGGGACATGTCAAGGAACTAAAAGGTACGCCGAGGGACGCCAAAGGGACCCCCGAGGGGCTCCAAGGAACGACGAGTGGCACCATTCTGTTACTACACGCAGCAAAAACAGGAACCCGCTTTGCGCAGAATCAAATCTTGATTCATCACTGAGGAAGGAGAGAGCCGGCAGTTCGTTGCCCAAGCAAGGAGCCTGCCGACGCATCACCCCATTCACCACTCACACGCCATGACGTTAGCTAAAGCCCAGAACCACCAAACGAAACGCAAGGGTCGGCCAGCGAAATGACTAGACGACAATGCGGGAACATCGAGTGGAACAAAGCCCGCGCCGCTGGGCGTGTCGAAAGCAACCCTCAACCGACATAGCAGGCCATTTGGGAAGGTGTCCCGAAGACATCTACGACCAAACCAGGCATAAGAAGGGACAGGAAGGAACACCGAAGGGACACCGATGGGCTCAAAGGGACACCGAGGGACTCTAAGGGACGCTGGGGGGGTGGGCTGCCCAAGCCCGGGGACATCGCCTTCCTATCGAGAGGACCACTACCCCCCTATATAGGATTATTTTCATTTTCAGCATCTGCAGCAGCAAACATCACCTAT
>JAZGTL010000043.1:105000-107500 GCA_037349345.1 Oemleria cerasiformis | reverse complement strand
CCGAAAGCAACCCTCAACCGACATAGCAGGCCATTTGGGAAGATGTCCCGAAGACAACTACGACCAAACTAGGCATAAAAAGGGACACGAAGGAACACCGAAGGGACACCGAGGAAGGAGAGAGCCGGCAGTTCGTTGCCCAAGCAAGGAGCCTGCCGACGCATCACCCTATTCACCACTCACACGCCATGACGTTAGCTAAAGCCCAGAACCACAAAACGAACCGCAAGGGTCGGCCAGCGAAATGACTAGACGACAATGCGGGAACATCGAGTGGAACAAAGCCTGCGCCGCTGGGCGTGGCAACAACCGAAAGCAACCCTCAACCGACATAGCAGGCCATTTGGGAAGGTGTCCCGAAGACATCTACGACCAAACTAGGCATAAGAAGGGACACCGAAGGGACACCGAGGAAGGAGAGAGCCGGCAGTTCGTTGCCCAAGCAAGGAGCCTACCGACGCATCACCCTATTCACCACTCACACGCCATGACGTTAGCTAAAGCCCAGAACCACAAAACGAACCGCAAGGGTCGGCCAGCGAAATGACTAGACGACAATGCGGGAACATCGAGTGGAACAAAGCCTGCGCCGCTGGGCGTGGCAACAACCGAAAGCAACCCTCAACCGACATAGCAGGCCATTTGGGAAGGTGTCCCGAAGACATCTACGACCAAACTAGGCATAAGAAGGGACACCGAAGGGACACCGAGGAAGGAGAGACACCGAAGGGACACCGATGGGCTCAAAGGGACACCGAGGGACTCGAAGGGACACGGAGGGTGGGCTGCCCATGCCCGGGAACATCGCCTTCCTATCGAGAGAACCACTACCCCCCTATATAGGATTATTTTCATTTTCAGCATTTGCAGCAGCAAACATCACCTATGTGCGTGGGGAGTAATGGTCATTTAGGAAGCAAGGAGGAGAGTACTACTACCCCCCTATATAGGATTATTTTCATTTTCAGCATTTGCAGCAGCAAACATCACCTATGTGCGTGGGGAGTAATGGACATTTAGGAAGCAAGGAGGAGAGGACCACTACCCCCCTATATAGGATTATTTTCATTTTCAGCATTAGCAGCAGCAAACATCACCTATGTGCGAGGGGAGTAATGGGCATTTAGCAAGCAGGGACTCCATGGGACTCGAACTATGGACCAGGAGAGGGAGTTTGGAAGATGCCGCGTAGCCAACTATGACAAAACATGTCTCAGCTTGGTCGAAGGGGCTGAGAGGGACTCGAATGGACACCGAGGGACGCCGAGGGACTCGAAGGGACTCAAAGGGACTCGAAGGGACTCAAAGGGACGATTAGGGACGTTTAGGGACGCGCGACGCGCGGTGGCTAAAGCCCACGGATCACCAACTTCCTGACGGGAGGACCACTACCCCCCTATATAGGATTATTTTCATTTTCAGCATTAGCAGCAGCAAACATGGCCTATGTGCGAGGGGAGTACTGCACATTTTGGAAGCAGGGAGGAGAGAACCCCTTCCCCCCTATATAGGATTATTTTCATTCTCAGCATTAGCAGCAGCAAACATCACCTATGCGCGAGGGGAGTATTGCACATTTAAGAAGAAGGGAGGAGAAGAGCAGTACCCCCTATATAGGATTAATTTCATTTTCAGCATTAGCAGCAGCAAACATCACCTATGTGCGAGGGGAGTACTGCACATTTTGGAAGCAGGGAGGAGAGAACCCCTTCCCCCCTATATAGGATTATTTTCATTCTCAGCATTAGCAGCAGCAAACATCACCTATGCGCGAGGGGAGTATTGCACATTTAAGAAGAAGGGAGGAGAGGAGCAGTACCCCCCTATATAGGATTATTTTCATTTTCAGCATTAGCAGCAGCAAACATGGCCTATGTGCGAGGGGAGTACTGCACATTTTGGAAGCAGGGAGGAGAGAACCCCTTCCCCCCTATATAGGATTATTTTCATTCTCAGCATTAGCAGCAGCAAACATCACCTATGCGCGAGGGGAGTATTGCACATTTAAGAAGAAGGGAGGAGAGGACCAGTACCCCCTATATAGGATTATTTTCATTTTCAGCATTAGCAGCAGCAAACATCACCTAAGTGCGAGGGGAGTAATGCACATTTAGGGCGCAGGGACTCCAAGGGACATGTCAAGGAACTAAAAGGTACGCCGAGGGACGCCAAAGGGACCCCCGAGGGGCTCCAAGGAACGACGAGTGGCACCATTCTGTTACTACACGCAGCAAAAACAGGAACCCGCTTTGCGCAGAATCAAATCTTGATTCATCACTGAGGAAGGAGAGAGCCGGCAGTTCGTTGCCCAAGCAAGGAGCCTGCCGACGCATCACCCCATTCACCACTCACACGCCATGACGTTAGCTAAAGCCCAGAACCACCAAACGAAACGCAAGGGTCGGCCAGCGAAATGACTAGACGACAATGCGGGAACATCGAGTGGAACAAAGCCCGCGCCGCTGGGCGTGGTAAAAATCGAAAGCAACCCTCAACCGAC
>JAZGTL010000043.1:62500-65000 GCA_037349345.1 Oemleria cerasiformis | reverse complement strand
CCTATTCACCACTCACACGCCATGACGTTAGCTAAAGCCCAGAACCACAAAACGAACCGCAAGGGTCGGCCAGCGAAATGACTAGACGACAATGCGGGAACATCGAGTGGAACAAAGCCTGCGCCGCTGGGCGTGGCAACAACCGAAAGCAACCCTCAACCGACATAGCAGGCCATTTGGGAAGGTGTCCCGAAGACATCTACGACCAAACTAGGCATAAGAAGGGACACCGAAGGGACACCGAGGAAGGAGAGAGCCGGCAGTTCGTTGCCCAAGCAAGGAGCCTACCGACGCATCACCCTATTCACCACTCACACGCCATGACGTTAGCTAAAGCCCAGAACCACAAAACGAACCGCAAGGGTCGGCCAGCGAAATGACTAGACGACAATGCGGGAACATCGAGTGGAACAAAGCCTGCGCCGCTGGGCGTGGCAACAACCGAAAGCAACCCTCAACCGACATAGCAGGCCATTTGGGAAGGTGTCCCGAAGACATCTACGACCAAACTAGGCATAAGAAGGGACACCGAAGGGACACCGAGGAAGGAGAGACACCGAAGGGACACCGATGGGCTCAAAGGGACACCGAGGGACTCGAAGGGACACGGAGGGTGGGCTGCCCATGCCCGGGAACATCGCCTTCCTATCGAGAGAACCACTACCCCCCTATATAGGATTATTTTCATTTTCAGCATTTGCAGCAGCAAACATCACCTATGTGCGTGGGGAGTAATGGTCATTTAGGAAGCAAGGAGGAGAGTACTACTACCCCCCTATATAGGATTATTTTCATTTTCAGCATTTGCAGCAGCAAACATCACCTATGTGCGTGGGGAGTAATGGACATTTAGGAAGCAAGGAGGAGAGGACCACTACCCCCCTATATAGGATTATTTTCATTTTCAGCATTAGCAGCAGCAAACATCACCTATGTGCGAGGGGAGTAATGGGCATTTAGCAAGCAGGGACTCCATGGGACTCGAACTATGGACCAGGAGAGGGAGTTTGGAAGATGCCGCGTAGCCAACTATGACAAAACATGTCTCAGCTTGGTCGAAGGGGCTGAGAGGGACTCGAATGGACACCGAGGGACGCCGAGGGACTCGAAGGGACTCAAAGGGACTCAAAGGGACTCGAAGGGACTCAAAGGGACGATTAGGGACGTTTAGGGACGCGCGACGCGCGACGCGCGGTGGCTAAAGCCCACGGATCACCAACTTCCTGACGGGAGGACCACTACCCCCCTATATAGGATTATTTTCATTTTCAGCATTAGCAGCAGCAAACATGGCCTATGTGCGAGGGGAGTACTGCACATTTTGGAAGCAGGGAGGAGAGAACCCCTTCCCCCCTATATAGGATTATTTTCATTCTCAGCATTAGCAGCAGCAAACATCACCTATGCGCGAGGGGAGTATTGCACATTTAAGAAGAAGGGAGGAGAAGAGCAGTACCCCCTATATAGGATTAATTTCATTTTCAGCATTAGCAGCAGCAAACATCACCTATGTGCGAGGGGAGTACTGCACATTTTGGAAGCAGGGAGGAGAGAACCCCTTCCCCCCTATATAGGATTATTTTCATTCTCAGCATTAGCAGCAGCAAACATCACCTATGCGCGAGGGGAGTATTGCACATTTAAGAAGAAGGGAGGAGAGGAGCAGTACCCCCCTATATAGGATTATTTTCATTTTCAGCATTAGCAGCAGCAAACATGGCCTATGTGCGAGGGGAGTACTGCACATTTTGGAAGCAGGGAGGAGAGAACCCCTTCCCCCCTATATAGGATTATTTTCATTCTCAGCATTAGCAGCAGCAAACATCACCTATGCGCGAGGGGAGTATTGCACATTTAAGAAGAAGGGAGGAGAGGACCAGTACCCCCTATATAGGATTATTTTCATTTTCAGCATTAGCAGCAGCAAACATCACCTAAGTGCGAGGGGAGTAATGCACATTTAGGGCGCAGGGACTCCAAGGGACATGTCAAGGAACTAAAAGGTACGCCGAGGGACGCCAAAGGGACCCCCGAGGGGCTCCAAGGAACGACGAGTGGCACCATTCTGTTACTACACGCAGCAAAAACAGGAACCCGCTTTGCGCAGAATCAAATCTTGATTCATCACTGAGGAAGGAGAGAGCCGGCAGTTCGTTGCCCAAGCAAGGAGCCTGCCGACGCATCACCCCATTCACCACTCACACGCCATGACGTTAGCTAAAGCCCAGAACCACCAAACGAAACGCAAGGGTCGGCCAGCGAAATGACTAGACGACAATGCGGGAACATCGAGTGGAACAAAGCCCGCGCCGCTGGGCGTGGTAAAAATCGAAAGCAACCCTCAACCGACATAGCAGGCCATTTGGGAAGGTGTCCCGAAGACATCTACGACCAAACCAGGCATAAGAAGGGACAGGAAGGAACACCGAAGGGACACCGATGGGCTCAAAGGGACACCGAGGGACTCTAAGGGACGCTGGGGGGGTGGGCTGCCCAAGCC
>JAZGTL010000042.1:747500-1109943 GCA_037349345.1 Oemleria cerasiformis | reverse complement strand
AGAGAAAGAGAGAGAGAGAGAGAGAGAGAGAGAGAAACTGAGAGTGAGCACAAAGAGGAAAGAAGAAAAAGATGGATGCAGTTAAATGTTTTTAACCTTTGCCTGGCGAACATCATTTGTTAGGCAACATGTATGATCTCGCCGAGCAATCGATGACATAGATTTTTTCCTCCCAGTGAACGCCTCAATTTTTCCAGACGCACCCAATTTTGCTCGACGAATATCTTTCGTCGAGTTATTTCGCCCGACAAAGATGTCATTTTTGCTGGGAAAAGTGACAAATTTTACAAGCCTACAACCTTTTTTCGGCACCAAATTCTTGCCCCACGTATCAGATTTACCCTACAAACATAATCGTCGAGCAAAGCTGCCAAATTTAAGCGGGAAACGTTTTTCTTTTGTGACAAAACCTTGCCCCACGCACACTTGTTGCCCTTCAAAGTCGTTCATCAAGGAAAAGTTGACAGATTTTTGCCCGACGAAGAGGTATAATGTGCGGGGTAAAGTGTATTTAGGAGAGGAATTAGCCTTCGTCGGGCAAAATCTGGTCGTGCAAGATGAGATTTCTTGTAGTGATATATTATCCAATGTATGGACGTTTGTTCGCCATCAATGTCATTATCGGGGATAATTGGACATTGTAAAAATTATGGGTCATGTGGCAGCTCCATAATTTTCGGGTGATTTATGGTTCCTCGTTTTTTTTTTTTTTGAGGAATATGGTTCCACGCTTATAGATGGGCAAAAAAACTACGGTTATGGTTAACCATGGTTACCGTAACCATTTATACTAAATGGGGTAGTTATGGTTTAACCATTTATCTAAATGGTGTGGCTAGGGTTATAACCAGTTAGGTTCGCAATTAAATTGTTTGGTTATGGCTATTAACCATTTACCCAATTTACAAACCATTTATCCAATACTGATAAATCGTATTAACTTATTCGGTAGCTAATTAATACGAATGATACCAAATACCGATTTCGTACTATATTATCCTATCTGATTCCTTACATGGCGTACAAAATGCGAGCTGCATGACAAGTACAAAAGGCATGATACCCTAGCAAACAGCGCACAGTTATTGCCCAAAACTTGTCCATCCTTGATCACACTCCGAGCTGCATGGCAAGTACAAAAGGCATGATACCAAATTTAAGGTTGTTATTGTTAATTACAGGCAAATTCCTTCGGTTTTCACCTTATTTTTCATACTATTATTTTTTGGCAAGTTATTTTTCACACTATTTTCGTTTGGATTTTATCACCCAAATTAATATCGTTTTAAATCAATGGACATAAATATCGTTTTCACATTGCATTTTAAATAAATTTCATCTTTCGTTGTTACAATGGACATAAATATCATTCTCGCCGTTGAATTTTATTACAAAAATGGTTTTATGTGTTTGCTTTTAATTTTAAATAAATTAAATATTGTTAAATTCTATGTATATGGACAATGTTGTGGACCTTACAAATGTGTCACGCTATGGGATTTACATAGATCCTAACATCTCGGGTACAAATTTGATGTTCACATGTAAAGGACGACATCAATTCATTTTGAAATGTGAGAAAATACAAGAAGATAATCTATTACACAAATCCCGTTTGAGTTATCACTTTAAAGAAAACTTCTTTTATATACACCGATATCGACTTTACTTTATAATTATAAACTTGATATCTTAAGTAGTTATGTTTGGATTAGGAATTTCAAAATATCAAGTATTTAGGCTAAATTAATTAAAAATGAGAAATTTTGAAGTACTAAGGAATTTCAAAATGATTAGATACAATACATTTAGATGAAATTATAATTAACACTTTGGTTTAGTGATTTTTTTATGATGATGTGGTGTGTATACTTTGTTCCTAGTTTTTTTTTTTTTTTTTTTTTTTTACCAGAAGATCAAGAACTTTATTAATAATGATTAGAGACACCAACATCAGATGCTAAGGTATCAAACAACCAGTCCGTCCCTAACTCATCCCACCAGTGGTACCCACCAGCCTTAGAAACAAATCCAGCCACTCGGTGCATGGCTTTATTAGCCTGCCTGGAGGCATGCACAAATTGAACACTTTCTAGTCTCGTAGCCAGGGCATGGATACAAAAAATAATACAATCAAGATCACCATCACTATGGCTCTGTCCCATAAGGGTCTTAACAAGCCCCAAAGCGTCAGACTCAATCGCCACCCGCTCGTGACCAGCCAACAAACAATGGGAAAGGGCACTGCACACTGCCTCTGCCTCAGCCACCAAACTCGACTGTAGACAGAGACCACCAATTCCTCCCGCAGACACCAGTAGTCCAAAATTGTCCCGCATAACCCATCCAACAGCACCACACTCTGTTTCCCGACACCACGCACCGTCGCAATTAACCTTTAGGATACCCATGGCCGTTTTCTTCCAAAGATGCATTGTCGCATTATCTCTCACCTCTAGTGGTCTAGGCTGTGAGGATTGTCCCGCCAAGGCCGGGACGCCTAGATCTCGGAATTCCGTCACACACTGTAGAAGATTGGCATTGGCCTCCTCCAGCTGGATAGGACTACCTTCAAACACCATCCGATTCCGACACTTCCAAATCCTCTATAGTCCAAATGTGAATGTCTGAGTTAGTTCCACCTTATGGGGGAACCGGTGAAATTTAGTAATCAAGCTCTGCCAAATACCCAGAAAGCCAGCTCCCTCTAAGGCACAAACATCAAGAATAAGGGGGCTCCCAACACAGAAAACCCTGGTGAAGGGGCAATGAAAGAATAGGTGGACCTCAGTTTCCTCAACTAGACCGCATACCGGGAAAATCGGATCCACCATCAACAGTCACCGCACCAGGTTAACTCGGACTGCCAGAGCGCTATTCCAACCCCTCCAGATAAATTGCTTAAGCTTCGGTAGGACCTGCATAGCCCATATATGACTCCATTTCGGACTCATATCCGGCAGGGAGCTGGACTCCCCCTCCCCACGTCTACCTAACTCCCCATTTCTATGTAGATACAAAGCAACACCATACGTCGATTTCACCGAATAACATCCAGTTGTGTTGAAATGCCACATCCACCTATCACCTAAGTCCCACCGGCTAAGAGGCAGCCGAAGAATAGCATGGGCCTCCTCTTTTCGAAAACATCGAGTTATCAGATCAGCCTTCCAAGTGTGAGTATCCTGATCCATTAAATCTTTCACATAATGAGGAATATCCGGATGGGAAGAAGTCATCTTCAAAGTATAAGGATTCAGCAACCACGGGTCAGATCTGGCCTGCACCTGCGCACCATCCCCAATCCTCCACCGCAAGCCCGCCTCCAGGACCTTCCGGCCTTGAAGAAGACCTTTCCACTCCCAGGAAGACCGGCGGCCTACCTGTGCTTGGAGGAAGGAACCATTAGGGTAGTACTTGTCTCGCAACACCTGAGATAGGAGCATTGATGGATCATGAATAATACGCCAGCCAATCTTTCCCAGCATTGCCAAGTTGAAACATTCCAAGTCCCGGAAACCAAGCCCACCCACCTTCTTCACACGTGACACCTTCTTCCAGGCAACCCAATGGACACCCCGTTGGCCATGTGGTTTCCCCACCAATAATTGGCAACTAGCCTCTCAATATCTCGGCATACCCCTACAGGAAATTTAAAACAAGACATGGCATAGTTAGGCATGTCCATGGCCACCGCCTTTATCAAAATCTCCTTCCCTGCCGGGGACAGAAACTGCTCTGACCACCCTTGCACCCTACTGGCAATTCTGTTCCGGACTTCATAAAAAATAACCTTCTTTGACAAACCAAAATCCGCTTGGTGTCCAAGATATTTCCCAAACCCGTCCCAGGCCGTAATCTGGTACCTCCGAGATAGCCTCCCCCATAGGCGTTTGGGACAGTTCCCCCCAAAGAATAATGAACTTTTCTCCAAGTTAACAACCTGTCCGGAACCCTCAGCATAACAATCAAGGATATTCTTTACTCCTTCAATTTCCCCAGCCTTAGCCTAGCTAAAGACTACCACATCATTAGCAAAGAAAAGGTGGGTGATGCGCACAGCACTGGACTCAAGTAAGCAAAAACCATGGATAGCCCCCTCCTCCTCGCGTCGTCGAAAGAGGGCGGATAGCCCTTTCGCACAGACCAAGAAATGAAATGGCGACATGGGATCACCCTGTCTGAGACCCCTACTAGGTGAGAAATAACTAGTTTCTTCCCTATTGACCAATACACTATAAGAGACCGAAGACATACATTCAAACTCAAAGCCAAAAAACCGGTCATCAACCCCAAGGACTTTAAGCATATCAATCATAAAATTCCACTCCACCTTATCATAGGCCTTTGCCCTATCCAACTTGAGAGCCACATCCCCGTCTTCCCGTTGCCCAGGAAGCTTCATCGAATCAAAAAGCTCAAGAACACCAAGAATATTATCTTGTATTTGCCGACCCACCACGAAGGCTGATTGATTGACACTGATAAGATGATTCAACACCAATTTTAAACGATTAGTAAGGAGTTTCAAGATGACCTTATGTATAACATCACATAGAGCAATAGGGCGCAGCTGGGACATCTTAGTTGGGCTAGGGACTTTGGGGATCAAACAAAGATGTGTGTAGTTAATTTTTCGAAGCAGCCGTACTGACCTCCAAAAATGCGCCACCATTTCAAAAATATCCTCCCTCACCACTGCCCAATGTTTTTGGAAGAAACCACCGGTAAATCCATCTGGTCCTGGGGCCTTAGATGGGATGATCTGAAACATCACCGTCTGCACTTCTTCTCGAGTGATGGGGGCCAATAGAGCCTTATTTTCCTCTTGTGTGACCCGCCTCCCAAGACAATCGAGGATGGCTGGACATGGAGGGGGGTCATTAGTAGTGAAAAGCTGTTCAAAATACTCCACTACCACGTGATTCATCTAGGGTCCCTCCTCCCCCGACTCCCCCTCCCGGTTTTCAAGCCCACGAAGACGATTGAACCTCCGTCGTTTAGCTGTGGAAGGGTGGAAATATTTCGTGTTTTTATCCCCCTCTTATAGCCAATGGTCCCAAGCCTTTTATTTCCAATAACACTCCTTGTCACGGATCAATCATTTCAGTTCAACCTCTTTATGCCGAACCCACAATTCATCAAAGGAGGGTTGAACATAAGAACTGCGCAACTGCCGCTGTACTTCCTCAATAAGCACCTTGCTATTTCTCTGATTCCTCTTTCTCCGGCCTATAAGACACGAGCGCACCCCCTTCAATTTCTCACAGACTTGAAACAACTTTGAACCCCGAGACTCCCGATGCCTGCAATCCTCAATCATCCACCGGTAGTCCTGGTCATTCCCCCATCTAGGCTCAAACACAAACCGCTTCTTCGGCCAGCGCAAAGGAGAAGCAAGACACAAGTGAAACATCAAGTGGTCAGACCCTTCCACAAGGATATGATGAAGAGTCACAGTTGGGTATAACTCCACCCACTCCGCTGTGGCCAAGCCACGATCCAAATGAGCCTGAATGAATCCCATGACCCTCTTATTCCTCCAGGTAAACGGATGTCCTTGGTATCCCAAATCGAGTAATCGATTGTCCGCCACAAACTCCTGAAAAGAATGAAACAAATTTTCTGTACGAATAATGCCTCCCTCTTTTTCAGTGACTCACAACACATCGTTAAAATCGACTAGCAGGAGGCAAGGGTCCCCACACGTGGAAATACGAGTCCCCAAACTTTTCCACTGATCCTCTCATATCATGTCATCTGTACTCGCATATATAGAGAAAAAACGCCATGTATAACCAGAAATAACATCCTTTATTAAAACATCAATAAAAAAATCACCATATTTAACTAACAATACTTGTTGAACATCCTTCCAGAAGAAGCAGAGGCCACCACTCAAACCCCGTGGCTCGACAGCATGCATGAAAGGCATTCTTAACTTATTTTTTAAATACTCAAATCGTCTACTATTATTCTTCGTCTCCAATAGAACCATAATATCAGGTTTATGAAGCAAAGATTGCTCCACCAGGTTATGAACGGTCAGCGTACCTTCGATACCCTGATAGTTCCAGCATAAAACATTCAAGGCGATTGGGAAGAGGTGGAACCAGCACCCTTTCGCTCAAGACACCCATTTAGGTCGGTCCCGACCACCTGAGAAACACAAACTTCCACCTCACCCTCCAACCGTCGCCGTCTGGCCACCCCAGTCCTCACACTCGAAGAGGCACCCGTACCTTCCATCATCTCCCTACGTCTCTTCCCCCTGCCCAGTCCCCCCACCCTTCCGCCCAAAATAAAGGGCATAAGGTGAAAGGGATCCGACTGTTGGGAAACATGGGCCTCAATGACGACGTCGTCTCCCTCCACCCTCCTCGGTGGTAGCAGCACCTCCTGCTCATAACTAGACACCTCGTCCGTACCTTCCCCCGAGACTAGATTGGTATCTCCAGCAATAGTCTGTGTGTTAGGGCCCCCGGCCAACGGAACCTAACCCGAGGTATCTCCGTCTTCCATTTGCCCAATCAATGCAACCCCCTAGTTGAGCACCCCTCCCCGAAGCCACCCCATCTCCTCGGCCTAGCCCCCGGTCGCTTAGCCCGGAATTCTCCCTGCCACTGCCTATGGGGCGGATAACATTCCACAATGGTCTAGCCCGGAGGTCCATCTCCGCCTCCAAACCCTTGAATGCATGACCCCGAGCCTCCCCCTCACCACCCTCCACCGAAGAAGCACACCTGCAGGTATTGTGGCCCAAAGAGCCACACACCAAATAGGACACTGGTAGCATCTCATACTTGAAACCAACCCATTGTTGGCCCTCCACCAGAAACTCCACAAATGTCCCCCGCATCAGGGGATCATCCACCCGCATACGAACACGAACACGCACAAATCGGCCAATACAATCCTTACCCCAGGACGTGTCAACATCCAACACCGCCCCCACAAGTCCGCCTATCTTCGTTGCCACCACCACAGTCATATTGAGGGGTGGAATACCATGTAATGGCACCTAGAACGAGGAGTGGCTCATCCTCAAATTATGAGGGTTTCGGGTACTTGGACCCTCCTCCAGAATGACCAACGCCTCCATAAAATTCCAAGGTTCCATATCAAAAACTCTCTGCATATCCTACTGGGTCACAAAACAAGCCAGAAAATTTTTTCTCCCCAATCACACGGATGGAGACCCCATCTCGCCCTTTCCACATTCCTGAGAACAGCCACACAAAGGCCTCCCTGCTGATCGCCTTATCCGTAAACACCTCCACCACCAAACAAAACCGGAAACCTAGCGGGAGGTCCTCTACCTCCGCCTGGAGTACCCGAACTCCTGTCTTTTCCTTCTCCGAGAGCCGGAGATGGGACCCAAATTGATGTTCCAATTTTGTCAAGTCCATCCTTTTCCTCAAGACAGCCCTCTGCCTCTCCGGCCGAACCTTAGTTAACCCACACGTCAATCCACCCAGCCACACCGCAAGCCCCGGGAAAGGTCCACACGGGTTTGGCCTCACAAGTGTACAATCACCACTGTCTACCCACTGCAGTCCCTATACCCACACAGATACGGTCACACAGCCCCTAGACCAGCACACCGACGTCGGAAAGCTTTGCGGTGGCCAAGACCTAGCACCCGATAAATGACAGTTAGCCGCAGAACCCACTGCCACTCCGCACTACCTCATCCACGCTCCCTGTGATAACTAACACAAACTGCAGACTGCAATATTTGCTGGCTGCCAAACCCACTTGGTCTAAAACCCTATCAGATAAAAAAATCCTAAACTCTCCTAAGCGAGAGACGTTTTTCAATGAGAAGTTTATAAATCAACAGTGTTGATAACAATGAAGATCCTCATGATGAACCGTCTATTTAGTTTACACATGAATTACTAAAGGAACTCTAATTTGGTTGATTTTTTTTTTTATAAATGATCTTGAAATGATGATTTTTTTTGCTTTGTTCTTAGTTACTCAATTAGTTATTTACGATCACTCTATTCAATTGTTAATAAATATATTTATTAATAAAATATAATATACAATTCTTTGATATTTTGTAATTTTTCATTCAAAAGAGAGAAAAAAAATTTGGTAAGTGACGGCCCATATGGAGCTCCATTATTGGCACTTAAGAAATGTGTTACATGAGAATTGTGTCCCACACGTGTTACATGTGCCCGCACGCATGCATAACATATGGGCGGGGTTGCGTGAACGATACAGCTAGTTACGACAAAAGAAAGACCACGACGCAGCCGGACCAGTGTGATCTGTACTTAATAAAAAGAGGGAAAAGAGGATGGTGACATTACGACCCATCTACCTGCTCCCTGTAGTTCAACATATTATATATTGAAAATAAATTCACATATATATATATATATGATCAGAAATTTATATCGGAATGAGCACTTTATATAGATAAATACTTAGAAGTTTTTTCAATCGAAAAAAATCAGTGTTTTGGTTTCATTTTATAAGAAGTTAATGTTAAAAGAGACGTCACTTCATATAAATAATGATTAAAGTGAAAAAAACATAAAATCAATATAATAGCAAATTAGCAATAACATTAGTTGAGAGAATTTTATGGGTATATATGTTATCCATTTTTCATAAGAAATTATGATATCATCTATTTTGAGTGTCCAAAGTATGCAAAACAAATACTCATGCACTCAGATTTTCAATATTTATTAGGTGAAAAGAAAAAAACTATAAATTTTTTAACAATATTGATGTATAATTCTTATACATATACACATAAAAAAAGATAATAAAAAAAGTCACGGGATGGCCCTGAAACCCTTCTGGTCCATATATATATACAATTTTGTATAGAATTCTTGTTTATAATCAATTGAATAGTCTCGTAACAACGCACAGGGTATATTTTACTAGTTAAACACCTATAGAAGAAAAAAAATGATTAGGATACGAGAAAATGTTCAAAAGATGATTAACTATTTGTCAAATTGATACCCCACAACAAACTAACAAAGTACAAGAGATTGAATAAACTACTTTCATACCATGTCAAACAAACAAATAACCGAAAACTAATGCAACGGAAATTTAATATGCGAATTCGTAACCCTTGGGTGCAAGGAGAAACTAAACTCCGCACACTCATAGGGGATGCAAGCACTTTAGGAACCCGTATATATTACTATATGCCAAAGGATTACAAAAGGTTCTGAAGGGGTTACAAATTACAAGTCTAAGCCAAGCCTTATATAGACAATAAATCCAATATACAAAAGGTAATACAACCTAACTTTCTCAATATTACGCAAATTAATGCTTATTCAATACGAAGCCAGCTTAAACAAATAAACCAAAACAGGTAAGAAAAAAATTCCTAATTCTAAACAATATTTGCCAACACTATTTACATACATGATCAATTGTTCATTTACATGATTTATTATAACAATATTGGATAGCTAACTATAAGCATATGAAAAGACAATTAAATAATGACTCTAAAGTGTAAAACGTAAGAATGTTGTTTTATTTTTCTAGAAATAAAATATAAACTCTAATAGTCTAATATAAGTTATATAACTAACAAAATAATTTGTTGTTGGTTAATTTATTTTTTAATTAACAAACAAAATAATAATATATTAGTAATCGCAGTATAGTAATAGTAGCAGTAATATTATTAGAGCAATAACAAAATTATAATTTTACTGTTTACATAAAAAATACAGTCAACATACTATATATAAATAGTGTTTTTGAACTTAAGTGTATATAATATATATATATATAATTTATAATTGGTATGTAAATTCTAATCGATGACTGGAAGGATACTCTCTAGGTTTGAAAGAACATAAACTCATTGTCCGCCATATTAGGGAACCACGCTTCATGCGTTTCAGAGGAGCAAAGCCCTTCAATCATGTGAATTGTGGTAGAACACTACTGAGTTTGCATGTGCTTGTTCAATTAAATTCAAAATAAAGTATTGTTGGTCAAATATGAAAATATGAAAATCTGATAATCTTTATTTAATCTACGTTTCATGAGCACGCACCTATAATTTACTATATGTATAACACTAACCATATTATATGCATATTATTGTGACTATGATTTTTTAACGGATATAAAAACAGGAATAGATCTAACTGCAAATAAAATAAAAAAATAGAAACACTAACGTGCTAGTACTGTGATAAAACCATGGATGATGAAAGTATCCGCGATATTTCCTTGAATGTATTCGTATTTTGGAGTTTCGATATAAAAACAGGAGGGAAGAAATATCCACGATATTTTCGCGCATATATCCGTATTTAAGGGTCTCGGCATAAAAATAAGGGGGAAGAAAAACCTCCCCAAATTTCCACAATATCCGTATTAGTTTTATGTAAGTATTATTTGGTGCTTAATTTTTTCTCAAAATTTCATTCAAAATTTTCAAATTTTAGACTAAATTTTCGAGTTTTTTTGTTGTTGAGCGTGAACTTTATAAATATCAATATCGAAATATCCGTCAATATTTCCATAAATCTAAGTGTCGATATTTTCATCCTTAGATATAACAAGATATATAGAGTAAAGAGAAAGAAATATATGGAAAGTACGTAGAGAGGAATTTGGAGGATAAGAAAAGTTTGTTCTTAATGTTCTTATTAAATAGCCTATTTAATTATAGGCTTAAAGCTACTTGAAGGCTATACCCAAATTCCCTTATTTATATACAAATTATATATACTAAAGCTAAATCATTGGTACTGTATTTATTAATAGTGCAGTACTATTTTTGCTTTTTTTTTTTTTTGATAAATCATTTTTCTGGGTACCATTTCCGTATTATTATTATTATATTATTCCCCTTATTTTTTTTTCTTTTTCTCTAAACCTTACATTATATTTATTTATTATTATTATTATTATTATTGTTTATTATAATGTGTTTAGCTATTTACATGATCATCTAGATGATTTTAGCTACACAAAATGTACCTTATAATATGATGTATTTAGCATATAAAAGATTTTTCATTCAAAAATCTTTTAGCCTTTGCAAGATTGAAAACTACCAACCACCTCAATCGACTAATCATCAAACAAAATCTAAAGTAGATGAGAATAAATGTTATATATTAAGAAAATTAAAGCTCAAGTTTTCATTCAAACTTTCACAAACACAGAAGCTCATTAGCCATTAGTGGGATTCAACCGCCAAGATAACAACAAAGACAATCGTTTAGAGAGATTTCAACACAAAAAATATTAACGTAAAAAAAATGAGTTAATTAAAAATTAAACGTATATAACACAGACTCATCTAAAGTTTCAATATCTACATAAATAGGAAGATGGAGCATATATGCTGGCTTTTGTCATATATAGATCATATATATGTGCTTATGAATAGTGCAGTATCATTTTTGCCCTTTTTTTTTATAACTTAGTCATATTTATTTGTCATTATTATTATTATTATTATTATTATTCCCCTTATTCTTTTCCTTTTTCTCTAAACCTTACATTATATTCATTTATTATTATTATTATTATTATTGTTTTTTATAAATAATTATTATTGATTTATTACTCAATTTGGGAATATTATCTCATGCCTTGAATCTAATGAAATAATAATATTATTATTACTATTACAATTACTATTACTATTATATTATTATTTTATTTTTTAATTAAAAAATATATTACCAAACAATAAATTATTTTGTTGGTTATATAACTTATATTAGACTATTACAGTTTATATTGAAAAATAAAACACATTATTTAATAATCTTTATAATTATATATAGGATAAACTACATAAAAGTACCTAAACTATAAGGATCATTTCAAGTTCCTACCCAAATTATAAAAAATTTCATCTAGGTACCCAAACTATCAAAACACAACATGTAGGAACCCACAATTAGCAATATGTTTAAAATATCTGTTAAGAGCCCAAGTGGCACTTGTGGAGTCATTTTTTATGCTGACATGGATTCCATGTATACCCAAAAAATTGAACATATTAAAAAAATTTAATAAAATCTTAAAATAAATATAAAAAAATTAAAAAAAACCAAAACAAAACCTAAATCAATTTCAGGAACCACCTACTCCTCCCCTCCCCCTCACCGAGAACAATGACCCAAATGCCCATCCGCTCCCAAATCAACCCACCGCTGGGAATCGACTGAAATTGAAAAGGCATGGGCATCCCTTTTGCATAAAACTCAGAAAAATCTTCAAAAAGCTCAAACCTTTGCAAAGATCAAATCAAACCCAGCTCCAAATATGGCTTACTATTCTTAGATTTGCGGAGAAAATAAAGAAGCTGTTTGTTCAAATTGACACCCACCATCCACTTTTTGCATGCCATGAAATCTCTTTAGCCCTTCAGCTCAAACAAAACAAACCCATTTTAAAAAGAATTGCATCTTTCTCTCTGCCTTTATCTCTTTTTCTCTGGGTTTTTTGCTCCTCTGACACCTACAACGTTCGATGGTTGTACTCCTTCCCTACGGTATGGACAAACACAGCCGATACCACAATGTCGAAGTAACCATCACCGAACGGTAATCTCCTGGGGTCGCCCTCGCGGCAAGTCACGTACTCGCCCACTCCTTCAATCTTGGTAGCCGGTAGTGTCGACGAAAGGCTCATCATCTTGGATCGGTCCAGGCCCACGACCCGACCCGAACTTCCTTCTTTTTTCATCTGAGTGGCAACCGTGTTTAACAGTATGCCTCGCCTGCAGCCGAGGTCCAGCGTGTGCTTAACCGACCAGTCGTTCATAGAGCTGACCATGCGCTAGACGACATCGTAATTGAGAGGGAGCGAGGAGTAAAAGAAGTAACAGAGGAAAAGAAGAGGATCCGGTGGTGAAACTGGCGGAGGCGGTGGAAGTAGAGAGTGGTGCTGGAAATCAAAAAATCCACCTAAAACGGTGGTGTTGGAATTGCTGGAGTCGGACTCCGAATCCAAAATTTCTTCCTCATTATCATTAGAATATGAGACAGAATATGCAAGGTTTTCAATACAAATTTGCATTTGAGAGGTTGGGGATTTCAATTTTCTCTTAGAGACGATTTTTGATATATCGGTGTGGTTTGTAATATTGAATGGGGTTTTGTTTTTTTTTAATTGCTTTGTTTTATTTTAAATTGTTTTGTTTGTTTATTATTTTATTTTAATATATTCAAAAGTTTATTATTTTTTATCTATATGAAGTCCATGTCAGCATAAAAAATGGCCCCATAAGTGCCACTTAGTCACTTAACAGATTGCTAACGGTGGGTACTTAGATGTTGTTTTGATAGTTTGGGTACCTAGATCATAAAACTCTTCATAGTTGGGGATATATATATATATATATATATATATATATATATATATATATATATATATATATAATCATGCTTACAGTTAGCATCCAATATTGCTATAATATATGTAAAATCATGTAAAAAATAATGATGTATGTAAATGCTTAATAATCTTTTGGAACATTTTCTCATATCCTAAATCTATTTATATATATCATTTTGTATAGAATTCATGGTTATAATCAATTGAACAGCATTGCAGCAACGCGTGGGCAATATCTTGCTAGTGTTATACTATATAGAATTACATAATAACTCAAATACATAACTTTATTATAATATTACATAACTTTATTACTACTTGCTATTTTATATTAATATTAATATTAATAATTCCGAATTATTAATAATAATATTTATAAATATAATAAAAGTTTATTCAAACTAATTACTAATATGCCCTTCTTATATATTTAATGTATTTTGTGTTTGTTGAAATTGATTCAACTTGAAAATAAAGAGAGAGAGCGAGAGAGAGCAATGGAGAGATCGTGCGAGAACAAAGAAGATTTGGAGACGAACTTGGCTGAGAGCATAGGCTCACTCAAATATCTCAAAGCGCTTCATCTTCCCTCTCATCTTCTTTCTTAAATTTGAGAAAAGAAAAAATGAGGTCCGTAATATGTTTCTTCCTACATCTCATGCTTTAATTTTCATTAGGTTTCTTTTTCTTCTAATTTTTGAAATTTCTGATTGGGGTGAAAATTTCATTTTAAACGGCAAATGTTTGGAATCGATACCCTTTGGTTTGTGTTTTTTTAAAATCTAGAGTATTTTTCAGTGAAGATGAGGCAAAAATAGGAAAGGAACTTGAGCACGAGGACTGCAAATATTTTGAACGCTGAAATTGTTATCATCTGGAGTTCGCACGAGGACTGCAACTGTTATCAAACACTACAATTGTTATCATCTGGAGATCGTACGAGGATTGCAACTGTTATCAATTGAAGATCGCACGAGGATTGCAACTGTTATCATATTGGGAGCACGATGACGATAACTGTTATCAAACGCTGCAACTGTTATCATATGGAGATCGCACGAGGACTACAACTGTTATCATCTGAAGATCGCATAAGGACTACAACTGTTATTAAACGTTGCAACTATTATCAATTGTTGCAACTGGTATGGATCGTTGCAACTGTTGTCAATAGTTGCAATTGTTATCAATACTACAACTGTTATCGAAGTTGTAATTGCTTTCATAAAAGTGAAATTATCAACACTACAACTATTATCAACACTACAACTATTGTCAACACTGCAACTGATGTTATTAAAGTGAAGTTATCAATATTGTAACTATTATCAACATTGCAACTATTGTCAACGCTGCAGTTAATGTTACCAAAGTGAAGTTATCAACACTGCAACTTTTGTCAGTGCTGCATCTGGTGTAATCAAAGTGAAGTTATCAGCACTGCAACTGTTGTCAGCGCTGTTGACAAGACCCCTCCCGAATTTTCCCTCGAAATTTGTAAGAAATCCTGCTCCCGTCTGACAACACCTGAAAATCTCAAAATAATTCCTAAAATACCCTCACCAGTCCAACAAGACTCTACGAGAATTCTACCAAAAATTCGGCAGAATCTCCCTTGTAAATTGATCAAACTGCCCTCCACCTGTCAAATGAAGGATTCAAATTATAGAATAATATCCAAAAAGTTCAGGTCAATTCATAACTAATCAACACCGGGTCCAAGACAATCAATCTACAAAAATAATTACAACCAATCCCAAATAGTTCATCAGAGCAACTAGGCGAGAATAAAGTTTACAAGTCTAACAAACCCGACTCGGAGCTAGTATAGAGAAAACGCAGCCGAAAAGTGATGCCTCCGCCTCGAAAAGTGCCCTCGTCGACTTCAACGGCCATGAGGGGATGCAAAATGAGGAAAACTGTGAGTGGATAGAACATAATAATAATTTAAACCACCAATTCCGAGGAAATATAACTTTTCCCCCTCCGTAAGTAAAATCATGCATGCATACTATAAAATCCTTTTTAAACCACTACGTAACTAAATATAATTATGAAGAACCTACCGAAAAATCATTTTTATTTTAAAATTCGCCGAGACCCATGAAAACAAGAGCAATAAAAATATCCCGTGTTCCGCAAAACCCTCCTCAAAGGAGCTTAAAATTATAAGAAAACATGGACATAAGATACTATAAAAATATCCCACAATCCCCCTAGTGTAGTCCCAAGCCATAGCTCGATATCCGAGGCCACACAATGCGGGGACAAGCCCTCCTAACCACTGCTGAAAATACCTCAAAGTAATGGCTAGAGCCTAAGAGGTCCAACCAGGGGACCTACTCTCCACATATCCGAAAATACCTCAAAGATATACGGACGTAACCCTGTACTACACGTAGACAGCCTCAACGAGCGTATGGCGGAAAATACCTCAACGCCATTCGTCGGAGAAATAACCCTCAACGAGCATAAGATGGAAAATAGCTCGACGTCATGTGTTGGAGAAATAACCCTCAACGAGCATATGATGGAAAATACCTCGACGTCACATGTCGGAGAAATATCATAATATCCGGGGATGGTAAACATGAAGAAATAGTAATATAAATTCCAAATTCAAATTGAAAACCTTTTTATCCGACCTAAGACAAAATCACAGAAAACCTGAGCAAAAGCCCAAAATTCATGAAGTCGAAATCCTGGGCCTAAGCCCAAAACCATATGCATAACTGGCGTCAAAATCAAATAAGTTCAAATTCATAAACCCCAAATCCATGAAACCGGGTTTAATGCCCAAAATCAATTCAAAACGTAGTTTTTTCCATAACCAAAATAAATTATTAGAACAATTATTCAAAATTTATGAAATTCATAAAACACTAAATCCTTATCGAATAATTATTCTAATTCACAATAATCTATATTTAATAAAAACTTATTAAAAAGATATATGTATGCATGCATTATAATTTAACAATCAAAATCCACTCACCGGAAGTCCAAATAGCTAAATTTTGGGCTGTACGCTCCTCTGATGTCCCCGGAGCGGTATCGCATGTCAAAAGTAACATTCGAGATTACTAAATGATAATTAAAAACAAAAAATCAAATCCCCCCTAAACCCCGGGAGTACACACGCATTCTAACGCGTTTAACGTGATTTTGGACGTCTAAAACAAGCCCCAAAAGAACTCCGATTGACCCGAAACCTACGCCAAAGGGTCCGGAATGTCGAAAACATTGAGACACAAGTCAGCGAAGCTTGGGGGAGGGCCCCACGAGCCGCCACGTGACGCCCTTGTTTCTGCCCTTCCTACCTCCCTCTCGCCGTAGCCGGCCAAAAACTCCATTGTTGGCCGGCTTTTTAAGCTTTTCTAAAAGCTTCATTTCTTAACCATATTTAGTGTTTTAATAATCTGAATTCATCTACTTAAACTCAACGATCCAAATCCAAGGTCCAAATCAAAAACCATTACCTATGATGGTCGGAAATTGGCCAGAAAAGTGGCAGGTTACTGTTCACCGTGGCCTCTCCTTCTCCCTACGCTGTCTACCTTCGTGGTGGGCATAGTTGAGCTCAAAATGTGGCAAAGAATGATGATATAATTTATTTGTCTTGATTTGGAATAAAACGAAAAATCACAAGGGTATGTGTTTCACGGTTTGGGGCGACAGAGATCAAGAGGAGAGAGCGAGAGGATGTGTAAAAAATATGATAAATGGTGGTTTAAAATATCTAACCAGCAGAAATTACCAAACTACCCATGAATTATCTAGACTCATAACTCTCTCAACCGGACTCCATTTTTCGCATGTCACCTGTCTACGAACTCGTGAGTTCGAGATCTACGCGATGGTCCAAGAAAGACTTCCAAAAGTATCCCCAAACAAAAAGTGACCTCTGAGCCCCTATTAAACTAAAGGGTAAAATTGTCCTTTCCTATAATAAATTACGAAATTTGCATAATTAAATAAATGGGTCGTTACAGCTGCAACTAAAGTTATCAAATATAAGTTATCAACAGTGCAATTATTTTAAATACTACAACTGTTGTCATCGCGTTTTGAAGTTGTATTGTTTTTGGAGTTGTATTGCATTTTGGAATAATAATGGTCCAATTTTATCAAATTTGATTCTTCTTTATTTTGTTTTCTTTGACTCATTCTGAATATTTTGAATAATATATATGTTGCATTGAGTTTTAGAGCAATATGTTTTGGAATAATAATGACAATATAATTATAATATTTATCAAATTTGATAAATTTATTTACATAAATATAATGTCCTGAAGAATATTATGCATCCAAGAAACGATAATATAGATAGGGAATGAAAGAGATTATTAATATAGGGTTATCGACATGAAAGTATTGGGTGTGGGAGAGGTGACGGTAATATTATTAAACTTGAAAATGGTGGAATTTCATCATAAAAACTGGTGTTAGAGGAATTACATATCTCTTTTTGGAACTTTTACATTTCTTCTTCAGCTAAATATTACAAAAAGTATTTTTTTTTGGAAGTGCTCATCTGGCTATTTAAGTTCGCACACAATGATATAATTTTCTTATTTACATCGGTGCCCCTTCAAGTAATGACCAAGTTTTACTCTACCTTTGAGGCCTTATTTAGTATACAGTGTTATACTGACTATTTCAATCGGATAGAATAATCTGTCCATAGGTTTTTCTGACTATATAGTCATTCGTTTGATAGTCGACCGGATTAAAAGACTATTACTAAGAATAATATTAATTTTTTAGTTGCAGCAAGCAATTTGGACACCATATATATATGGTAGCGATGTTGAGTGATTATCTAAAGGAAATGAAAAATATGATGAATATAAGGCTATCGACATGGAAGTATTTGGAGTGGGAGAGGCGACGATTGTACGTGTGACTAAACTTGAAAAATGGTGGAATGTCGTCATAAAAAATGGTGTTAGAGGAATACCTCTCTCTTTTTGGAATTGTTACATTTCTTCTTCTTGTGAAGCACAGAAGGTTTTTTTTTTGTTTTGAAAGTGCTCATCATCAGACTATTTAATACAAACAATTTAAGGGGGATTAGTTTCGTGGATGTAGACCGCATGAAGGTACTCAATTGTTTTAATTTATCCGATAACTAAAAAATACAAATATTACCAAATATCGATTTCGTATCATAATATCCTATCAAATTCCTTATACTAACTAGCTGAAAGTTAAAATAAATCAATTTACCTCTTTAATTGATAAATATGTACGTAGCATGTGTTCTACACTGTACTTCCTAATATTATATTAACTCCATCGGAAACTCAACTAAATTTATTGATAAAGGTTGTTTGTCAATAGAAATTGTCACAAAATTACAAATTGTCTTTCTTGATACAAAAATACAAATGGTCTATAGAAATAAAATTAAATATTAGAACTTTTAGAACAATAAAAGAAAGAAAAAAAAAACAAAAGTGAAAGAATAACAGCAAAACTATTTGATTCAATTTAAATTTTTTCAACAAAAACATAGTCTTCGGTGTCTATATAAAGAAGTAGAAGATCTCCCCAACAACGCACATATCATTAACAAAAGCAACCTCCATTGCTATGGCTTTCATCGTCCCCCTCTTCCCCTTCCCCTTCCCCTTATGGCTTCCTTTCCTCCTCCTCGTCCCTTTACTATTTCTTTTTCTCAAAAGCAACCGTAAAACAAACCCTCCACCAGGCCCTCCCAAGCTTCCCATTGTAGGTCACTTAACCACAGTCGGGCCAGCACCTGACCACGAACACCTTTTCTCCCTCTCCAAACAGTACGGCCCCGTCATGCTCCTCCAGCTCGGCCGCATCCCGGTTCTTGTCGTCAACTCCGCCGCCGCGGCCAAAGACGTCTTAAAAATCTGCGACTCCCAGTGCTGCAGTAGACCCACCTACAACGGCTCCCGCCGCCTCACGTACGACTATCTTGACGTGGCCTACACTCCTTTCACCGACGACTGGAGAGAGACAAGAAAGATATGCGTCACGGAGCTCTTCACAGTGAAGAGGGTCCAGTCTAACCGGTCAATCCGCGAAGCTGAGGTGGCAAAACTGGTAAACGCAATCGGGTCGATTGCGGAGCATTTTCCCGGAGAAACAGTTGATCTGAGTGAGAAACTGTTTGGGCTGGTGGGGAGTATGATATTCCTGACCGGGTTCGGGACGGCTTTGGAATCGACGAAATATAAGACCGGGAAAGAGATTATTAAGTTGCTTGAAGATCTTGAGACAATGGTCATTGGCCCCACATGGGGGGAACATTTTCCGGCGGTGGTCGGGTGGTTTATCGACCGCTACACCGGGATTAATAACGTTTTCGATTCCATTTTCGAGGAGGTTGATGGGTTTTTTCAGCAGCTGATTGACGATCATCTGAGGCCGGGGAGGAAAGCACTGCATGAAGATATAATTGACGTGCTGTTAAAAATGGCCGGGGAGCAAACTGGCGGCACCGGAGGAGCGGCTCACCTTGGTCATGGTAAAATCAAGGCGGTCCTCTTGGTACGTAATAACTGAACAATTAATTAATCGAACACATCACCATCAATCAACGTCACCATTTACCAAAAAACAAAAAGATTCATTATTCTTCTGTACTTTACATATAGATTGAGAAACAGTACTTTTTCGTATAGATTGAGAAACAGTACTTACACGAAATATGCTTCTTTTGTCCTTTTTAAGGTTTTGAAAATACGAGAAACAGTACTTACACGAAATATGTTTCTTTTGTCCTTTTTAAGGTTTTGAAAATACGAAGGATGCTTTGGCTATTTGGAGCAAAATATAAATCTAACTTGTCATTAGAATTTCAGTAAATTGGTATTTGTTTCTGTTATAAGAGATATTTTATTTAAAAATATCTTATGATAATATATGAATAGACACTAAATACATTAAGAACTCAATTAAGAATATAAAAAACAATAGCATAATTTGTAAAAAAATTTGTGGCCTGATTAAATTTACGCAGAACTAAAAAATAAAATTAAAATACAGAGTGTGAAATCTCGATTTTAATATATAGTACTTCTCATTGAAGTATTTAACTGTGAATTAGTTTATACTCTGAAGTTAAAATTGAGAATCATATTTGACCGTACATATGAATTTCCGATAATTTTGTTGTAAAATAAATTAACACCTGATTGACGTAGTCTTTTCAAGAATCAAAGAATACAATCACCATGAATTATAGTACTATTGAATCATTTTCGTTGCACACAGAGTCATATATGATTTTTACTCCAAAACCAATCATCACATTGGTCTTAATCTTACAAGATATTGTATCCACCCAATTATTTGTTTTGCTGTGCAGTTCAAATGAAATACTGAAATATATATATATATAGAGTACCTACTATCTAAATATATAATGTAAATAAATTAATTAGTCCGTCGATTCGCTGACAATATTAATTACTCAAGTACAAAAAACAAAAAATACAAAACTCATTTTTTACATTTAATGTAAATATAATATATATATATATATATATATATATATATTTGCTTAATTAATTATATTCTGTTTGTGTGCTATATCAGGATTTAGTTTTAGGTGGAATTGATGCGAGTGCGGTATCGATGGTGTCATTTATGATAGAGATGGCTAGAAACCCTAAAATATTGAAGCGAGCCCAAGAAGAAGTGCGAAGATGCGTTGGAAACAAAGGAAGAGTGAGTGAAACTGACTTAGAGGAGCTTCACTACTTCAAGCTCATCATGAAAGAAACCCTAAGACTCCATCCTCCAGTGCCTCTCAAGCTCCGACAAGAAACCATGTCCAGCGTCAAAGTCCAAGGTTACGATGTCGACCCCAAAACAACCATCATGGTCAGTGTCTGGGGCATCGCTCGGGACCCCGAGGTTTGGACCGACCCAGAAGAGTTCATCCCGGAAAGGTTTGAGGGGAGCTTGGTTGATTACAAAGGCCAAAATTTTGGTTATTTGCCTTTTGGAAGTGGCCGGAGAATGTGCCCTGGTATTTACTTGGCCACCATGTCCGTGGAGCTCGCGGTGGCCAATCTTCTCTACGCCTTTGATTGGAAGTTGGCTCCGGGGAAGAAGGAGAATGATTACAAAGTGTGCAAGAGAGATCCTGTACATCTTGTACCCGTCAAATATTCTCCAAAATAATTCAGTAATTAATGAAGGGGATCGATCAACACTGAGATGAAATAAGGAGCTTCTTCAGGTAGTACGGGATTCATCCATCGATATGTTCATCAACAAATTCTCTTCTTAATTATTTTCATTATGTTCTAAGCAATTAAATAAACATCTAGCCATTTTTTTTTTTTCAAAAATAAACATCTAGACATTGATCTGGATGAGTTTGTATTATGCACTTGTATTGGTATCCACTTATAATTATTGTCCTCATGCATTTACTTGGTACGTACCAATGCTAAATTAAATAGTCATTTTTTCTTTCGAGAAAAGGTATTTCATTGATGGTAAAAAAATATCATATAATTAAGAAAGTAACGTACGGTATTTATATGTAAATTTATTTAAAACACAATCAGAAATTTTAATTCTGTTTGTACTTAATTTTTTTAACCTATTGAAGACCGATCAGTGCTGCTAAAATCATACTTGGCCCTCGGTTCACCAAGAAAACAAACAATACAAATCTACAACATCAGTTGCATCCCACTAACACAGCCTTAGACAAAAGACACCAAAAGCCACTAGGCCGACCAGATCTAGTCGGCCTACCCGTCCATCGGCCGACCATATCAACACAACCATGGGACTCGGGCCCACTAGGACACGTGTCAGCTCTAGGATCAGGGACATTTATCCACATCGAAAGGCTTCACCTACAATATTCAATGCCACTATAAATACAAGGGCACCTCCCTTCAAAGAGGTAATGACAACCTTGTCCATACGTTGTCTAATTACTACAGTACCCTCCACACTTAACTAACTTAAGCATCGGAGACTGTTAGGCCGGAACCCCACCGGTGCTCCTTTGCTCTTACCTTCTCTCTACAGGTCTTCCTACCCCCGAGGAGAGCGAGTCAAGCGAGCTCAGCGAGGCAACTCAAAGTTGGTCCATTTTTGGCATCAATAGTTTGGCGCCGTCTGTGGGAATTCTGAAACAATCTCCCACGAACTCACTTACCACCTAGGCCGTCCCAACACCTTCCGGGCATTATGTTGGACGATCAAGATGAAGGAGAACTCAACAACACACATTTCCTACAAAGGAGCTCAAGGGACAACATCCTTGATGTCCTGAGACAGATGTTAGATGTCCTCCAACGTGAAGTGGCTAAGCTCAGGGCTCACAACGCCAAGATGGACGCTAAGAATCAGGTCATGGCTGAGCAATACGAGAACACACTCGCCTTTGTAAGGATGTCCCAGGGCAATCACGGGCGAGACAAGGGACCAGTCGACCAAGTACTGGCCGATCAGATTATGACCAATCGGACCCCGGTCGATCAACCTATCATCGAGTGAATTCCCTCAGACAAGCATAAAAAGATGCAGTCTAGGGGAAACCCCACCTCATCCGGAGGGCGACTGCTCATCCAACCACAAAATGGCGCCGGCTCGTCTCAACCAAGAATCTATCGGGACGCTCGCCAACTACTAGAAGATCGCCAAGTTGAGTTAGAGCTTTTCCGCCTAACTTTTGCTACATCAGATCCAACGCAAGTGGGACAACCTCCCTTACCCATCTTAACTTCGGCTGGCTGACAGACGAAGAGACACGCTTTCGGCATGGCTAATGGCCGAGAAGATCAAAGGACGAGAGGTCCTGAACCACAACAGAAGGCAAACACCCGAGAAATGCAAGATGAGACCAGTTCAACTGTCGGGGGCTACTCCCATGGCCGAAGGAGAAATAGAGATCGCCGAGAAAGAGGCAATGATTAAGACGAACACGAACCAAACCCACCTCTAACTCAACAGGACAATGCCCTGGTGGAAAGCCTCCTACGCCGAATGTGCAACCTTGAGGCAGATAAGGACAAAGGTAAAGCACCGGCTTGGGGCAAGACTAGCATTGGTCCTTTCACCAACCGAATCCTTCAGTCAAGACATAGATCAGAGGTCAAACCTTTGAAAATAGCTCCCTGCACGGGAAAGGCGACCCCGTCACCCACTTAAAAAATTATGTCTCCGCCCTTGCATATAAGAACGTGACGGACGAGGTCCAATGCCTTGTCTTCAGCTCTACTCTTACCGACACAGCTCTTAATTGGTTCTACCGCCTGACTCCCAATACCATCGACTCATACGATGAATTACAGACGACCGTTCTCAACCAGTTCATGATCCAGACAGATAGGTTGGTCTCCACGGAAGATCTTTTCTCCCTCAGGCAGGAAGAAGATGAAACACTTCAAAAATATGCCGCCAGGTTTATCCTTGAATACTCCTGCTGCCGAGACACAGATGACAAGGCTGCATTCAACGCTTTCCGAAGCAGCCTCAGGGAGTCTCCCTTCAAGTATGCAGCCCACACTGAAGATTGAAAGGATTACAATGAGATCATGCGAAGGGCGACAATCCACGCCAAAACAGAATTCTTCCACACTCCCACCAAGGAGACCAGAGTGCCCTCATCCTCAACTCCCCTAGACAACAACATGGTAAGACCAACCATAACTCGGGAGGCTGCAATCATGGCTCCAACCAATCTCATCATGGAAATTGGAAACTCACCTATGATGGACAACATCATGACAAGAAGGGTTGACCAAATTACGATAATAGGGGATTCAAGTGAGGTGACAACCATCACCAAGGGGCACGAGACTTGGTAGGAGACAACTCCGGACCAAGGCGTTTCTTCGAAACATACACGATACTGAACACCTCTTTTGACCACGTACTGCTAAACTTGGAAGGCATGATCCCCAAGGCTAAGCCCAGAAACCCCAACTACTGCCCCATCGTCAAAAAAGAAGCTTTCCGCCAATATCACAAGTACAATGACCACACCATTGAGGAGTGCATTGCATTCAAGGACATCGTCGAACAGCTAGTCCACGAAGGCAGACTTAATCAGTTCCTACAACATGCCTCTTTGCTCTAAGCACAACGGCAGATCAACATCATCAGCAGAGGACCGACCCTATCCTCTTCACTAACTTCCAACCGAGCGAAGAAGAACTTCCTTCGAGTTACCCAAACCAACCACCAAGTACTTATCATCGACTCCAATCGAGCAACTAAGGTGGCCAAGAATGGATGGCAACCCATCATATTCTCAGAGGAAGAGGAAAAAAGGCATTGTGTTCCCACACGACGACTCATTCATCATCAGGGTCCAAATCTCTAACTACGATGTAGGAAGAATACTCATTGACACCGGGAGCTCGGTCAATGTACTCTTCTGGGATGCTTTCAAACATATGGGCATAAACGAGTAGGAGCTCGACCGAAAGGTTACGCCACTTCTAGGTTTCTCAGGGGACTCAGTCTTACCCAAGGGCATCATTTGTCTACTAGTATCAATGGGAACTACCCCAAAGATAGCCACAACCATAATGACCTTCCTTGTGGTCGATTGTCCCACAACCAACAACGCCATTATCAGAAGAGGATTACTGAATCAAATGAAGGCCATCGTGGCAACCCACCTACTATTGATGAAATTCCCAATCGCCATGGGAACGTGCCAAGTGCGAGGAGACCAGCTTTCCGAAAGAACATGCTATGCCACGGCCTTAAACAAGACGAGCAAGCAGGATCAGCCAGATCAAACAGAAACTCTATTAGTCACCGAAATCTCCCAGGGAGATGACCCATCAACCCAAAACTCATGGAACAATTCTGGGACATCCCTCTGGAAGATCCACGGGACCTTGAAAACATGCCACATGCCAAACCAGTGGAAAAGACAATGGTAGTACCTCTATCTGATCAACACAAAGATCGCATGGTCTGAATAGGATCAAAGCTAAAACCCACCATACGAGAAGCCCTCGTGGAATTCTTAAAGGAACATGTCGAAGTCTTTGCATGGTCTTACGCAGACATGCCCGACATCTCCACTAATGTGATCTGCCACAAGCTCACCATCGACCCATCATTCAAGCCAATTACACAGAAACAATGAAGCTATGACACAGAGAGGCAATTGGCCATGCAGGCCGAAATCACAAAGCTGAGCACCATACACTTCATCTGGAAAGCCATATATGCCTCCTGGGTAGCAAACGTGGTGCTCGTCAGGAAACCATCTAGATTCTGGCGTATGTCGATCGACTTCACTGATCTCAACAAGGCTTGTCCCAAGGACAGTTTCCAATTACCTAAGATCGATATGCTCATGGACGCCACCGCGGGACATGAATTACTCAGCTTCATGGATGCCTACTCAGGCTACAATCAGATCCTCATGAATCCAGGTGATCAAATCCATACAAGTTTTCGAACTAACCTAAGTGTCTACTGCTATAATGTTATGCCTTTTGGCCTAAAGAATGCAGGAGCGACATACCAAAGATTGGTCAACTTCATGCTCGTCGATCAAATTGGTAAAATAATGGAGGTCTATGTGGATGACATGCTTGTAAAGAGCAAAACAGATGACGAGCACATTCCCAACTTGGCTAGGATGTTCAAAGTCCTCAAGGAGTACAAGATGCGCCTCAACCCCACCAAATGTGACTTCGGAGTGGGATCAGGAAAATTCTTGGGATATATGATCAGCCATAGAGGCATTAAGTCAAATCCTGAAAAGATCAAGGCAATCCTTGACATGTAACCTCCACAAACCCACAAGGACATCCAACGCTTGATAGGACGAGTGGCAGCTCTCACTCGCTTTATATCTAAAGCAACGGACATATGTGCTCCATTCTTCAAAGCTCTAAAAAGCAAGAGCAAACAAATTGATTGGACGGAGGAATGCAACAAGGAATTCGTTGAACTTAAGCAATACATGAGCAGGGTACAACTGCTAGCAAGACCGGAGACTAGATAACATCTCTTCGTATACTTATCAGTATCAACCTCAGCCGTCATCTATGTTCATATCACAAGACGGGAAGGGGTAGAACATCCCGTCTACTACGTTAGCAAAGCATTTCAGGATGCAGAAACCAAGTACCCTGACCTGGAGAAACTTGATATGTCTCTAGTAGTCACATCACAGAGGCTCATGCCATACTTCCAAGCACATGAGATCAAGGTCGTCACTAGAAAACCCTTGAGACAAGTTCTACAAAAACCAGACATCTCTAGCCGTCTCACCAAATGGGCAATCGAGCTGAGCGAGTTCGACATCTCCTATGTAGCCTAGACAGTTGAGAAAGGAAAAGTAGTGGCTGACTTCATCACCGAATACTCCTACCAACCTACACAATACCTACCACAGGAGGCAACCCCTCCGCAAGGACTGACCACCAAGGAAATCCTAGAATCAACTAAGGCACCCCCAATTGATCCGCATCACCCATGTTGGACATTATACGTGGATGGATCCGCTTGCCACAGTGGATAAGGAGCAAGCCTTGTTCTCACTTCCCTAGAACAAGTCAAGCTAGAATACGTCCTACGCTTCAGCTTCAAGGCATTCAACAACGAGGCCGAGTATGAAACACTGTTGGCTAGGCTATGCTTAGCCAAAGACCTGGAGGCCAAACAGTTGAGGATCTACAACGATTCACAATTAGTGGTCAGCCAAATCAACAACGACCTTGAAGCCAAGGACGTATCCGTGTCACTTTACTTGGTCCTGGCAAAACAACTTCTTCAAAGCTTCTCGGCCTATGAAATCAACAAAATCCCAAGATCATAAAACAGTCATGCCACTACAAGAAAAACAGGCTTTCCCAGCGAAACAGATTCATCGAGCAAAGTTCAAAATTTGTCGGGCCACATTAAATCCGGCGAACCTGCATCGGGCAACGTTCATCGGGCCACCGCCGTCGGGCTTGATGTTAGTTGACGAAAACAATGAGTTCGTCGAGCAACGAGCAATCCAAAAGTCAACAACGTTTGCCCGATGAACTCATTTCGCCGGGTAAAGATATAGAAATTCGATAGGTGTGCACCTAATTGTCTTACTTTGCCCGAAAAAATGATTGTTCGTCAGGCAAAATCTTAATATTTAAAAAAATAATTTTAATAATTTATTTAATTAAATAAATTTATGTACAATTAAAATAAAAAAATATTTTTTTTAAGATACAGTTCAAATAATAAAATGAATTAAATGAAAATAAAAAAAAAAATTTATAAAAATTAATGTTATGTTTTTACATAATTAAAACTAAAGTAATGTTTTACATATTAAGTTCTAACTACTCGGTGACGGGTTGGGGTCCTAGGCTGGCTGCTGGGCCGGGGGCTGAGACTGTGACAGAAGCTCATCCAACCCACGCTCACCCAAGCGGTCAAGCACCTTGGCAAGTGCTGCCTTGATTTGATCGTTTTGGGCCTGGATCTTCGCATTTTGGGCCTGGATCTTCGCATTTTGGGCCTTGATCTCCGCATTTTCGGCCTGGAGGGTCTCGAAGTTTCTCTTGAGCTTCAACATCTCGTCGGGATTGGCTCCTCAGGAAGAACTCGAAGAGCGACTAGAGACATCCCGAACTATCCCGTTGCCCTCCCCCCGGACGATCTTCCCTGGACGCCTACCAAGTCGTCACTCTAGGTTGGCAATCGACCTCTCGGGATCCGGTAGCTGCTGCTCCAATGACACGTCGGGATGCTGTTGTGTCAGCTCAGCTTGTGTCTGCTGGACGTCTTGCTCCATCGTCGCTTACAAATTCGAATAAATATTAATTAGAAATATAATTATCAAATTAAAAATTAATGTTTAATCTGCAAAAAATAAACTTACGTGAATATTATCATCCTTTTGGTTACCCCGACCAGCATACACTTGCCCCTAGGCATCCACCTCTAGGAGCATAGACCCGGCGATGTGCCGATCCTCCTACCGGGTCGATAAGGATCGCGACCCCCTGTGGTGGCTGACTTTCTTCGCTCCCCAGTTTGATGTGTTGGCAACCGATTTTCGATGTTCATTAGTAAAAACAATAATTATATTTTCAAATGGAAAATAACATAAAAAATAAATAAATAATTTAACTAGGTGAATAGTACCACATAGCTGGGGGATACGAAATGGTCGCACAACCACAACCACCCTTCCAGTTTCGGCCCGTCCAACTCCTCTAAAGGATTTTCCCGAGCTTCCTCCGGGGAAGGCCAGCTCTTGTAGTGCTTATGGAGCTCGTATTTCCAGTCGACGTACCGTAACTGTCAGTGGTTTCTCAGGTGTTTACTGACGTCGGTGTCCTCTAGGTAGAACTCAAAATTGATCTGCAATAACTTATTAAAGTTAGTAAAATAATTAAAAATAATGAAAATAATGAAGAAACACATAGCGATAACTCTCCCCAACAGCGCGTGATCTCCTCCGAGGGTTGGTTCTTAAAAGTATCCACCATCATTAGGGACTTGGTGCGAAGAATCGCGCCAATGTCATGCACCACCAGGCTGTGGATTTTTACGGCCATTGTTCGGAGGCGAGGCACGTACACCACCGGGACCTTTGCATTCGTTGTCCTGCAAATCCGCTAGGAAGTCAAACCCCGATTGATCCCGCACACGTTCACCGACTTCCCTGCAAATTCGATGAACCTTAGTACAAAATATGAGTAACAAACAAAAATAGTTGTTTAAATAAACAAAATAATCAACTTACCCTTAGGGAGTGCTTCGGCAAAAGTCTCCGGTTCGTCTGCTCCGACGTCGTCCTGTGGGGGCTGGGGGTCGGTACGGGGTTCCCCCCGTTTCTTGCTGTGTTGTTGACAAGCCGATCGCGCATCGGGTCGCTGACGATCCGAGATCAGTGTCTGAATGGACGTCGCTGTGGAGGCTACCGAAGAAAGGGCTGCCTCATCCACCGTATGATCAACGAGATCAGGGCGGTGGCGGGTCCTAGATGTGATCAAGGTGCAATGCGACATCTATAATAAGAAATTTAAAATAATTAATATAAAATTAACCAACATATTTTTAATTTAATAATAAAAAAAACAAACATTTTTAATATTAAATATAAAATTCACAAAATTAAAACAAAACCACAAATAAAATTAACCAACATTTTTTAATTCGAATAATAAATAAATAAATAAAAACGAAATTGTTTTATTGAAAATTAGTAAATTGGCCAATAAAAAATAAAACCCCCAAATTCTAATTTTTTAAAATAAAACGAACACAAACCAAAATTAAACCTAAACTACTAATTAATCCAAACAAACTTAAACCTAACTCAAAATTCACAACATTATGAAATAAATCATGGAACCTTATTCAATTGAGAGTAGGTTAGTGTAACAATGGAATTTAGGTATGAATGTTAGTGATGAGGAATAAGATTCACATATCAAACAAGAAAAGGAAAAGAGAGAAAGTTATGAGAGTAAGTTTGGTAATCTTCATTATGTAAAATATCTCAATACATTGAATGATTCTCACATTCACTTTATATACTAACACTAATACAATGACTTAATACAATGAGTTAATATTGCTAACATCCCCCCTCAATCTCATGTGGAGAAGCTCCATCATGAGATTGGGACAACACAAGACAATATGAGCAACAATAGCAGTAACAACAACCCAAATGCACCAGTAATGCAGCACAACAAATGAAAGAACAATCCTATCAGGGCAATATCAGCAAAAGCAACAGCATGCATAGTCAGGGCATGAAACTGTACCACCATCAATCTCAATAAATCAACGAACTCAACTCAACCAGTATATCTCAGCAGCAACAATGAACCCAACACAAAACCACAATTCACAGCAGCCCCACTCATTAATAGGCCAAAAAAACACAGCAACACAGCAAGCAGACCCCACACTAACGAGCACAGAAAACAGTAGTCACCAGCAAACAACTCAACTCAGCCCAAAACAATCTGACTGCTAGCCCAAAATAAAAATAAAAAAAGATTGAATAGAGGATCAAAAGAATTTTAGAAGGTAGAAAGAATTCATGAAATTCGCATTAGAAGAAACAAACAATTATGTCTGTGTTTAATCAAGAGATTGAAGATCGAAGGAAAGAACCTGAGATTAGGGATTGAACCTTCATTAAGATTGCCATTGACACCAGACAGATCGAAGGAGAGATGAATCAAGATTGGAAGACATCTGATTTTGAGCTGAGAACCAAATCAAGACATAAGCTGAGAACTCTGAAATTCAAGATTTGAGCTGAGAAATCTGAAGCAGAATGAAGAGGCTGAGTCTGAGAGATTCAAAGTAGCAAGAATGAAGATTGATGTAGACGAGCAGATAACACCTTAGCTTCTGAACCGCAGTCTAGAAGAAGAACGGAGCCATCGAAAAGAAAACTTAGCTCGAAACCGAAGAAGAGTATCTGGAAATCCAAAGCTGAAATCGAAGAGCTTGAAGGATAGAAGCAGACTTGAAGAGAAATCGAGGAGCTTCGAGAAACCAAGAACACAGAGGGCCATCACTAAGGAAGCAACTTCGAAAACTTGAAATCGAGAAATCAAGAAGTCGAAGGAGCTGAAAATTAGGGCAAACTCGTACCAATTGAACGAAGAAGACGATGGAATCGTAGCCGAAGCTCCTCGTAGCAAGCAATCGCTGATGAACATGTCTGATGAAGAAATCGTAGCATGCAATCGCTGAAGAGCAGAGAAAACTGAGATTGAGCCCCCTTTCAACTTTTCACACGCTTGGTAAGCCTTCAAACCCCGAATCTCATGATGCCAACATTCCTTAATCACCCGCCGACACTCCTGCTCATTCCCCCATCTTGAGTAAAAAACAAACCTCATCTTTGGCCGGCGCAGCGACGGTGATAAACGCAGCAAGAGCATCAAGTGATCGAACCCTTCCACAAAGAGGCGATGCAGAGTCGCACCTGGGTACAAATCCACCCACTCTGCTGTGGCCAAACCCAGGTCCAAATGAGCCTGAATTAACCCCGAGTCCCTCTTATTTCTCCAAGTATACGGGTGACCATTGTACCCCAAATCAAGCAAACGGTTATCAGCCACAAATTCTCTAAAGAAAAACATTGAATTTTCAGAACGAATGAGGCCTCCATCTTTTTCAACAACTGACAACACATCATTGAAATCACCCAACAAAAGGTAAGGATCTTCATAATTGGCAATACGAGAATCAGAACCTCTCAATCAATCAACAATTAAAGTACAGTAGTCCAATTAATTTAAAGGCCACACAAGGTATATTCATCATGTGTCCTTAATCATACAAAGGTTAAGGCTAACAGTGTGCACCAACACCTTAGACAAAGTAAACTACATGTCACAACGGTAAGACAATCCAGTGATTGAACCCAACTTTTCAGCCTTGATTGAACCTAACTTTTCGGCCTTGATTGAACCCATTGATATGATTGATTCTGTGTTGGTCCTTCCAATTCGAAACCCAGGAAGCAAATTATACATAATCTCTTAAAGTTCTAAAAATTACACAAACTCCCTTCAGGTTTCAAAATTATAGCACATAAATCCATTTAATTACGTGATCAACATATGCTAAATGGAGTGTATTCAATCTTTGATCTTAAAGGGTTTTAGATGAGTTTAAAATGTAGGTGTATTCAATTAGTAATTTTAAATCATTTGTGAAAATCTAGGTGTATTCAATTTTCATTTGAAGTGATTGTTTTAAAATACCTAAAAATCTAGGTGTATTCAATTATTATTTTAAATGATTATGTAAAAATTCAGGTGCATTAAAAAACTTCAAAATTTTATATGATTTGATGAGTTTGTGGATTCTAACTGATTTTAAGCAGAAAATTACACATACTAATTGCTAACCAAACTCCACATCTCACCTTAGAGATTTCAAAGTATTTCAAAAAAAAAAAACCATATATCTCATCTCCTCCATTCTCCACTACACCCTTGCTTCATACCCATTGTCTCCCCCAAACATGCAGTGGATGACAACCGCATCGAGATTCAAAATCAGTGTTATGGCAAGATTAAGAAAATTTAGCATAAAAGCCAAGCCGGTAGAATCATTTAGGATGATTAGCTGGAAAATCTGAATCATTCTCCCAAAACAATTATAATAAGTTTCGTTCATTTTCTTTTGAATTAATTTCTAGAAAAATACAAAATATTGATACAAGAGAAATGGGGAGAGGGAGCAACCAAAGCAAATAAAGAAAGAGAGGCAGCGGCCATTGGGAGGTGGTGGGGAGTGGGCGCTAGGTCAAAGAAATGGCTAAGTGGTTGATCTCAAAATTCTCTCATTTTTAATTTTTTTTTTGTATGATTTACCTTAGGTATGCACTACCGAAGCATTGCACGATTTACCTTATAATGCAGAGTCGTCTTTCTCTCAAAAAAAATTATTATTTTATTTTAAAGTGTAAAATAGAGTACGTATAAAGTCTAGTTATAATGACATGGTGTATTCTAACAAAAACAAATGACATGGTGTATCGGAAACACTGAATGATGTCTCTGTTTTGTAGCCAATTATTTATTAAAACCCTTTAGAATCATCTCAAATTCGTAAAATAAAACACTTTAGAATCCATAGAAATATGACATTAATCGAGTAAAATCATATGAAACCAAGATAAATCAATTAAAGTCAATTACAATTTAAAATCATTTAAAACCCATTAAAATCTCAATTGAATACACCTCCCTAAATGTTACAGTAAAATAGGGTCATGGGTAATACTTTTGGAAAATGATGAACGTTTGTGTAATTTTTAGAACCTTGGGGAATTTTGTGAAAACAAAAAAAAACATCCAAAAGTGTAGTGTAAATAAGTCTCATAAAATTGGGAGTGGCAACAAATTAACAAATTTCTCATTTTTACTTTAAAAAAACTGAAGAAAAAAATAATGAGAAAAAAGTCAACCTAAAAGGTCATTACCTGGAACAATACAATAGAAGGTATGGTATGATAGATACATGTGGCATCATTAAAACATTACCGTTCCAACGCAACCCATATAAAATCAAGTAAAATCATACCCTCGGATAATAAATCAGAAAAAAAAAGTCGGGAAATTCTTCAAACCATATGCACTAGTTGGCACACACCTAAGTCATATTAGGTCAAGTGACGTGCATCAACACATTCTTCAATCATCTAGAATCCACAAGCACTGGTTCAATCAGAGGAGTAAGAGTAGAAACACGATAATAGAACCCCACACATCAAACACATAGACGAACGACATCGGCACTGAGATCTTTCTGTTGTGTTAGGAAAATTTCAAGGTCGGCCGGCAATGGCGTTTTCCGGCGACGGCGGACGGCGGCGCATAACAGAGCGGTTGTCTTCTCCGGCGACTGGTTTGGTCAGAGGGGCTGACGTGGCATGCCACCTGGAAGCCACGTGGTGCCACCTAGCGGCTGAGTCAGCGCCGAGTCAGGCGCGTGAGGTAC
Organism: Oemleria cerasiformis; assembly: GCA_037349345.1. Taxonomy (NCBI): domain Eukaryota; kingdom Viridiplantae; phylum Streptophyta; class Magnoliopsida; order Rosales; family Rosaceae; genus Oemleria; species Oemleria cerasiformis. The sequence continues at coordinate 1,076,115 of JAZGTL010000042.1, read as the reverse complement.
TTTAGCAGAAGTGTGAGGTACTGAAATCGGCGCATGGCCGAGCGTGCACTGGTCCTTAAATCACACGGCGCGTGTCAATAAGGTTTCGACGTTTCGGACCTTTTGCGCAAGTTTTGGGTTAATCGGACGTCGTTTAGGGGTAGTTTTAGGCATCCAAAGTGGTTTCATTTTCAGTGTGATGCGAGCAGACGTTCGGGGGTTTAGGGAGTCTAAATGTAAGGTTTTTAATTATCGTTGGTAATCCCGATTGTTCCTTTTGATAGGCGATATTGCCCCGGGAACTTCAGAGGAGCGTACGACTCGGGATTGAGCTAACTGGACGTTTGGTGAGTGGACTTTGGTTTTGTATATTATAATGCATGCATAAAGGTATATTTGAATAAATTTCGTTTACGTATTATTTTTGGTAAATTCTGGAATTGTCAAGTATTATGCAATTTACTACTAGACACGGGCTTTCAATAATTATTTGGAAATGACGTTTTGGGCTATGGCTTGGCTTTATGGTTACGGGTTTTATATGGTTTGACTTGATTGATTTTGGATTTCGGTCAAGTCCACGATTTTGAGTCTAAACCCAGTTTTTCAATGAATTTTGCCTAAGCCAAGAAACATGGATTTCAATACATGAATTTTAGTTTTCACTGAATTATTGTCCCCGAGGGTCAAGGTTTTCTCCGACCGACGTCGAATGGTATTTCTCCGCCAGATCATTGAGGGTTCTCCGACGCTGGTGTCGAATGATATTTCTCCACCAGGTTGTTAAGGCTATCTACGCGTAGTACGTGGTTCTGCACAACTCGAGGTATATCGGGTGTGTGGAGGGTTGGACTCGGGTCAGTCAGTTCGGATATCGAGTTATGGCACGGGATTTCATTCGGGGAGCAGTGGGATATGTTTTGATATATTTTGTGTCCATGTCTATTTACATAATTTTAAACTCCTTTGAGGAGGGTGTTCAAAGCAGGGTTGTGGACCACGGGATGTTTTCATTATTCGATTTTCCATGGGTCCCACCAAGTGTTTTATTAAAAGATGGATTTTCCGGTGAGTTTTCGGATTATCTATATATATTATTTATGGATTTGTTTAAAAAGGGATTTTCTTTTTTATATTATGCGTGCATTGGTTTACTCGTGGAAGGGGGAAATGTATGTTTTCCTTGAAAATGATTCTTAATGATTATTTTGTCCACTCACACTTTTCGTGTTTTAAATCCCCTCTAGGTCGTTGAGTTGATGAGGGCATATGCAGAGGCGGAGACATTAAATTTTCAGATGCGCATTTACCTAGACTATCGAGTAGGATATTTATTTATGTGTTTACCTTTCCTACCTAGAAGCTCTCATAAGCTTTTGGACTTATAGTAAATTATGACTACGTCGTTGATTGGTTGGTGTTGTTGGGATTTAGAGTGTTATATGATCCTTCGTCTAACAGGTGGAAGACGGTTAACCAGTCCTTAAGGGGAGATTCTGCCGGATTTTTGGCAGAATTCTCATAATTAATTGCATGGGCTTAAGGGTATTCTGGGAATTTCTTTAAGTTGTGAGACGGGATCAGGGCTTTTCCCGGGTTCCTAGGGCTAATTCGGGAAGGGTCCTGTCAGAATATCGGCGGGCGAAGTGTCCCAAATACGGCGGCTTTCCACCAAATTGTTGTTATGGAATTCGACGGCTGTCCACCGAATTCAATGTCACTTTGCCCGACAAAATTCTCTATTCGTCGGGCAAGCCTTAAATTTTAGGGAAAAAAATTAATTTTTTAATAATGTATATAATTAAAATAAATAAAACAAATCAAATAAAATTAAAATAAATATTTCTACAAATTAATGTTTTACATAATTAAAACTAAATTACAACGTCCTATATATCTAAATGTTCGGCAACTTGTCGGGGTGCTGGTCGGGCTATTGGGCCGGGTGCTGAGGCTACTGCTGAGCCTACGGCTGAGGAATAGTCATCCTACTCACACGCATTGCTTCAAGCATTTCCTGGAGGGTGGACTGGACGCTCGCGTAGTCGGCCTTGATGTTCGCGTTCTCGGCCCTGACGTTCGATAACTAAGTCTGGAGGTTCTCAAAGTTTGTCTGGAGCTCCATCAACCTCTCGTTATGCTCGTTGGCTCTTCGAGAAGAACTCGAAGAGCCACTCGCGACATCCTGAATGATCGCATCTCTCGCCCCCCATATTATCTTCCCTGGACGCCTCCCCAAGTGTCTCTCAAGGATCTTCATCGACATAACAGGATTCGGTAGCTACTGCTCCATCAGGACGCCGGGTTGTTGCGACAGCTCAGCTTGTACACCCTCCATGTCTTGCACCATCTTCGCCTACAAATTCGAATAAATATTATTTAGGAATATAATTATGGAAATTAAAAATTACATTTAATATGCAAAAAAGAAACTTACGTAAATATTGTCAGCCGCCTGGTTGTTATGGCCAGCGTTGACTTGCCCCAGACATCCAACTTCGGCCACATCGATCTGACCTTTCGCCGGTCCTCGTGCCGATGCGCATAGGCTCACGACCCCTGGTGGTGGTTGTATTGCTTCTTCCCCCGATTCATTGTGTTGGCAGCTAATTTTCTCCGTTCATTAGCAAAAACAATCATTATATTCAAATGGAAAATTAAATCGAATATAAAGAAATAATTCTTATAATTGGCACGTACCAGATATTAAGGGGGTCTCGAAATGGGTGCACAACCACATCCACTCCTCCAAACGATGCACGTCCGCCAACTCGGATGGAGGATTTGAACGAGCTTCCTCCGAGGATACCTAGCTCTTGTAATACAAATGGAGCTCGTACTTCCAGTCCAAGTACCGTTTCTACCAGAGGTTGGTGAGGCACTTATTATTGTTGGGGTCGTCCAGGTTGTACTCAAAATTGATCTGAAATGAAATAATAAAGTTAGAAAAATATTAAAAATAATGTTAAAAAATGGAGAAATACTTATCGATAACTAAGCTAACACTTCCTGATTTGGTCCGCATGGAGCTTCTTGAAAGTCTCCCCCAGGATCTTGCACTTGGTACGAAGAATAGAACCAATGTCGTGTACCACTAAGCTGTGGATTTTTTGGGACGCTTTCCGCAGATGAGGCAGGCATTCGACTTAGATATTTGCCTTCATTGTCCGGCAAATCCGCTGCTATGCCAAACCCCAGTTGATCCCCCTCACGTTCACTATATGCCCTACACTTACGACAAAAATTAGTACAAGTATGATCAAAAAACAAAAGCAGTTTTTTAAACAAACAAAATAATCAACTTACCATCAGGGATTACTCCGGCCCCATTCTTCGGTTCGGTTGATCCGACGCCTTGTGAGGGCTTGGGATGAGCGGCCTATCAGGGCGGGGGGTTAGGACATCGTTCCCCTCGTTTCTTGATATGATGTCGATGGACCGATCGTGCGTCAGGTCGCACGGATTGCTAGATGTCGACGGGTCCCTGACTGGACTCAGCCGTTGAAGGTACCGTGGCAGGGGTGCCTTCTCCTCCACACGGTCATCAGCTGGGACATGGCGGCGGGTCATGGATGCGATTAAGGGGTGTGACGACATTTACAATAAGAAATTCAAAATAATTAAGATACAACCAACAAATTTTAAATTTTAATAATCAATTAAAAGAAGAAAAAACCAATTTTTTTAAATTTTAAATAGTAAATTTAAAAAAAAAAACCACGTAATTTTAATTTTTAATAATAAATTCACAAAAACTAAATAAAACCACCAGATTTTTTTAATAATAAATTTACAAAAATTAAAAAAAAAACACCTAATTTTAATTTTTAAATATAAGTCCACAAAAAAAAAATTCCAAATTTTAATTTTTAATAATAAATTCACAAAAATGAATCTAAACCACCTAATTTTAAATTATGATAATAAATTCACAAAATTAACATAAAACCAATACAAACCAAAATTAAACCTAAAATACTAAATCCAAACAAAATTAAACTTAAATTACTAAAATCAAAAGTCACAAAATTAAACCTAAATTACTAAATCCTAAATATCTTAACCCAAAATTACAAAATCCAAAATTCACAAAATTCATAAATCTTCAAAAAAATATTTTATTACAAAAAATCATATGCAACAATTTATATCCAAAATTTGCATCCAACAATCATATCCAACAATTCAACAATTCATATCTAAAATTCACAAAATATCAAGTCCTATAATTCATATCCAACAATCCATCCATCCAAATATCCAAACCAAATTAACCCATTTTGGAGCAATACCCAAACCAATTCATTACGAAATTAATAGAGGCAACTAGAGAGAGAGGGACTTATAGTGAGCAACTGATAGAGAGTGAGTCCGAGAGAAAGAAGCGGATGCGAATGAGAAAGAGGGAGTCCGAGAGAGAGAGGGGCGGCGGCGGCCTTCGCAGCTGAGAGAGTGAGCGAGGGAGTGGCAGAGAGAGAGATGGTGAGGTTGAAGGATATGGAGAGTGAGAAAGGGAGAGAGCTTGAGAGAGAGAGGGATGGCTGGGTTGCTGTTTTTGGGTTTCTTTGTAGAGAATGGTTTGAAGGCAGAAGAACCGAGATGAGGACGAAGAGGAAAAAAAGAGTCGAGGCCGTTTAAGTCTCAGTGAAGGATCTTGCCCGACGAACCAATTCGTCGGGCCATCTTTAATGACTTCGCTAGGCAAAAAAAGGAGCCATTTTTTTTTTTTTGCTAAATTTCTTCTAAAAAATTTTATTTTTCGCGAAAAAAAATTGCGCGAGTTTTTTAATCTTGCTCGGCGAAATATGGACATTGTCCGGTGAATATTTTTAATTTTTCCATACGAATACAATTTTTCGTCGGGCAAAAACGGTTTTATTTTTTAAAATATGGGTGATATTCAAACGATTGAATTTGAAGAAATTGGCCGTTCAGTTTCTGGTTTTACATGCCTAGAGGGCCCATCAAAAATTGTGAGGTTTTGAGGAGTTAAAGTCACCCAATCGTCAAAAAACATTTTGTCACCGTTGCATCGTCACACACCATTACTTAATCCCGGGAATTCCAATTGGCTAATTTTTCACGTAGGCGATCTATGAGTACGTGCAATAAATGTGGATGCTTAGATTGATCGATTTCATTTTGTAAATTATTGAAAATCGTAAAATCATCTTATTGATCAAACACTTTAAACACTTCAAGGAAACTTCAATACGTTTTTCGAAGCTTTGGTTCAATTGATATTCAAACGATTGAATTTGAAGAAATCAACCATTCAGTTTATGGTTTTACGTGCCTAGACCTCATCCGTCAAAATCCATGACGTTTTGAGGAGTTAAAGCCGTCTGATCGTCAAAAATGTTTTGTAGCCGTCGAATCATCGCCCACCGTAACCTAATCCCAGAAATTCCAAATTGACTAACTTTTCACGCAGGCGACTTATGAGTACGTGCAATAAATGTGGACAGTTATATCGATCGATTTCATTTCATAAGTAATTTAAAACCGTTGTTTAGTAATTATATGTAAAATCAATATGATATATATGGCCCGACAAATACTTGAATGTTCGTCGAGCTAATGTGTTTCATTTTCGGCAAACATCCATCGAATATAGGACACCTTTGCCCGACAAACATATAAGTATTCGACAGGCCATATATACCAGATGGATTTTACATTTAATTACTAAACAACGATTTTAAATTACTTGCGAAATGAAATCGACCGATCTAACCGTCCACATTTATTACAAGTATTCATCGGGCAAAACTTCTGACTGATTGACCATTTCTCAAAGTTCTGTACAATATTTTGTCTAACAAACTAATTTTGTAACCAATTCCAACCCTTGTAATTGCATTATGGCAAAATATGGACTAATTCAAAGTTGTTTCTTTTAGAAAAAATAAAACTAAAAAAGCTAGCTTCCACCACTTAAGATCATAAAAACGTAACATAATTGAAACATTCAAAACATTAATTTTACTCATTTTAAGATTGGATATTACGTATATAAATGAAGTCATTTATTTACAACTTTTATTCCAAGTCGGATTTGCTCTCCCCCTCCCAATCACTCTCGTCATCCGAGTTGTGCTCAATACTTGTTTCCTCAACATCGCTGTCAACTATTGGTGGTAAGGACCCGGAATTAATAAAAATCTCATCAATCGCAATTGGTGGGATGACATCGTCGGTCTGTACTCCATCCATGTTTAGGGTGGATGCCAAGGAATCCTCCTAGTAAACAATTTGGTCATCATCTGTTTCCCCATCTGCTTCCTGGTCTCCGTCATCCAAATCCCAAGTATTTCTTTGATTTACCATCTCAACTACTCTCCAACCAGCACCGACTTTTGGATCATACATGTAGAATACTTGTTTTGTCGTACTAGAGAGGATGAAGGGATCACTCTCATACCACCGGGTGTTTGTGTTGATATACACACACAAATTATTTCGAATGACCCTGTCTGGGATATTTGGGCTCGTATCAAGCCATTAACACTTGAACAAAAAGATTTCCTTGCGGTCTACGTATAAAACCGGAACCACACTTAATAATCTACCGAAGAACCCCGTTGTAGCATTTTCCCCTCCCCCGACGCGAAGACCCTGCTATTTTGAGTAGACAATTTGCCGTCTCGGTCTATGCACACGAACTTAAAACTATTAACGTGACAACTGGCATATGTTTCTCCTTGAAATGGGCCAATCGTCAGTTGCATTAATTCTTAATTGAAGTCCCCTCGAGTTATCATCTCTCAGCTGTGCCATCTGCGTCCATACACATCTGAATTGAAATTGGTCAACTTCAAACAAAAAGCATAATTATGCAAATAAAATATTTGACTTACATGCTTGGAAAACCAACTTGGAAACAGTTGTTGGTCCATTTCATCCCCATTCGAAGGATATTGGGCCTTCATCAACGCCTCGTGCTACTCGTGGAAGGGCCAGACTTCGTCACAATTGTTCAGTATGAACCAATGAGCCACCTTCATGTCACTAGCGGTGAATGGCTGCAACACCAGACCAACGCCGAAGGGTTGTGCTGGTTGGGCAAATGCAGATAGATTCTTGGGACGTTCACAACCGTCGTCTTTCCGCGGGGCCATGTTGAAGGAAGTTTCAACATTCCGAAGGTACATTGCACAAAACATGAGTGACTCATTTGCAATGTACACCTCCGCTAGCTTTGCCTCATCCGATTGGGTACATCCAATGATAATGCACCAGGCCAACTAGTTTTGCCTCATCCGTCAAATGTATTAGTAGGCGCACCATTACATCAAAAAATGCAGGGGGGTATATTTGCTCCAGCCAGCATATGAGGAAAACAATATCCTAGTTAATTGCATCAACTTCCGCCTTTCCAAACGTTTTGGCACATAGTTGCTGGAAGAACTGAGACAAATATACGATCGTCTCAAAAATTTCATGCTGCAAGTATGACCAAATCCCAATTGGAAGCAGCCGTTGTAGCAAAACGTGATAGTCATGGCTCTTCAAACAAGATAGGGTCCCACCGTCGGTGCCAACATTCGGGAGATGTTGCCGACATACCCATCGGGAAATTTCACACCCTGGAACCTCTTCAGGAATTTTTTCTTATTCTCCGGCGTAAATGTATAACTTGGATGAGCCATTATGTATTTGCCATTGACGAGTTTTGGCCACAAATTTGGCCGAATCTCCATTTCTTGCATACCCAGACGGGACGGGTATTTTTTGTGTCCTTTGACTTGCCTTCGATGGGTAAAATCATCCCACAACACTCTTTGCAACATTCTTCTCGATGTACATCGGATCCGCAATGTGTCTAATTTTCAATTTCGACCAATATGCCAAACTGAAGAATATGCTCTTCTTCATCTAATTTTCTTGTTCCGCTAGTTTCAGTCCTTGTGTGACGTCCTGAATACTGTTCAATTTGGACAATATCTCATCACCGGACCTTTCCCTTGGTCATGCCCGTAGCTCTGTTTTGCAGCAAATGAGTCAGACTGCATACGCCACCAGTGATCCCATGGAAGAAATCTTCGCGCACCCAATTAGCGTACCTTTTCTGCGTGCCAAAATGGACATTGTTTCCAATCCACAAGTCTAGCATGCATGATAATCCTTGGTGCTCCACCCCGACAATATACCATATGCAGGAAAATCATTAGTAGCCCACATTACGGCCGATCGCAAAGTGAACATTTTATCAATGTACTTGTCGTATGTTCGGACACCATTTTCCCACAAATCCACGAGCTCATCAATTAAAGGCCGCGAATAAACATCAATGGAATTACTCGGTGATTTGGGCCCTGGTATCAAAGTATTGAGGATTGTGAATTCTTTCTTCATGCATCTCCAAGAGGGCAATTTATAAGGAACCATGACCACCGACGAATTGCTAACAGGCTTTAATTAAAGCCGTCAGTAGCAAGTCCCAATCTAACATTTCATTCTGTACTTTCGAAACCTAGGCTCATTTCACAAGGGACATTTGTCAAGCTGTTCGAATTCACCGTAAAACAATGCACAATTGTTCTTGCATGCAAGGATCTTGACATACCGTAAACCGAGACCCTTCAACAGCTTCTTCGAGCTATAATGATATTTAGGTAAACGATTTTCTTCAGGGACATTTGGATGATGATGTCCATCATGTTATCAAAATGCTTGTTCGTTTGATTGTACTCAACTTTCGTATGGATCAACTCTACAACTGCCCCTAGAATCGAGAACAATTTACATCTATGGTACAATTCGCACTAAGCTTCTTTCAACAATCTATCGTAATGTTGCTCAGAGTCTTCGGGTTGAAACCTGGGTGCCTCATCGTCCATATCAACCGATGCTGGAGGAAAAGCATCGGTTAATGTGTCAAGCACTTGGTCATAATCACATCGCCCATCCAAAGCACTTTCATCCCCACTGGTCCCGGGATCATAAGATGTCAATGATGTACATATTTTTTCACCATGATAGAACCAATTAGTATAGTTGTGTACAATCCCATTCCATCCTAGATGATTTCCGACCTCTTTCAAAGTCCCCTAATTGCAATTGTTACATTTTCGGCACGGACACCTTATACGCCCACTATCACTACAATGACTATGTGTAAAGGCAATAAAGTTGTCGATCCCATCCAAATACTCATCAGAACATCTATCTTCTATTTGCATCCACTCTCTGTCCATTGCACATGCTTTCAGAAAATACAATCAACGTAAGTAATTGAGTTAACATTGTCCCGTAATTAGAACAAGTTAATATCAAAAGTCATTCATCTCCTTATGCCTCCGGTGATTTGGCCCTATCCCAATCGAGAGTGCACGTTATGTGCTGTGTAGTTTTCATCCTACGAGGCTAAGTTCCGATCGAGGGAAATTTTGGCAGCATCCCCCTACAGTTCCCAAAATACACGACGTAGATATTATAAACAAATATCTAGTTTGCATTCGGAGAGTATTCAGGAGATGCAATATGAAATTCCCACGATCGAAATCTAGCCTCGTAGGCCCCAAACTACGCAACACATAGTTGCACACCCCCAAACTGTCTGAATAAATAGACAATTCAAGAGTCAGTCAATTGCGCGATCACGTATTACGTCTACGTGCGCATCCAACTGACTCTCAAATGAATCTAAGGTTTTTCATTGAATTGCATTATACTAAGTTAATCAACCAGATTAATTTTGCATAAACGGCTATAAAATATCAACATATTTCACTTAGTCGGAACTACCTAATGCTTTACAGAAAATATCACAGCAAATTCACAAATACAAACATATATTAATTACGCATATCACATAGTTTACAATATCCTAATTTCCTAACATATTTTCTATTTTCCTAATTTCCTAACATATTTTCTATTTTCCTAATTTCCTAACATATTTTCCTAATTTCCTACAAAATCACATAACACACTTTCCACAATTTCCCACAAATTATACCCAATTTCTACACATTTTCCAAAAATTATACCCAATTTTCTAACATATTTATATATCCAAAATTCACACATAAAATTAAATTTAGAGTCAAATACACATATCTCTTTATAAGTATTCCTCCAAATCAAACACAAATTCCCTAAAATACAAACAATAATTAGTTTCCAATCAAAAATCAATTTTCAAAACTAAAAAATTTAAATTTCTCAAGCTTTCAAAATTGGAATTTGATGGAAAGAGGGAGAGATTGGTAGTGAAAATGGTGATGAGATGATGGTTATTGGTGCTATAGAGATAAAGAGAGAAAGACAGAGAGAGAGAGAGAGAGAGAGAGAGAGAGAGAAAAAGAGTTGAGAGCTGAAGCAAAGAAGGAAGGAGAAGAAGAGGGGCGGTGCTGTCGCACTTAATGTGTATTTAAACCTTTGCTCGACGAAACCTTTTGTCGGGCAAAGTTTAATGACTTCGTCGTCGGCTTGTTCAACAAATATTTATAAGCGATTAAGGTTTGACCAGGAGTTTGCCCTATGAACGTACATTTCGTCGGGCAAAGTTTTTTGAACAAATATGCCCGACGAACTGGTATATTCATTAGGCAAGGTGCACCAGACGAAAGAAAGACCGCATCCATAACCCTCTGATGCCCACTTGGTCACCTAGCCTCAGAAATATATGCCCCTTCGAACCTCCCTCCTCTAGTAAGTAGATGTGATTGAAATTTCTTCAACAAAAGCATGGCTTGAAAAAAATGAGCTTAATGTCCTCATTTTTTCAAGCCATGCTTTTGTTGAAGAGGCAGTAATCTCATCCACTTACTAGCTGAGGGAGGGTTCGAAGGTGCACACATTCCTAAGGCCTGGTTAAGTGGTTCACGGGAGGATTATGAACGGGGTCGATCTTGCACATGGACGTATCGAGGCAAGGATGATTTGAGAATGTTTGAAGGATGGTTTGAGAATGCTTGAAGGATGGTTTGAGAATACTTGAAGGATGGTTTGAGAATGCTCATTCCATCCACTTTATATAGGCAATTTCCATATCAAATTTCGATACGAAATTAATTTCCATATCAAATTTCCATAACAAATTAATTTCGTTGCATTAATTTCATATCAAATTTCCATACCAAATTAATTTTCATATCAAATTTCCATACCAAATTTATTTCCTTATCAAATTTCCATATATCAAATAAATGTCATATCAAACTTCCATACCTGGTCAATGCGCAAACCTTGCTCGACGAACATTAGCTTTTAACGACAAAGTATGTCGTTGGGCAAGATATAAAATTACGCGCTAAATTTTTTTTTTCACTCCATAATCTTGCCCTACCAAATCTTCCGTCAGGAAAGGTTAACAAAATTACGTGGGAATATTTTTTATTCGCGCCAAAACCTTGCCCCACGCACGAAGCTTGCCCAACGAATTCCTTCATCGGGCTAGATTGGAGAGGTGTTTGCCCTACAAACTATTTTTTTCATCGGGCAAAGCGTCTTTAGGCGACGATATCTTCTTCGTCGGGCAAAAATTGGACGAGGAAGACCTGATTTCTTATAGTGACTCTCCTTTAAGATTTGACTCCTAATTGCTGCTTGTATTGAGCTTTTTGCTGATGAATCGGTTTTAAATATGAGATGTTGCATGCGTACTGTTTGGTGTGTGGTTGTTTAGGGCATACCACTTGCCGATGTGAAGGCTCTGTGCAGTCGGCTGGTGGAGAGGACCGGGCCTATGCTTTTGGTGGCTTGGATGCTGAGATGGACCTCAGGGGTAGGCCCCTGCGCAGCGTCGTTTGCCGATATGGCAGTGGCAGAGATTCAATGGGAATAGAAGTTCGTGGGAGAGGACGGGGGATGGGGTCACTTCCGATCTGGCTGAGAGCATCCGTGCACAGAAAGAGGATGAGGTGAGGTGTACGCGGGTCTTGGTGGCTGCCTTTGATGATGGCTTGATTGGCAAAGGGGGACGGATGCAAGAGGTAGATTCAGGGGGTTCTAGGGTGGACCGTGAGGTGGGTGGTATGTTTTCCCAGGAGTAGATTTTTGTTGAGCAGCCTAAGGGCGGTGATGTATCTGTTCAGGTACCCCCTGCAATGGGAACTAATGGGCCTAATGGTGTGGGGGTTACTTTGGGTTCGGTGGTTCTAGCTGATGGGGAGTCGAGTCATGGCCAGGGTGATGAGCTGGATTTGGTTAGGGAGGATGGGGACCGTACCGAGCAGGGTGTACCGTTGTCACAACAATCTGATCCTTTTCAGCTTATGACCATTATTGTGGGTGCAAGGGTTGGTGGTGCTGGTCACGGTAAACGTCGTCGGATGGTGATAGAAGGTGAGGGAGTTTTACCAACGCTGCAGGAGGGTGTGGCTCGGCGGAGACGTCTGGAATGTGGGGTGGAAGTGGGTGCTTCTCAGGTGGTTGGGATCGACCTTAATGGGTCTCTTGAGCGAAGGGGTGCATGTTCCACCTCTTCCCGGTCGCCATGAGTCTTCTTTGCTGGAACTGTCAGGGTATCGGGGGTACGCTGACTATTCATAACCTGGTGGAGCAAACTTTGCTTCACCGGCCTGATATTGTTGTGTTGCTTGAGATGAAGAATAATAGTAGGCGGTTTTGTTATTTAAAAAGTAAGTTGGGGATGCCCTTCATGCATGTTGTAGAGCCACGGGGTTTGAGTGGTGGCCTTTTCATCTTTTGGATGGATGTACAATAAGTAGTGCTAGTAAAGTATGCCGACTTTCTTATTGAAGTTTTAATAAAAGATTTTGTTACTGGTTATTGTTGGAGATTATTTTATATATATGCAAGCACGGATGATAGGATATGTACTTACTAATGGAGGTTGTTGGGGTCTCGTATTGCCAATTGTGGAGATCCTTGCCTTTTGTTGGGTGATTTCAATGATGTGTTTTCGGTTGCAGAAAAAGATGGGGGCCTCATTTGTTCTGAAAATTCAATGTTTTCCTTTACAGAATTTGTGGATGACAACTGATTGCTTGATTTGGGGTACCATGGTCACTCGTATACTTGGAGCAACAAGAGGGACTCGGGATTCATTCAGGCTCGTTTCGATCATGGTTTGGCCACAGCGGAGTGGGTGGACTTGTACCCAGCTGCGACTCTGCATCACCTCCATGTGGAGGGGTCCAATCACTTGATGCTCATGCTGCGGTTATCGCCGTTGCTGCGCCGACCAAAGATAAGGCTTGTTTTTTACTCAAGATGGGGGAATGAGCAGGAGTGTTGGCATTAAGAGATTCGGGGTTTGAAGGCTTATCAAGTGTGTGAAAAGTTGAAGGGGGTGCGGTCTGGTCTTATTGAATGGAGGAAGGTCAACCAGCGAAATAGTAAGGTCCTTATTGTTGATTTAAAGCAGCAAATGCATAGTGCTTATGCGCAACCTAGCTTTGATGGGGATTGGGTGAGATAAAAAGAGTTTGAGTTGAAGCGAATGATCTGAGTTGAGGAGTGTTACTTGGAACAAAAGGGTAGAGTTCAGTGGCTTCAGGAGGGGGATAAAAATACAAAATTTTTTCATTCCTCCACTGTGAAACGACGACGATTTAGTAGACTAAGGGGACTCAAAAATAAGGACGGTGAGTGGGTGGAGGAGGGCGTTCAGATGCAAAAAGTGGTGATGGATTATTTTGAGCAGTTGTTCACCACTACTCATCCTCAAACTTTTCCGGCCATTTTTTCTTGTCTAGAGCAGCGTGTTATGTCGGAGGCGAATGAGGGACTATTGGCACCCATTACCCGGGATGAGGTGAAGGATGTAGTGCTCCAGATTAATCCCTCAAAGGCCTTGCGGCTGGATGGGTTTACTATTGGTTTTTTCCAGAAGAATTGGGAGGTGGTGGGAAGTGATATTTGTGATATGGTGATGAATTTTTACGTTCGAGGAGGCTACTCCTGAAAATTAATTATACCCATCTCTGTCTGATTCCCAAGGTTCCTAGTTCGGTCAAGATGTCCCAGATGCGCCCTATTGCGTTATGTAATGTTCCCTATAAGGTAATTTTGAAAATCCTTACTAATCGGTTAAAACTGGTGTTGGCTCGGATTATTAGTATCAATCCCTCAGCATTTGTGTCGGGACGGCAGATACAAGATAACATTCTTGTAGTTCGTGAGCTTATCCATTCCATGAAGCATCGAGGTAAATTGGAGGATAAGGAACTGGCATTGAAGCTTGATATGGCCAAGGCCTATGACGGGGTGGAGTGGAGTTTTATGATTGATATGCTTAAAGGCCTTGGGGTGGCGAATCGGTTTTGTGGGTTGATTTTTGAATGCATGGCTTCGGTCTCCTATAGTGTCCTGGTCAACGGAGAGGAAACAGGATATTTTACGCCTAGTAGGGGGATTTGGCAGGGTGATCCCATGTCGCCTTTTCTCTTCCTGGTATGTGATGAAGGGCTTTCTGCTCTTTTTCGCCGACGGGAGGAGGAGGGAGCTATTCATGGGTTTTGTTTGGTGGAGTCCAGTGCTCTTAGGATCTCACATCTTTTCTTTGCTGATGTTGCGGTTATCTTTTGCCATGCCAATAGTAATGAGAATGATACAATTAAGAATGTACTAGATTGTTATGCTGAGGCCTCTGGCCAGTTTGTCTATCTCGAAAAAAGTTCCTTGTTCTTTGGGGGGAATTTCTCAAAGCGCCTAAGGAGAAGGTTGTCTAGGATATGTTAGATCGCTGCCCGGGATGGTTTTGGGAAGTATCTTGGTCTCCCGGAAAATTTTGGTATGTCCAAGAGAGTAATATTTGATGAAGTTCGAAACAGAATAGCCAGTAAAGTGCAAGGTTGGGCGGAGCAATTTCTCTCCCCTACTAGTAAGGAGGTATTGATAAAGGCAGTGGCCATGGCAATGCCAAACTATGCTATGTCATGCTTTAAACTCCTGATTGGTGTGTGTCGGGATATTGAGCGCCTTGTAGCTAATTATTGGTGGGGGAAACAACATGGTCAGCGTGGTGTGCATTGGGTGGCTTGGAAGAAGGTGTCCCGGGTGAAGAAGGTGGGAGGACTAAACTTTCGAGACTTGGAATGTTTTAATTTGGCAATGCTTGGGAAGATTGGATGGCGTATTGTTCAGGATCCTTTATTGCTAATTTCCCAGGTGCTGAGAGATAAATACTACCCCAATAGGACGTTCCTTCAGTCTTTGGTGGGACGCCGGTCCTCTTGGGGTTGGAAGGGTCTTATCCAAGGTCAGAAAATTCTAGTTGCAGGTTAGAGGTGGAGGGGTGATGGTGCCCAGGTCCGGTCACAGTCTGATCCTTGGTTGCCTACTCCATATACATTTAAGGTGACTTCTTCCCATCATGATATTCCTCTATATGTGAAAGATTTGATTGATCAGGGCACTCATACTTGGAGGGAAGAGATAATAGCTCGATGTTTTGATAAGGAGGAAGCCCAAATGATCCTACGGCTACCCCTCAGCCGGTGGGGCATGGGAGATCGTTTGATGTGGCATTTTAACATAAATTGTTGTTATTCGGTGAAATCAGCTTATGGTGTTGCTCTGTTTCTACATCGAAATGGTGAGTTGGGCAGGCGGGGGGAGGGGGAATCCAATTCCTCTTCCATTCAGGGTCTAAAATGGAGTCAAATCTAGTCTATGAAGGTCCCGTCGAAGCTTAAATAGTTTGTTTGGAGATGTTGCAACAACACCCTTGCAGTTCGGTCCAATTTAGTGTGCCGTAGACTGTTTGTGGATCCCGTTTGCCCTGTTTATGGTGTAGTTGAGGAAACTGAGCTCCATCTATTTTTCCACTGTCAGTTTGCTAGGTTCTTCTGGTATGGTAGCCCTATTATGCTTGATGTCAGTGCTTTAGCAGGGGAGGATTTTTCCGGTATTTGGAAAAGTTTGATTGCTAAATTCACCCCCTGCCTCATAGAGAGGAGTTGATTCATACGCTTACTTTTGGGCTCTGGATGATATGGAAGTGCCGCAATCAGATGGTGTTTGATGGTATTGCTGTGAGGTCGGAGGAGGCCATTGTCAATCTCACCAAATGTGTGACAGAATTCTGTGAGCTTGGGGTCCCGGTCTTGAGGGGACAGTTCTCGCAGACCTGGCCGTCGGATTTGGTTGGCCATGAGGTGGAGCTTCGATGGAAGAAACTAGATGTGGGCCTCCTGAAAGTTAATTGCAATGGTGCCTGGAGCAGTCTGACTGCGTTTGGTGGAATGGGTTGGGTGATTCGTGACTGTTATGGGTTGCTTGAGTCTGCTAGTAGCCAAGTT
Organism: Oemleria cerasiformis; assembly: GCA_037349345.1. Taxonomy (NCBI): domain Eukaryota; kingdom Viridiplantae; phylum Streptophyta; class Magnoliopsida; order Rosales; family Rosaceae; genus Oemleria; species Oemleria cerasiformis. The sequence goes on along the minus strand of JAZGTL010000042.1, from coordinate 1,059,919 downwards.
GACCTTCACCTGAAGTCGAGTTTGTTGGCTGAACCCGAAGCGGTTAGGTGTGCCCTTTCACATTGTTTGATGGTTGGGCATGATCGTGTGGTGATTGAGTCAGATGCATTGGGGTTATTCACACTCTTAATGGTCAGAGTCTAGGTGATACTGATTTGGGTTGTATTCTCTTTGATATCCATGCATTTGTTATGCAAATGCGAAGTGTCCAATTTGTGTATGCCTCTAGGCAGGATAACAAAGTTGCGCATATTGTTGCCGCCTATGTTACTAGGGTTGGTGGGCATCATTGTTGGGATGAACTGGGGACGGATTGGTTGTTGATACCTTAGCTTTTGATGCTGGTGTTTCTGTTCATTATTAATAAAGCTCTTGATCTTTTGGGAAAAAAAAAAAGAGAATGTATTAAGAAGAACAGAAAAAGAAGAAAAAAGATTGTGAGGAAGATGAGAGCAAAAGAAAAAGGAAGAGGAAGATAAAGAAGCAGGAAACATATGCCCTTCTTTGAGAAGAAAAAGTGGCCATCATTTATTTTGTGTGCTTATTTGATATGTTTTTATGTAATTTCCGAATTTTGTCACCTCATTCTATTATTTTTCTTTGTTTTTATTTTTATTTATTTCCAAAAGTTTGATTCTTTAGTTTTTGTTTTTAAACTAACTTTAAGGGTCTTCTGAAAAAAGAATTAACTTTAAGGGTAATTAGTTAATAAAATATTTTTATGCTGATCTTAACAATTTCCTTACTTAATTTTGAAAACGAAAAAACAGTTTCGAACTTTTAAGGTCTGTAAATTTCAAAAAACCTTAAGCGGTGTAGGCATAAATCACCCTAAAAGAATCACATTCTTTCTATCATTGTGTTAGTCAACACTCAAGTATCTTCCTTTTTATACAACGAAAATAGAGAAAAAATATTATAAATATTAGATATTAACTTCATCGGCCATATACGACAGTCAAATTCAAGATACTCACAACAGAGTAAAGCATTGTAAAGCTTAGAATCCCTACGGGACAGTGGAACAAAAAAAAGGCCATGCTTTGTTCACTTTTATTTGTAGATGGTAGGTTACTTAGGTAGTGGCCATTATTCAAAAGTTGTCATTAAGCCTCTTCTCTTCTGTACCTTTTCTAAGATTTCTTACACATTGCATTACGTATAGGGAAGTAGATGGTGGATGGACTTTAATCCTTCTCACTTAACAGCAAACCAAAATTAGTATCGGTCTACAATATTACACGTACTACAATCTAATGATAATTTTTCACATTATAAGTGGAAATTTTATGTTCAATTTTCTTGAACAATAATGGTGCGTTCAACTTTCCTTTTAGACGACGACCATTGGTTTTATGTTGGTCTTAATCCATCTCCACTTAGCTTAGTATTGATTTAGAGTTGTCAACTTGGGCCATGAGTTGATTATAAATCACAAGCCATGCTTGGGCTCATTGTTTAGAGGTTCAAGATAGCTTGGGCTCATTTAGCCTGGGCTTGAAGCCCAACTTTTGTCCTAAGAAGGCCTTCTTATATCCCACAGTTGAAGGAAGTTGAGGGTCCACCCAAAACCAATTGGTAATGGGAGGAGAAGCCCGACTCCTTATAAGCCATTGGAATGTGAAGGTACAAAAGTCCCACATTGGAAAGTTGCACAACCTTGCAAGGGCTTATAAGGACTTGAGCCTCTCCCCCCATAGCCAATTGGTTTTCAGGTGGAACCTCAACTTCCTTCATGGTATCAGAGCGGGTTATCCCACATATAAGGCTTAACCGCCACACGTGCTCCACGTCACCCAATATGAGTTGTCCACATGTTAAGCTTGAAAATTCGTCACACGTGAGTGGGCGTGTGAGAATGTGAAGGTACAAAAGTTCTACATTGGAAAGTTGCACAACCTTGCAAGTCCTTATAAGGATTTGAGTCTCTCACCCCATAACCAATTAATTTTGGGGTGAAACCTCAGCTTCCTTCAACCGTTTAAGTCCAAGTGGTCTTTTTCCTTTTATGGACCAAGAATCAAGCCCAACTGATCTTTTTTCTTTTAATGGATCATGATTCAAATCAAAGTCCCGTTTTCCTTCTATGGCTTAAGAATGAAGCCCAAGTTGTCTTCATTTTTTTTCAAATATTATAATTCACTTCAACTTATCATTGAAGCCATGGAGGGTCCTGTGGATGAATGGTTTTTTATTTTGTTTTACTTTTTCCAACAATTTTTTTGAACTTTTAAAGTTTAGAAAAAGTGGGTGCTCAAGTGCCACTTTATCAATTCCAAATAAAATATTCTATATTAAAATGTTAGAAAATTAAATACAATATATGATGAATTATTTCACTTTTAATATTACCAAAATTTTTTGAGATAGAACGTTCACTTACAAGAAAAGTAGATGATTAAGTTACGTATTGTTCAAGGTGTTCCTCCTCATTCTCTCTTAAAACTCTCTTCCCCTTGCCTTATTTTGAGCGCCTTATTCTCTTCTCCGTCGTCCTTCGGGGCGGCACATCCTCCATCTCTTCCGTTTTCAGCCCCACCCCTTGTGGTGGTTTTTATCCTCCATCCTTTGTGGGGGGCTGGTTTCTGCCTCACCTTTTATGGGGTCTTTTCATTACTCTACATATCTGATCTCCCACTTTCATATCCATCTAAAAATTCCTCCTTCATCCCTCTATGTTCACCTCATATCTCCTCCTCGTGTCCTTTTCTCTTGATAGCAATCGCCACTTGCCCCATTCTCTTCACCACAATGATATGCCCCTCCACCCAACGGTTAACTCACCAATCTTCATCGGGTGTCCGTGATGGCTTTGGGTGGCGCTTAAAATGCTTGTTGCAATATTTAAATGGATTATGTGAGCGCTTTATGCGCGGGTGGCTTGCTCACCCCCATTTTCCAGTTGGTCCTTTGGTCTGACTTGCAATTTTATCCTCCTTAGTGGCTATGGATTCGTGGTTTTGTGGTGGCTATTGTGTCATCGTGTGGCAACGGCAGCTGAAGATATGGTGACTGCTATATTTTTCAGATTTAGGGTTTCTTTTAAATTTTTATAATTGTTTAAGTTTATTTTTTGTTTTTGGGCCTTGTTGGTTTAACTATTTGCTTTATGTTTATCTTTGAGAGCTATTTTTATTTTTTGGGCCTTTAATACTTTGTAATTGTTTGCTCTTAATAAATCAGCGTTTCTGACCAAAAAAGAGTTACGTGTTGTTCACACGGTGGAACAATCGATTTACCTTGAACTTAAAACTCTAAATCAAGTGATGGATATAGAATTGGTTGCATATATGGCCAATTGTATGATACATCCCACTTAAGAGGAAGTGCCCTTTTTAAACTAAAAAAGGAAGTGTCGAAAAATATAAAATATTTCACACAAAAGATTTAGAAAAATAAATAAGGTATCTGACTAAAAAATCTTAGCAATCATAGCCTTCCCTAACTCGGAATTCACCACAGCCTAGACAGACTCCTTGGTCTTATTTGCCGGGTCATAAGTCATAACTCATAACCCATAACTCATAACTCTAGACAGACTCCTTGGTCTTATTTGCCGGGTCATAAGTCATAACTCATAACCCATAACTCATAACTCATGAACATACCTAATCTGACAACTAAATTAAATTTTATGCTAGCTCACATAACTTGTGTCATGTTTCAAGTTGTGAAATTATCAACGTTGGAGAGGCTAAGGAATTTTACTGCTCATGGTACTGGCTTGTGTGTGCTCTGTAATCAGGCCTTGGAATCTCATTCCCATCTGTTCTTCCAGTGTGAGTATTCTGCCTGTATTTGGAAGAAGGCGCTGCAACGTTGTGGGATTGTTTGGCTCCTCGCCCATGGGCCTCGCTGGTCTCCTTGCTTGCAGGTATGTGGACAGGGAAGTGTTTTAGGGTGAATGCTAATAAAATTGCCCTGGCTGCTACTGTTTATGGATTTGGCAAGAACGAAACAAAAGGATTTTTGGGCATCCTTTCAAATATGCGGATGCTGTTTATTTTTTAGTTTGTAATATGGTTAGAACCCAGCTTTGTACTGTTAATTTCAGGCCTTCCAATGCTAATGGTTTGGAGGCTCTGAACTGGAATGTTAGTATTTAGTTAGGTTGTTGTCGGTGGCCCGTGAGGGTCTGCTGCTAGTTTGGTTTTGCTAGGCAGTTTCGTTGCTTGGTTGTGAGCCTTGTTCAGTTTCAGCTCTTTGTTCCCTTCTTGGGGCATGCTTGCAGGTTAATGAAATCTTTTTGTTTAACCAAAAAAAAAAAATTGTAAATGTTATAAATTTAGAGGCTGGACATCGAACAACAAATTCAAAATTCAATTTATTAATTTATGGGAACATCCTAACTATCAAATCAGAAATAGTATAATACCAATACAAAGGGCACTATGAATTTCAAACTACTTACATTCGAGGTTTATATATCCATCAACTGAAAATGTATTTGCATAATACATAATAATCATGCGGTTGATGAGTGAGATTGAATTATATTATATAGTTCATAAAAATTAATGTAATTTTTTAATATAAAAATATATATTTTTTCATTAAAGTTTATTATTTAAAATATATAAACACACTATTTAGTTTCAAAATGCACCCAGAATTGTAATTTGTCTTACTTTGCTTACTGAATAGTTATATCATCAAAACCGTTGCACTTTTTCACTAACACCATTTATAACGGTGTTTAAAATGCTTATATGGCCGTTATGTCATAAGAATTTATAGGGTATTTTGGACATCTTCTTCCTCATTCATCTCCGTTCTCCGACTTCATTCTCATTCTCAACCCACCCTCCGCCGACTTATCCAGGAGTGGTGCGTCGCCAACCACTCTTTCCGCGTCGAGCGCATCCCCACTCCCAAGCAGCCCGCTAACCTGACCCACATCCGACATCTCCTCGCTCAATCAGCTTCGAACCCGTACCCGACCCGGCTCTCCAACGTCCTCGATCCACTTCTGATAAATTAAGGAAATCAATCGAAAAGTAGAGAAATTGTTGCCCAAAATTCATTTTGCACAAAATTGACAACTAAGACACTATAATTACCATAATAATCAGACAAAAAGCTGCAAAATCCCAAAAATAAATAAACAAAGAAAATAGTTTCACCTAATTGAATTCAAGAACATCGGACTTGAACCGGATTCGATCCCCTTTATCGCAGTGAATATCCTCAGGAACTCCATGAATAACAACTCCTCCTCCATTAGGAATAACAATGCCCCTCTTATTAGCCTCGTTCCGCACCACCAGTCTCCCATCACTTCCATTCAACCCTTTAGAAAACTTGAGCCTGAAATTGCTGCTCAAATCAAAGCCTTGCCTTAGAGCCCCCATGGTCCTCAGCTCTATGGGCTTCTTGGTCACCTCCATTTTCATCCCTCCCTCTTTCTCTTTCTCCTCTTTCAACAATCACAAGAGTTAACACCAACCCATGTGGAGATTTCAACTCAAATCAGCAAAAGTGTCTCTGAGTAATCTAGAAGAGGTGTAGTGACAAGGTTTCAAAGACCAGTCAGCCGTCACGCGAGCGACTAGTGAGTCAACTCGGACGATTCCGAATTGGTATCGACAAACACGAGCTCAAAGAGGATTTCCATGGAGTTGTTGAGGAGATGGTGGAGCGATTCTTATAAAGGTCGCGAGCCAGGCCGCTTAGTCGGAGGGCCGAGATCCGGGTCAGGTAAGGGTTCAAGTTCGAAGCTGATTGAGAGAGGAGATGTCGGATGTGGATCGGGTCAGCGGGCTGCTTGGGAGTGGAGATGCGCTCGACGCGGAAAGAGCGGTTGGCGACGCACCACTCCTAAATAAGTCGGCGGAGGGTGTGGTTGGGAATGAGAGTGAAGTCGGAGAACGGAGATGAATGAGGAAGAAGATGTCCAAAATACACTTTAATTTTTCTGAGATAAATGCCACATAAGCATTTTAAACACAGTGTGTTAGTGAAAATGTGCAAAAGTTTAACGATGTAACTGTTTAAGGAGCAAAATGAAGTAAATTATAATTTTATGTGCATTTTGAGACTAAATGGTATATTATGGAAGCATTTTAAGTAATAAAGCTTTAAATTATGATCAAATTTACTGTTTGACATTGAAATAACTGTTAGGTCCACTCACTTTTTTGGTTTTTCACCCATCATGACCTAGTTCGCTTCAGACCATAATTGAAGAGGACACAACTAGCCGCGATTCTGACACATCATTTTCATGTATGGGTAGAGACCCTTGAATTACCTCTTAATCCGTGTACTCAATTTTCGGATCCTCATGCAAAATTTTAATTAGTATTATTCTATGTATCACGCTACACGTATCAAGTTGATTTGTTTTTTATCTAGTTGTTTCTTTTCATGTTATATTTTATTCACTATTTGTCCTTATTTCCTAAAAAGCATCGTTTCACTTGGCTTTAGTTTATACATATAAATAACTAAATAATCTTCAATTTGATTATTTTTTGTATAAATGATCATGAAATAATGATTTAGGAGTTGAACGGTTCCTATTATGATATATGCATGATAATTATTATATAAATTGAAAATGTGGTACGAAGAGGTACCCCAGGGGTGAGATGTAAGTATTATCCATTTGAAAATGACCAAAGCTTGGAAAATGATTAATATTGAAATGTAGGTACGTAGGTGCATGCATGCATGCAAGCTTCTTGAATTAATAACATGTTTACTTTGGAGGTGGATCGAATTTGACGGGAACAAGGAGAGGATTTCTCTTAGACACAATAACATCGTCCTCCTTCATTCCATGAAGCAGCTTCCAATCAAAGGAGTAAAGCAGATTTGCAACGGCAAGCTCTACGGCTGTTGTTGCCAAGAAAATCCCTAGATATATATATTCTTCTCGTATTACCTTTTCGATTTATCGATAATCCTTATACATATATCATAATTGGAACCATTTAACTCCTGAATAATCATGTCAATATCATCTTTACAAAAAGTAAACAATATTGGAGGTCGTTTAGTCATTCATATGTATCTAACAAATTAGCGGTATTAATAACAATGAGGATCGTCATGGTAAACCGGTCATTTAGTTTCCACATATAAATAGCTAAATGATCTCCAATTTAGTTGATTTTTTGTATAAATGATCATGAAATAATGATTTCGAAGTTGAATGGTTCCTATTATGATATATGCATGATAATTATTATATAAATCGAAAGGGTAGTATGAAGAGGTACCCCAAGAGTGCAAGTATTATCCTTTTGAAAATGATCAAAACTTGTAAAATGATTAAGGCCCTAAAAATCTAAAATTAACATTATAAAAAGATTTTGATCAAAATAAATAATATTAGTTATATTTTTATTGAAAAAGTTTTAATTTGTTTTGTGCTTTCACCACAGCAAAATCCAAGTTGCCCGGTGAAAGGACGCCGTCGAGCAACCGCAGGGGTTCGTCGAGGAATTTTGTAAACGGCGAATCTCCGTCGGGCTTTGATCTTAGTCGACGACAACAGTGTCTTCGTCGAGCAACGTTATCTTGTCCGGCTGACTAGTTCGTCGCTGAAGTCTTTGTCGACCAACCTAAAAGTCAACAACATATTACCGACGTACAATATGCGTCGGGTAACCTTACAATATTAGTCGGGAATTGTTTAAATATCTGTCGGGTAAGTTATTACATTCCGTCGGGTCAGTGTTTAAACATCCGTCGGGTAATTTTATACACATCCGTCGGGTAAGGTTTTACACATCCGTCGGGGAACGTGTTACATATTCGTCGGGTAACGCTTTCTTATCCGTCGGGTAACGCTTTCTTATCCGTTGGGCAACGGTTTACTTATCCGTTGGGTAGCATGTACCACATTCGTCGGGTAAAGTTTGAATAATTTTCGTTTATATGCCTGATGCCGCCTTGGCTATTCGTCGGGCAAATTCTGAATAATTAAAATATATTATTAACTAAATATTTAATTAAATAATTAATTAATTAATTAAATAATTCAATTAAAAGAATCAAAATAAAATAAAATTAATATTTATAAAAATTAATGTAATATTTTTAGGTGGGCGATGAGAAAATGTCATCCAATCCACGGTCACCCAAACGTTGAAGGACCTTGTCAAGGGCGATCTTGATTTGTTGGCTTTGGGCTTGAATCTCCTCGTATTGGGTTTTGATCATAGCATTTTCGGCCTCTACATTTCTCCAACGGTCCAACGTCTCTTGGGGATTGCCTATCCGAGATGAACTGGACGACTGAGTCGAGACATCCCGCAAAATCCTGTCGCCCGCCCCCCGAACAATCCTCCCTGGGCGCCTCCCAAGTTGTCGCTCCAGAATAGCGATCGACATGTCGGGATTAGGGAGCTACTGCTCCAACGGCACTTCCGAATGCTATTGGGTGAGCTCAGCTTATGTCTGTTAGACGTCTTGCTGCATCGCGTCCTACAAATTCGAATAAATATTAATTATAAATATAATTATCAAATTAAAAAAAAATAATGTTTAATCTTCAAAAAAAATAAACTTACGTGAATTTTGTCAGCCACTTAATCCCCCCGTCCAGCGTACACTTGCCCCCAGGCATCCACCTCTGGGAACATCGACCCGGCGTTGCGCCGATCCTCCTGCCGGGCCGATAAGGATCGCGACCCCACATGGTGGTTGAATTTCTTCGCTCCTCGGTTCAATGTGTTTGCAATCGATTTCCGCTATTCATTTGTAAAACCAAAAATTAAATTTTAAAATGGAAAATAACATAAAAATTAAATAATTTAATTAACTATATAGATAATACGTACCAAATAGGTGGGGAGCACGAAATGGTCGCACAACCACAACCACCCTCGCAGTTCTGGCCTGTCCAACTCCTCCGGAGGATTTGCCCGAGCTTCCTCCGGGGAAGGCCAAGTCAAGAAGTACTTGTGGAGCTCGTACTTCCAGTCGGCGTACCGTAACTGGCAGTGGTGACTCAGGTATCTACTGAGCTTGACGTTATCCAAGTCGAACTCAAAATTGATCTGCAATCAATTATTAAAGTTAGTAAAATAATTAAAAAATACGAAATGAATGTTAAAAATGGGAAAAAAAAATATCGATAACTCTCCCCACCAACACGTGATCTCCTCCGGGGTTTAGGTTCTGAAGTTTCCCCATCATCAGGGACTTAGTGTGAAGAATCGCACCAATGTCATGCACCAGGAGGCTGTGAATTTTGACCGGCGCGGATCGGATGTAACGACCTGAACCAGAAATTAAATAATTTTGAGAATTAGATGATTTTACCCTTGATTTTAGACGGATTCGGGAGTCACTTTTTGACTGGCAATACTTTTGGGAATTTTTCTTGGGTCGTTGCGTAGGTCTTGAACTCACGAGTTCGTAGACATGCGGCACACGAGAAACGGAGACCCGGTGAGTTCGTTACGGGTCTAGAAGCTTCAGGGGTGGTTTGGTAATTTTGGAAAAGTTGGAACTATAAATCATATATTTTTCTCTCTCCTCGGGGGATTAGTCCATTCAGTCTCTCTCTCCTACCCGACATTCTCCCCGCGCGAACACCGAACACCCCCTTTCATCGAAAGGATTTCGGTCTAATTCAACCGAAACCAAGGCCGGGAGGATCTTCCTCGGGACCCCACAAGCATTTTGTGGTATTTATCGGAGCGGGAGTACCGCCGTAGGTGACGGACAGAGGAGGGAGGTGGACCGAATCTTCTCGGCTGTTTTCCAGCCAAACCAGGTACGATCTCAAAACTTTGACCTCATATTTAGATTCCTGGTGAAAAGTAGATGAATTTACATGTGTAGATCGTGAAAATCGGTCAAGAATTGAAGAAGTTAGAAAAACTTAAAAATCGATCGGAAATTGTGATTTCCAGCGAACCAGACGGCGGCGGCAGTTCGGTCGTCTTCTCCGGCGAATCGCCGGCAATCGATCGGGTCGAGTGGACCAGCCAGATTGAGCGGACGAGTAGGGTCGAGTGGACCGGGTCAGGCTGGACCGGGTCAGGCTGAGTTGGGCCGGGTTAGATCGGTCCAGGCGCGTGGGTACTGTAGTAGGCGCGTGACCGGCGCATGGCAGAGCGTGCATGCTCGTGGGCGTGTGTTCCGGCCTTCTACCGGTGCGTGGCAGTGCGTGGGACTGTTCCCGAGGTCACAGCAACGCGTGACTAAGGTTTTGGGACGTTCCGGTTCAGATTTTGATAGTTTTGAGGCCATAGGAGTTCGTTTGGAGCCCCGGTTGGGCAATCCCAGCGGTAACGGATGACCATGGAGCGGGTTTTGAGCCCGGAAGGTCAAGGTAGTTGGGTCATTATTGTGTCATGAGTTCCTTAGGGCTAGAGAGTCCATGATTTAGGGTTGGATGATATGTGTGGGGGCCAGGATCCAGGCCACGATCCGCTGTAGGCGGTGAACCCGGTGAACCTTCAATATAAATAATACTGATATGTGTGGGGGCCAGGATCCACATTAGGCGGTGAACCCGGTGAACCTCCAATATAAATAATACTAATATGTGTGGGGGCCAGGATCCGGGCCAGGATCCATTGTAGGCGGAGACGCAAGACCATTTGGGATACCTCAAGGCCGAAAATGCTATGATCAAAGCCCAATGCGCGGAGATTCAAGCCCAAAACCAACAAATCAAGTCCACCCTTGACAAGGTCCTTCAACGTATGGGTGACCGTGGATTGGATGATATTTTCTCATCGCCCACCCAACAGCCCCCTTAGGATCCCGCCTACTTTGACCCCTCGACGAGTAGTTGGAGTGTACTATGTATATAAAATATTTTTTTAGTTTTAATGATGTAAAAATATTACATTAATTTTTATAAATATTATTTTTATTTTATTTTGATTCTTTTAATTGAATTTTTTAATTAAATTTTTTAATTAAATTTTTATTTTTTATTATTTAATTAAATATTTTATTACAAATATATTTTAAATATGCATCGTTTGCCCGACGAATGTGGGAAATGTTACCCGACGGATACGTAAAGCGTTACCCGACGGATACATAAACCGTTACCCAACGGGTACGTAAAATGTTACCCGACGAATATGTAACACATTACTCGACGGATGTGTAAAATGCAACCCGACGGATGTGTATAAAGTTACCCGACGGATGTGTATAACATTACCCGACGAATGTTTAAAAACTCACCCGACGGTTATTAAAAAACGTCCCCGGCGGATATTTAAATAGTTACCCGACAGATATATAAAACCCCACCCGACGGATATGTGACCCGTTACCCGACGGATATAAAATAATTACCCCGATATGTAAAACGTTACCCGACGGTTATTTATTGAGTTACCCGACAACTATTTAAATTGTTATCCGATGAATATTGGACGGTTACCCGACGGATAATGTACGTCGGTAATATGTTGTTGACTTTTAGGTTGCTCGACGAAGACTTCAGCGACGAACTAGTCCGCCGGCCAAGATAACATTGCTCGACGAATATACTGTTGTCGTCGACTAATATCAATGCTCGACCAAAGTAGCCCGACGGAGATTGCCCGACGGCGATTCGCCGTTTTCAGAATTGCTCGAAAAATCCCTACGGTTGCTCGACGACGTCCTTTCGCCGGGCAACTTGGATTTTGCTGTGGTGTGGGTTCCGGAGAAAATAAGGAAAATGAGGAAGAAGAAGAAGAGTCGGTCTGATTTATTAGTCTGATTGACCTTGCACGACGAAGGGTTCGACGGGCAATCCATTAAATGATTCGTCGGGTAATAACAAGCAGTGGATATTCGTCGGTTAATTGTTTACATATTCGTCGGGCAACATTCGGCAGTAAGTTTGATGTTTCACGAAAATTTTGGCGGAATGTTTGTCAAGCAACCGTTTAACCACTTCGTCTGGTAACAACAAGGGTTGACTATCCGTTGGGTAACATTTTTAATATTCGTCAGGCAAAAGTATGCGGTATTTTTGAGATTTCGCGAAAATTTTGGTGCAATTTTTGAAATTTTCGGGGAAAAAAAATTGCGCGTTTTATTTACGTTGCCCGACAACGATTCTAATGTTGCCCGATGAACAATGTACATTTTTCCCGGCGATTGGCTTGCTTTGTCGGGCTTGAGTTTTATGATGTCGTGTTTATGATTGATCTGAAAACCAGGTCCGACGAAAGAATAATCAACATCGGGACCGTTCAATTTTTGGTTTTACATGCCAAAAGCCCCATCAATCGTTATCGTCATGTTTTGAGGATTTCAAGTTGTCCGATCATGAAGAAACGTTGTGTAACTGTTGAATCGTCACGCACCGTTACCAAATCCCGGGATTTCCAAATTGTGTAATTTTTCGCGTAGGCGATCTATGAGTACCTACCATAAATGTGGATGGTTAGATCGGTCCATTTCAATTTGTAAATTATTAAAAATTGGAAAACAAGCATATTGACCAAAGAGTTTAAACACTTGATGGAAACTTCAATATATTTTGCGAAGTTTTGGCTCTATTGATGTTCAAACGATTGAATTTTACAAATCTAACCGTTCATTTTTTTTATTTTACGTGCCTAGATCTCACCCGTCAAAAATCTTGATGTTTTGAGGATTTCAAGCCGTCCGATCGTGAAGAAACGTTGTGTAACCGTTGAATCGTCGCGCACCGTTACCAAATCCTGGGATTTCCAAAATGGGTAATTTTTCCTGTAGGAGATCTATGAGTACTTTCCATAAATATGGACGGTTAGATCTGTCCATTTCAATTTTTAAATTATTGAAAATCGGAAAACAAGCATATTGACCAAGGAGTCTTGATGGAAACTTCAATAAATTTTGCGAAGTGTTGGTTCTATTGATGTTCAAAAGATTGAATTTTACTGATCTAACCGTCCGTTTTTTTATTTTACGTGCCTAGATCTCGCCCGTCAAAAATCTTGATGTTTTGAGGTTTTCAAGTCGTCCGATCGTGAAGAATCGTTGAATCGTTGCGCACCGTCACCTAATCCCAGGATTTCCGAATTGGGTAATTTTTCGCGTAGGCGATCTATGAGTACCTACCATATAAGTTGACGGTTAGATCGGTCCATTTCATCTTGTAAGTAATTTGAAAAAGTTGTTTAATAAGTAAATGTAAATTGAATCTGGAATATATTGCCCGACGAATATAGTTGATATTCGTCGGGCTACATCTCCAAGTTTGGAAACCGCTCACCGAATAGAGAAACAAGCACTGATGGTATTTGAAACCTTTCCCCGACTGATATAACATATTCATCGGGCAAATGTCTATTAGTTTTTATAAGATTTGTACAAAAAAAAAATGAACAAGGTGAAAAAAAAATTTCTAAAAAAAGAGACAACAAATTTTTATAAGATTTGTACAAATAAAAAAAGATAGTTGTATCGATCAAATTTTATTCAAACCAAATTAATTATGTACTAAGTATAATGTGATCTAACTTTTTTACTTATTATAAATACAAATATATCTAAATAAATAGTAAATTAAATATTATCATAGCACATTTTATTCACAATTTTTTATAAAAATTTGTTGTCTCTTAATCGGTCAATATTAATGTTAGGTTCTCTCTCTTTCACATTGCACTAGTGAGCAAAAATTGACCCTCATGACTTATCAAATTGACCTTCATGACTTATCATCAAAATCTTTTACTATATCTTTTACCTTCATTTATTTCGAAGTTCTGTAATTTGTGCAGTGCATGTTTGGTCTCCTCACTTTTCTCGGTAAAAAACTATTTTTTTCTTCCTAACCACCTTAATCAAATTCAAAGTTTTTTTTGTACACACGAAAACAGGCTTTTCAGTTTTACCTTTTTTGAAAAAGAGCTTGCTTCCTGTATGAAAATCTACCGAGTAGTGTCTTGGAATATGTGTACGAAATGAGAAACCCTACTGTTTAGTGTATTTTCTTTTCCAATAATATTTAATTATTTATTTAGTGTCTTGGAATATGGTAAGCCGATTCAAGGATGAGGACATCAAATGTTTATGGCTTTAGTACATATATAAAAGATTAATTGAAACTTTTGTGAATGAAATCATACAACATACATATAAATCACATTTATTGATTTGAAGATGGATATTACATATATATAAATGAAATTTATAATTTACAACTTTTATTCGGAGTCGGATTCACTTTCCCCCTCCCATTCACGCTCGTCATCTGAGATTTGTACAGTACTTGATGCCTCCGAATCACTATCAATTTGTTCTAATTCCCCGAGATCAATAAAAATGTCATCAATCGCAATTGGTGGGATGATGTCATTGGTCCGTACTCCATCCACGTTTTGGGTGGATGCCGAGGAATCCACCTGGTAAACGATTTGGTCATCGTCTATTTCCCCATCTTCTTCAGGGTATCGGTCATCCAAGTCCCAAATGTTTCTATGATTCACCATCTCAGCTACTCTCCAACCACCACCAGCTTTTGGATCATCCACATAATATACTTTTTTCGCCGTACTAGCGAGGATGTAGGGATCACTCTCAAACCACCGAGTGTTTGTGTTTACAAAGGTACATAATTGATCTTTAATGACACTGCCTGGGATACTTGGGTTTGTATCAAACCAATGACACTTGAACAAGACGACTTCCTTGCGGTCTGCGCATAACACCTTAACCACACTTAACAATTTTCCGTAGAACCCCGTATCAGCATTTTCCCCATCTCCCGACACGAAGACCCCACTGTTTTGCTTAGACAACGTGTCGTCTCGTTCTGTGCGCACGAACCTAACTCCGTTAACGTGACAACCAGCGTACGTTTCTCCTCGTAATGGGGCCAATGGCCAGCTGCATTAATTCTTTATTTAAATTTGGCGAGTTGACATCTTTCAGCTGTGCCATCTGGTAAGATACACACAAGAAACGAAATTGGTAAACTTAAAACCAATTTAAAAAATTTTCAAATAAAATATTTGACTTATATGCTCGGAAAACCAACGTGGAAACAGTTGTTTTTCCTTTTCTTCCCAATTAGAAGGAAATTGGGTCTTCATCAACGCCTCGTGCTGCTCGTGGAAGGGCCAGACTTCGTCACAGTTGTTTAGTATGAACCAATGAGCCACCTCCATGTCGCTATTGAAGAACGGCTCCGAGATTAGACCAGTGCGGAATGGTCATGCGGGTTGGGCAAATACAGATAGGGTCTCTAGACGTTGGCTACCATCGTCGTTCCGCGACGCCCTATTGAAGGAAGTTTCAACATTTCGAAGGTACATTGCACAAAATGTCAGTGCCTCCTTTGTAATGTACACCTCGGCTATAGAGCCTTCAGGACGTGTCTTGTTCCGAACGTACCGGTTGTACGTACCTAACATTCTGCGAGGAAATTTACATTAAGATTCACATATATACATGATAGTAAGGAAATATTATCAAATACCAGGGATAAGTTATACCTCTCGATTTGGTATATCCAACGATAATGTACCGAGCCAGCTAGTTTTGCCTCATCCGACAAATGTATTAGTAGGTGCACCATTACATCAAATAATGCAGGTGGATATATTTGCTCAAGCCGGCACATGATGTACACAATATCCTCGTTAATTGCTTGAAGGTCCACCTTAACCAACGACCTGGCACATAGTATCTGGTAGAATTGAGACAAATAAACTATCGTCTCAACAACACCAGCCTCCAAGAAGGGTCGAATACCAATCGGAATGAGTCGTTGTAGCAAAACATGATAGTCATGACTCTTCATACCAGAGATGGTCCCACCGTCCGTGCTGACACTCCGGGATATGTTTTCGGCGTACCCGTCGGGACATTTCACACCATGCAACCACTTCAGGAATTTTTTCTTATTGTCCGGCGTAAATGTATAACTTGGATGAGCCATGATGTATTTGCCATTGACGACTTTTGGCCACAAATTAGGCCAAATCCCCATTTCTTTCATGCCAAGACGAGTATTTTTTGTGTCCTTTGACTTGCCTTCAATAAGTAAAGTCGTTCCCATAACACTCTCAACAACATTCTTCTCGATGTGCATAGGATCGGCGATGTGTCTGATTTTCAATTTCAACCAATATGGCAACCGGAAGAATATGCTTTTTTCGTCCAATTTTCCTGTTCAGCTGGTTTCGATCCTCGTGTGACGAAGTCATGTATACTGTTCAGTTTGGATAATATCTCATCACCACACATCTCCCTTGGTTGACCTCGTAACTCTGATTTACCATCAAATGAGTCAGATTGCATTCGCCATCGGTGATCCCAGGGCAGAAACCTTCTCGCACCCAAGTAGCATACCTTAGATGAGTGCCAAAAGGACGCTGTGTCTAGTCCATTAATTGTCCACATTACGGCCGCTCATAGAGTGAACATTTCTCCACTGCACTTGTCGTTTGTTCGGACACCATTTTCCCACAAATCCACGAGCTCGTCAATCAACGGCCACAAATACACATCGATGGAATTACTCGGCGATTTGGGCCCCGTTATCAAAGTACTGAGGATTGTGAATTCTTTTTCATGCATCTCCAAAGAGGCAAGTTATACGGAACCATAACCACCGGCCAAGTGCTATAGGGCTTTGCGAAACTCCCAAACGGATTAAACTCATCAGTAGCGAGCCCTAATCTGACATTTCTTGGCTCCGCAGCAAACTCGGGATACATCTTATCAAATTCCTTCCATGCCTCTCCATCGGCCGGATGCCTCAGTACATCATCATCAATGTGTTCATCCTTGTGCCACCTCATATCACGGGCTATGTGGGACGACAGGTAGAATCTTTGTAACCTTGGCTTCAGTGGAAAATAACGCAATAACTTATTAGGAATCTTGTTCTTTTGAAACCTAGGCTCATTGCAAACGGGACATTTGTTAAGGTGCTCGAATTCACCGTAAAACAATGCACAGTTGTTCTTACATGCATGGATCTTGATATACCCTAAACCAAGGCCCTTCAACAACTTCTTCGAGCTATAATGATCTTTAGGCAGACAGTTGTCTTCAGGAAGCATTCGGATGATGATGTCCATCATGTGATCAAAATGCTTGTTTGTTTGATTATACTCAACTTTCATGTGCATCAACTCCACAACTGCCCCTAGAACCGAAAATGATTTACAGCCGGGGTACAATTCGTGCTGAACTTCTTTTAACAATCTCTCGTAATGGAGCTCAGAGTCTTCGGGTTGCAACCCGAGCGCATCATCTTCCATATCATCTGATGCGGGAAGAAAATCATCGATTAATAACTCAACGACTTGATCATTACCACATCGTCGATCCAAACCAGTTTCGTCCCGACGAGTCCCGGGAATCGAAGATGTCGATGCGAAAAATATTTCTTCACTGTGATAGATCCCATTAGTGTAGTTGTGTACGATCCCATTCCATTGTAGATGAGTTTGGACCTCATTCAACGACATCCAAATGCAGTTGTTAGATTTACGGCACGGACACCTGATACGACTGTCATCACTGCAATGACTACGTGCAAAGGCAATGAAGCTGTCGATCCCATCCAAATACTGATATGAAGACCTATCAAACATTTACATCCAGCCTCTGTCCATTGTGACTGCTTTCACAACATAGAGTCAACGTAAGTAATTGAGTTAACATTGTCTCGTAATTAGAACAAGTTAAAATCAAAAGCAGCTCGTCTCATTATGCCTCCGGTGATTTTGCCCTATCCCATTCGAGAGTGCACGTTCTGTGCTGTGTAGTTTGCGACCTACGAGGGTAAGTTTCGATCGAGAGAAATTTCGGCAGCATCTCCCAATAGTTCCCCAAATGCACGACGTAGATATTATAAACAAATATCTAGTATGCATTCGAAGAACATTGAGGGGATACAAACCGAATTTCCCACAATCGAAACCTAACCTCGTAGACCGCCAACTACACAACACATAGTTGCGCACCCCGAAACTGTCCGAATAAATGGACAATTCAAGAGTCAGTCAATCAACCTGATTCACTGACTCTCAAACGGGTCTAAGGTTTTTCATTGAATTTCATTATACGAAGTTAATCAACTCGATTAACTTCACATAAACGGTTATGAAATATGAACGTATTTCACTCCGTCGAAACTAAATTAAGCGTTTTACAAAAAATATCACAACAAATTCACAAACCTAACATATTTTCTAATTTCCAAATATATTTTCTAATTTCAATAATTTCATTACATATTTTTAATTTTCCTATTTTCCAACAAAATTTCTAATTTCCTAACATATTTTCTATTTCCCTAATTTCCTAACATATTTTCTAATTTCCAAACATATTTTCTAATTTCAATAATTTCATTACATATTTTTAATTTTCCTATTTTCCAACAAAATTTTCTAATTTCCTAACATATTTTCTATTTTCCTAATTTCATAACATATTTTCTATTTTCATATTTTCCTAACAAAGTTTCTAATTTCCACAAATTCTAAACAATTTCTACACATTTTCCACAATAAATACAAAATTTCCTAACATAATTATATCCAAAATTCTTAACAAAATTAAATTGAGAGGTAAACACACATACCTTTTTATAAGTATTCCTTCAAATCAACCACAAAATTCCTACAACACAAAACATAATTAGTTTCTAATCAAAAATCAAAATTTCGAAACTAAAAGAAATAAAATTCTCAAACCTTAAAATTTGATATTTGGTGATTAATAGAGAAAAATGATTTGATTGGTAGTGAAAATGGTGATGAGATGATGATTTTAGCTAGAGAAAGAGAGAGAGTGAGTGAGAGATACAGAGAGAGAGCAGAGAGTTCAGGAAGCATAGAGGAGGAAGAAGAAGAAGAAGAAAAGAGAAAGTCTCGGGTATTTAGTGTGTTTAGACTTTTGCCCAACGAATCAGAGTCGCAGGGCAATCTTTAATGATTCGTCAAACAAAATAAAGTCAACGCCAAGTGTTACCCGACGACGAATAATCGTCGTTATATATCATTTTGCCCGACGAAAGGTGTAAATCGTCGGGCAAACCCTTCCTATTTTGCGCGCCAACGTGTTGGTCTTCCCACCAACAGGTTACCCAGCAAGCCTTCATATCCGTCGGGCAAAAATTGTTTACCCGGCGATATTGTCTTCGTCGGACAAAACCTCGTCGGGCAACATCGCTTTTCTTGTAGTGATAACATTCATCATCATGGTGGTCACCATCGATCCTCAATGATGTCTCTCCCTCTCACTCGATCTTGCAAGTTTAGATCACAAAACTACTTGGATTTGATTTGATGATCGATGAAGGCAAATATCGGCGCAATTTATAGGCTTGGTTTTGCAGATAATTAATTAGTTACTTAATTAATTTCACCAATTTGTGCATGAATTTGTCTGTAAATTAATGTTCTTAAATTTACAATCCATTAAAGTGTCGAGGTCCCAAATATTTACCTTACATGTGCATGCAACAAAGCCCTTAGATTGGGAAAAATAATTCGGTTCCTGCCATCATCATGCGCAGCTGGCTGTTATCTAATTATTTGACATGTAAACCTCTTAATATATATAATTAGGAAAACGATCCATTATTAAACCATTAATTAAGCCCTTGGGTCATGCCAATCCATCAAATAATTGATGAAAACACCAATATTCGATCTGTTCCCCTACTAAAGGATTGATATATGGAATGGATCACAAATTGATGACACAACTAATTAAACTCTAATGACGTAATTAATTAGCGTTTTATTTTAGCTTCTATTAACCTCTTGACAAGTGTTATGCACATATCACTAATATTCTAAATTCGTAATATAAAACAGTACACATTATATATGTGCCTTCATGCATCAAATTTTTTTCCAGAATTTTAACTTCATAAAAAAAAAATACAACACACCTAATTACAGAAAATTTTACTCTCCTCTAGCAAAAGTTATTTGGCGCTTCATTTCCTGATTGGCAGAACCAATATAACCTATATAGTAAACCTCTAAAGTTATAAATCAAATAGCAATTCAGAAACATTCATTTTATAAACTCGTACTCAAATTTAGGAATCCAAATTGATCGATCGGCTTCATCCGTCGATCCTTTTCATCTTTGGAATGCAACTCATTCAAATTTTTAGATAAAAATAAATAAATAAAAAACCAACACCAGATGATGATCAGACAGATCTCGATAATGCATTTACGGGGGTCCCTAGTTAGGGGAAAACTCAAATTCTAAAAAAATGGCAATGCATGTGTAGGGCAGTAAATCGATTCGACATATTTTTCTTTTAGTTTTTTTATTCATTTTGAAATTGATTCATACGGAAAGCGAACCGAGCTAAAATATATATATATTAGTGTTATTAAAGAAACAAATTAAGTTTGAATTTTAATATGTTCGACTCATATAATTCTCTTAAGAAATTCATATCTTTGTATTTGGTTTATTATTTTATAACTTGGCTCTCCTAACTTTTCATGCTTTACATTACTTTTTAATTGTGGTTAAACATGACATTTCAAAAGTACTCAAAATTAGGAATTCAAATTGATCGATCGGCTTCCTCCGTCGATCCTTTTTATCTTTGGAATGCAATTCATTCAAATTTCTAGATAAAAATAAATAAATAAGAAACCAGCACTAGAAGATGGTCAAACAGATCTCGAGAATGCATTTATGTGGGTCCCTAACTACCAGAAAACCAGGTTTGCCCGGAGAAACGTGTTCGTCGAGCAAAGTTTAATATTCGTCGTGCAAAAATTAAACTCGGCGATTCGTCGTCGGGCAACGTCCGTCGAGCCACAGCCGTCGGGGTTGAGGTTAGTCGACGAAAACAGTAAATTCGTCGAACAATTTAAAGCTTGCCCGGCAAATCCATTCGTCACATATGAGTTTTCGAGCAATCCAAAACTCAACATATGTTGCCCGACGAAGACATGCGCCGGGCGAAGTTATTATTTTGCCCGACGAAATGATTTTGGGTCAGGCAAAAGGTTAATATTTAAAAAAAATTAATAATTTATTTAATTAAATATATATATATATAATTAAAATAAAATTATTTTTAAAAAAATACAATTAAAAGATAAAACGAATCAAATGAAAATAAAAAAAAAGATTTATAAAAATTAATGTTATGGTTTTACATAATGAAAACTAAAGCAATGTTTTACATATTAAATTCTAACTACTCGGCGACGAGTCGGGGTGGTCGGGGTACTGGGCTGGCTGTTGGGCCAGGGGCTGAGGCTGTGACAGAAGCTCATCCAACCCATGCTCCCCCAAGCGGTCAAGCACCTTGGCGAGGGCAGTCCTAATTTGATTGTTTTGGGCCTGGATCTGCGCATTTTGAGCCTTGATCTCAGCATTTTCGGCCTGGAGGCTCTTAAAGTTTCTCTTGAGCTCCGACATCTCCTCAAGATTGGCTCCCCAAGAAGAACTCGAAGAGTGACTGAAGACATCCCGAACTATCCCGTAGCCCTCCCCCCGGACGATCTTCCCTGGACGCCTACCAAGTCGTCGCTCCAGGATGACGATCGACCTCTCGGGATCCGGTAGCTGCTACTCCAATGGCACGTCTGGATGCTGTTGCGTGAGCTCAGCTTGTGTCTGCTGGACGTCTTGTTCCATCGCCACCTACAAATTCGAATAAATATTAATTAAAAAATATAATTATTAAATTAAAAATTAATGTTTAATCTGCAAAAAAAAAAAAAACTTACGTAAATATTGTCAGCCTCTTGGTTGCCCCGGCCAGCGTACACTTGCCCCCAAGCATCCACCTCCGGGAACATTGACCCGGCGATGCGCCGATCCTCCTGACGGGCCGATAAGGATTGCGACCCCCCGTGGTGGTTGAATTTCGTCGCTCCCCAGTTTGATGTGTTGACAACCGATTTTCGCTGTTCATCAGTAAAAACAAAAATTATATTTTCAAATGGAAAATAACATAAAATAAATAAATAAACAATTTATCAAGGTGGATAGTACATACCACATAGTTGGGGGACACGAAATGGTCGCACAACCACAGCCACCCTTCCAGTTTTGGCCCGTCCAACTCTTCTAGAGGATTTTCCCGAGCTTCCTCCGGGGAAGACCAGCTCTTGTAGTACTTGTGGAGCTCGTACTTCCAGTCAGCGTACTGAAACTGCCAATGGTTTCTCAGGTCTTTACTGACGTCGGTGTTCTCCAGGTTTAACTCAAAATTGATTTGCAATAAATTATTAAAGTTAGTAAAATAATTAAAAAAAAAATGAAATTAATGTAAAAAAAGGGAGAAACAAGTACCGATAACTCTCCTCAACAGCGCGTGATCTCCTCCGGGGGTTGGTTCCTAAAAGTATCGCCCATCATCAGGAACTTGGTGCGAAGAATCACGCCAATGTCATACACCACCAGGCTGTGGATTTTTACGGGCGCTGACCAGAGGCGAGGCACGTACACCACTAGGATCTTTGCATTTGTTGTCCTGTAAATCCACTGGGATGTCCAACCCCTGTTGATCCAGCGCACGTTCACCGACTTCCCTGCAAATTCGATGAACATTCGTACATAATATGAGTAACACATAAAAATTGTTGTTTAAATAAACAAAATAATCAACTTATCCTTAGGGAGTGCTTCGACAACAGTCACCGGTTCGTCTGCTCCAACGACGTCCTGTGGGGGCTGGGGTTCGGTACGGGGTTCCCCCCGTTTCTTGATATGCTGTCAACAAGCAGATTGCGCATCGGGTTGATGATGATTCGAGATCGGTGGCTGAACGGACGCCGCTGTTGAGGCAACCGAGGCAGGGGTTGCCTCCTCCATCGCATGATCAACGGGATCAAGGCAGGGGCGGGTCCTAGATGTGATCAAGGTGCGATGCGACATCTATAATAAGAAATTTAAAATAATTAATAAAAAATTAACCAACATATTTTTAATTTAATAAAAAAAACCAAACATTTTTAATATTAAATATTAAATTAACAAAATAAAAACAAAACCACATATAAAATTAACCAACATTTTTTAATTCGAATACTAAATAAAACAAATTTTTTTTATTGAAAATTAGTAAATTGGTATCTAAAAATTAAAACCACCAAATTCTAATTTTTTTAAATAAAACCAACACAAACCAAAATTAAACCTAAAATCTAATTAATCCAAACAAACTTAAACCTAAATTACTAAACTCAAAATTCACAACATTATACCTAAATTTCTAAATCCAAATTTCGAGAAGAAAATCAAACTTACAAATTAATCCAAATATACAATAATAATATCCAAAATCATAAAATTCACATATCAAAAATTTATAAAACTCACATATCCTACACCATATCAAAAATTCACATAAATGTTTTTAAATTCAAATATCCAAAATTCATAAAATTCACATATCCAAAATTCACATAAAATTCATATCCAAAATCATAACAAAAATCATATGCAAAATTCATAACATTATACCAATTTCAACATTATACCAAACATCAAAATTTCAACAAATCTTCAACATTAACCCTAAATTCCTAAATCCAAACAAACTTAGTAAACCAAATATGTATATTCCAATCCAATCCCTACATAGGTTGTCTCCGTCATGTGCATCATTTGTGTGTCAATTATCCACTGTATCTATTCCAAGTAATGTGCATGACGCTTTGAAAGATCCCAAGTGGACACAAGCGATGAATGATGAAATGGAGGCTCTCCAGAAGAATTCCACTTGGGAGATGACTACCCTTCCGCCAGGGAAGAGAACAGTGGGTTGTAGATGGATATTGTAAGGACCCTTCCCGAATTTTCCCTCGAAACCCGGAAAGAACCCTTATCCAGTCTGACAGCTCTTTTACCTCAAAATTTAAATACCAGAAATACCCTTTGTTCTTAAATAATTTTTATTAAACCTTACAGGGTTCCCAACAGAACCTCTATACTTACTACCCACTCCTACTATCAGACGCAGGATAATATACAGGTCAAAGCCAAGACCTCAGAATAGTGGTGATTCAAATAGAAATACTCTCTGACACCAAATGTCAGTAGGTCAAACATTGCTGACATCTCTCCTGGAAAACCACAAGACAACAGACTAGTCAGATACTGGTGAATCAACAATAATTCGTCCCTCTGGGTCACCGCCCACACCAACCCACTGACCCGGATAACGAAGTATTTCCATAGGTTGATTAAGCCCATGACAATTGTCGTCTGGTTCATATTAGAGCCAGAAATATCCTCGGCTATCATATCGTATCATCAGCCGGTATAACATTCGGCTATCATATCACATCAGTCGGCATATCTCTCGATTATCATATCCCTAGCCACCAGGGTATCCCTTGGGGTGTGCTAGTCCAGTATCACAACTCTCTGTACTATGATATCTCATCAGCCGGCATATCTATCGACTGGCATATCATATCAGTCGGCATATCTCTCGACTATCATATCATATCAGTCGGCATATCTCTCGACTATCATATCATATCCCTAGCCACCAGCGTATCCCTTGGGGTGTGCTAGAATATGTACTACTTGGACTCGACCACAATCTCTGCAAAATCACCTTTTATATTGGAGGTTCACCGGGAGTCCGCCAACACGGAACCAAGGCCCGGATCCTAGGCCCCCTCAAATCGGTATTGTTTATTTTTGGAGGTTCACCGGGTTCACCGTCTCAACGGATCCTAGCCCAGATCCTGGCCCCCTCAAATCAGTATTGTTTATTTTTGGAGGTTCACCGCAAATAGCGGATCCTGGCCCAGATCCTAGCCTCCCTCAATCAATGTTCATCTCGGAGGTTCACCGGGTTCACCGTCTCAACGGATCCTAGCCCGGATCCTGGCCCCCTCAAATCAGTATTGGTTATTTTTGGAGGTTCACCGGGAGTCCACCAACACGGAACCAAGGCCCGGCTCCTAGGCCCCTTCAAATCGATATTGTATCCAAAATCAAGTATATATTTAGTTTATCATTTATCACAAATACGGTTTCAACTCCAAATCACGGACCCAAATAATTACCACGTCAAAACAATATCAAAACCGAATCCAACAACCATATCATTTCTCACAACACTCTTCCACTGAAATATTGGAAAAACAAATATCCAGCAATCATTTATAAATTCTAGGTAATCATTACAACCATATACAACAGTATTTAAATCGAGGATATTATACATGCATTACAATTTATAAATACAACCATACACAACAGTATTTAAATCAAAGATATTCATACCTGCATTACAATTTATAAATCAAAAGTCCGCTTACCAACATCATCCAACCCAAAATTCATGGATGCTCTAACCTAAGAAACACCTACACAATAATCACCCAACTACCTTGACTTTCCGAGCTCAAAACCTTCTCCACGGTCAAGCCTTACCGCTGGGATTGCCCAACCGGGCTCTAAATGAACTCCTATGGCCTCGAAACCAACATAATCTGATCCGGAACGTCCCAAAACCCTAGTCACGCGCCGCCGTGACTTCGGGAACAGTCTCACACGCCGCCACGCGCCACCGGAAGGCCAGAACACGCGTTCACGCGCCGCCACGCGCCAGTCACGCGCCTGCTACAGTGTTCACGCGCCTGGACCGGTCCAACCCGGCCCAGCTCGACCTGACCCGGTCCAACTCGACTTAACCCGACCAGTTCACTCAACTCGACCGATTCACTTGACTCGACCGGTTCACTCGACTCGACCGGTTCACTTGACTCGACCGGTTACCGGTGACTCGCCGGAGAAGACGACCGGACTGCCACCTCCGACGCCGTCTGGTTCGCTGGAATCCCCCATTTCCGGCCGAACTTCAAGGTTTTCTAATTTCTTCATTTCTTAATCGTTTTTCACGATCTACACATGGAAATTCATCTACTTTTCACCAGGAATCCAAATATGAGGTCAAAGTTCCGAGATCGTACCTGGTTTGGCCGAAAAACGGCCGAGAAGGTTCGGTTCACCTCCCTCCTCCGTCCGTCGCCCACGGCGGTGCTCCCACTCCGATGATTACACCAAAAGACTCGTGGGGTCGCGGGGAAGATCCTCCCGACCTTGGTTTTGTTCGAATCGGATCGAAACCCATCCGATGAAAATGGGTCTTTGGTGTTCACACGGGGAGGTCTTCGGGTGGAGCGAGATTGAACGGGCCAATCTCTCGAGGAGAGAGAAAAATATCTTCTATATAATTCCAACTTTTCCAAAATTACCAAACTGCCCCTAAAGCTTCTAGACCCGTAACGAACTCATCGGGTCTCCGTTTTCTGCGTGCCGCCTGTCTACGAACTCGTGAGTTCGAGACCTACGTAACAACCCAAGAAAAATTCCCAAAAGTACTGCCAGTTAAAAAGTGACTCTCGAACCCGTCCAAAACTGAGGGTAAAATTGTCCAATTCTCAAAAGAATTTAATTTCTGGTCCGGGTCGTTACAGATATATACAGTAAAGTTCAAGGCAGATGACACCATTGAACGATACAAAGCAAGACTGGTGGCGAAATGTTACACTCAGACTTATGGGATTGATTATGGGGAGACCTTTGCCCCTGTAGCCAAGATCAACACAATTCGGGTACTTATTTCTCTGGCAGCCAACCTAGACTGGCCATTACACCAATTTGATGTCAAAAATGCCTTCCTACATGGCGACTTAGAAGAAGAGGTCTATATGGATTCACCTCCAGGATGCAAGATGGGGCCCAATAAGGGCAACATGGTTTGTAAACTGAGGAAGTCCCTTTATGGATTGAAGCAATCACCCAGAGCATGGTTTGGAAAGTTCAGCCAATCAATGAAGGACTTCGGATACAAACAAAGTAACTCAGATCATACTCTTTTCTTGAAACATAAGAAAGGTAAAGTCACTGCCCTTATTGTATATGTTGATGACATGGTAGTTATCGGGAATGACCCAGAGGAAAAGGTAGCGTTGCAGAACCACTTGGCAAGTGAGTTTGAAATGAAAGATCTTGGTGCTCTGAAATATTTCTTAGGCATCGAAGTGGCGCGTTCATACCAAGGAATATTTCTATCACAACGGAAATATATCCTTGACATTTTAACTGACACTGGAATGCTAGCCAACAAATCAGCAGATATGCCAATGGAGTTGAATCATCAACTTGGTGAATATCCAGATCATTTACCCACCAACAAAGAAAAATATCAACGCCTGGTGGGTAAGTTAATCTATCTAGGACACACTAGACCTGATATCGCATATGCCGTAAGTGTGGTGAGTCAGTTCATGCATGCACCAAGTGAAGCCCACATGGATGCGGTAAACCGAATCTTGAGATACTTAAAGTCAGCTCCTGGAAGAGGATTGATGTTCTCACGACATGGTCATCTAGATGTTGAGGGTCACACTGATGCAGACTGGGCGGGTTCTGTTACTGACAGGAGGTCAACATCTAGATACTTTACCTTTGTGGGAGGCAATCTAGTCACTTGGCGAAGTAAAAAACAGAAAGTAGTGTCGAGATCAAGTGTTGAAGCAGAATATCGAGGTATGGCACAAGGAGTATGTGAGCTACTCTGGATAAGGAATATGTTGGGGGAATTGGGGTTAAAACTCAATCATGCCATGCAACTAAATTGTGACAACAAAGCAGCAATAGATATAGCACATAATCCAGTGCAACATGATAGAACCAAGCATGTTGAAGTTGACAGACATTTCATCAAGGAGAAACTTGAGGCAAAGATCATTGAGGTATCATTTGTTAAATCTGAAGATCAACTTGCAGATGTCCTCACTAAAGCAGTCAACGGCAGAGTATTCCACAGCTCACTTATATATATATATATATATATATCCTTCCTATGAAGATAATAATCAAAAAGAGAATTCTCACCCAATCTGATACGTCTCACCTCAAAACCTGGGTCGGATTCCACCTCCTGGCAGCAACGATCATTCCTGCTCTTCCACAATCGCCATAGCCCAAACACAATCCACTGAAAGGCTTCTTGACCTTCATCCTGCTTTTCAAATCTTCGAAACAGATTCTCCCAACTATCTTGGAACTTTAATCCCGCCACCAAACCAATGTCCAGCTGGATAGGGCTTGCAAACCAGAAAATGCGCACAAAGTGACACTCAAAGAAAATGTGCTCTTGCGTTTCTCCCTCTTCTCCACATCTGGGGCATACATCATCAATCATAACCCTACGGCGTACCAGATTATGCCTCACAGCGAGCAGATTCCTCATGCAGCGCCACAAGAATATTTTGAGTTTATTTGGAGCCTGACCTTTCCATAGCACTTTCCACTTCTTAGCTTCAGCTTGATATTCACTACTTTCTCCATCCCTCTGGACCGTAATTCAGCATTCCTAATCAAGTCCAACGCTACTTCATAAGCAGATTTTACTGAAAGAACCCTGACTTTGTATGATGCTATACCATCTTATCAGCACAACCATATTGACTTACTGGAATAGCTAGGATCTTATTTGCTTCGTCTCCATGAAAGAGTCTCCTAACCAGACTTTGGTTCCACTGCTTGCTATCAGCATCGATCAGCTCTGCAACTTTCAGTGATATATTCAATTTACGTGTTATGATATAAAATAATGATATGAATGATATTCTCATCTTAAAATATAATACTAAAAAAAAATTTGCTTATATTATAATACATTAACTCAATATACTGAATAATATTAATATGATACCATGTATTAATATGATGAGTCATATTCGAAGACACCCATAAAATACCAACCCACTTTCCACCAAACATAAAGAGAAATGAGAACACTATTATATTTATAAGTTTTTTACTTAAGATGTCCCTGAACATTAACTTTAACCTCAAAATGGACCATGAACTCGATTTTACCGAAGATGCCTCCTGAACCCTTTTCGTCTCAAAATGCCCATTTTCTGTCATGTCTGTTAGCTTACCGTCAAAATGGAGGGCAAAATAGTCACGTTGGAGTTAAGATGAACATGAAACTCAAAGCCTCCAAGAGATCTGCCTCTCCCCTTACATATTCCTCTCCATCATCATCAAACCCAAACCTCCCCTTACATCTTCCTCTTCCTCATCGTCAAACCCAAAGCCAAACATCTCTTTTCCTTATTTCATCACTTTATTATTATTTTTCAATAATTTTTTCAGAAAAATCCAAGACCCCCAACGCAACCCTTGCTCTGTCGCCCACCCCATTCATCCTCCAATCTCTATTTCCTTGTTCTCTTTCTTTCTCCGCAAAATCAATCTGTATGTAAGTACATACCTATCATATGCCTCAACGAGTTAGTGGCTTCCCCAAATTCAATTAACCCATTATCTCTTTGAATTTCCCAAGTTCAATTAACCCATTCTCTTCTCAAATTCTCAAATCTTTGATTGAATTAGATGTTTGAAATTGACATTTCAAATTAGGAAGATTTTGTTTTTAATTTTACAGAATGGGCGGATGAGTTTAAAATTATGGGTTCAAGTAGCCATGGTGCGTTTGTTCAGGGCCGGCCCAAACCCAAGACGAGTAAGGCCTGGGACTTGGGCCTCACATTGTTAGAGGGCCTCAATTTTAGAAATTGATTTAACTCATATTATTAATTTATTTAAAATAATCAATTTAAAACTATTTGAGGCCTTAGAACCAAGTTTATATCAAATATTATAGTCCAAATGCAATTTTTGTTAAGACCCAAAGGTTAATAGGGTTACTTTTTTTTTTTTTACAAAGAAGGCCCATATATATTATTTAGCCTTTTTACAATTCAATACAAAGTCATATTTAATTTTTTAATACATTAATAATATACTTGTTTTAACATAGAAATTTGGATAAAAACACATAAAACTAAATTTTTTTCTCTTATTTTATAGAGTGATATTAATTTTATTTTTTTAGAATAAATATAATATAAAGTGTGTTATTTGAATTAGATTATAGTTTCGAATTTTAAAATGTAAGATGTATTATTTAAGATATTTTTTTTACCTATAAAATAAAATATCATTTGTAATTAATTTTTTTTTAAACGATAAAAACTTGAAGAATCGCCTTAGACCTCATCTTGCATTAGGACGGCCCTGGCTTGTTGGGTGCCTTGAGTGGACGAGCAGTCATGGTAAGTATTGAGGTGTGCTGGGTAAACTAGCAGTCATTTCTTGAATATCTGGAAGAAGTTGCATAGGAGCTTTCTCTGAACTGACACAAAACCTAGTAACAATGGTGACCGAGTCAAGAAGCAGATAATCGAGAAATAATGGTGGGCGAGAAGCCACTCCCCAGTGCTGAGCCCAGCAGTGGGCCCAATGGCGGAGCTAGGAATATATAAAACCCTGGACTAAATGTTTTTTTTTACCATCATTTTTTTTTGTTAGAATTCTATCATATTATATTTTTTGCTTCCATGTAAGAGAATACATAAACATAACAATAAAAACTTTAAAAACTTGTGTAGTAAATTGAGAAAAAAAAATTAAAAGTATACATGTGAAATACCTAAATTTATGGAGTAAACTAAGAAAAAATTAAGGTTACATATACAAAATACCTACTATTTTTGTGAAGAAAATGAAATTAAGATTTAACACTAAATATTTTTTATTTCCTTTAAATTCTTAGAATTTTGGACTAGGCTAAATTCATTTTTTGTTAATTATACACATAAAATACCTATTCTTTTTTTCACCCCAAAATTTCTCCCCGTGCTATAGCACACCCTAGCCTAGCCATAGCTTCGCCCTTGAGTGGGCCTTATCCCCAGTCTCGACGGCGTTGTTGGCTGGTGGTGGGCCTTTCCCATTTTTTATCTTGCGTATTCGATGCTCTGTTCCCCCAAATTTGAAGAAGAATAAGTAGAAGAAATTGGAGCTGATGTTGCTACGTTTCTTGGGACCTTTTCTACTGCTGGGCTTGGAGCTTCTCTAAGAAGAAATGGTGGTCTTGTTGGTGGCCCAGGGCTTGCGCCCATTTAGCCCCTCTTAATGGCCGTCACTGATTTTCGGGTTAACATGTTAAATCCGTGTAATGACCAATATATTAACCCATTTAATAAACGTGTCAGTTACTAACTCATATATCTACGCATTTACCTACCAATATACCTATTAAATCTTACAGTTTAAATAGGTTAAACATGTTAAATAGGTTAAACATGTTAAGTAGGTTAACCATGTTAAAAAGGTCATAGGTTAATTGGGTTTCAAATACGACATGTTTATTAAATGGGTTACACGGGTTACCTGGTTCATTAACAGGTCGGGTTCGGGTGGGACATTGTTGACACGATTATTAAACGGATTGGGTTCGGGTTCGAGTTCGAGTTGGGCATATTTGGATAAAACAGAGTTCATGACACGACACGAACCCCGACATGACCCGTTGCCAGCCCTAGTGAGGGGTACCTCTAGTCAGATATTGACTTCATGTGAGTGTCGCGGTTCCACAAGGGCCGAATATATGTAAGAGGTGTCCATAACTTGATATCTACTTCACGTGAACGTCATAGTATCATAAGCGACAGACATTAGTCCCATATATACCAATCTGTATCAGAATACCTGTAAGGACCCTTCCCGAATTTTCCCTCGAAACCCGGAAAGAACCCTTATCCCGTCTGACAGCTCTTTTACCTCAAAATTCATATACCAGTAATACCCCTTGTTCTTAAATAATTTTTATTAAACCTTACAGGGTTCCCGACAGAACCTCTGTACTTACTGACCACTCCTACTGTCAGAGCAGGATAGTATACAGGTCAAAGTCAAGACCTCGGAATAGTGGTGGTTCAAATAGGAATACCATATGACACCAAATGTCAGTAGGTCAGACACTGCTGACATCTCTACTGCAATACCACAAGACAACCGACTAGTCAGATACTTGTGAACCAACCATAATTCGTCACTCTGGGTCGCCGCCCACACCAACCCACTGACCCGGATGACGAAGTATTTTCATAGGTTGATTAAGCCCATGACAATTGTCGTCTGGTTCATATTAGAGCCGGAAATATCCTCGGCTATCATATCGTATCATCAGCCGGTATAATATTCGACTATCATATCACATCAGTCGGCATATCCCTCGACTATCATATCGTATCATCAGCCGGTATAACATTCGGCTATCATATCACATCAGTCGGCATATCTCTCGACTATCATATCCCTAGCCACCAGGGTATCCCTTGGGGTGTGCTAGTCCTGTATCACAACTCTCTGTACTATGATATCACATCAGTTGACAAGTATCCTCGACTATCATATCATATCATCAGCCGGTATAATATTCGGCTATCATATCACATCAGTCGGCATATCCCTCGACTGGCATATCATATCATTAGCCGGTATAACCTTCGGCTATTATATCACATCAGTCGGCATATCCCTCGACTGGCATATCATATCATTAGCCGGTATAACCTTCGGCTATTATATCACATCAGTCGGCATATCCCTCGACTGGCATATCATATCATTAGCCGGTATAACCTTCGGCTATCATATCACATCAGTCAGCATATCCCTCGACTGGCATAATCATATCATTAGTCAGTATAACCTTCGGCTATCATATCACATCAGTCGGCATATCCCTCGACTGGCATATCATATCATTAGCCGGTATAACCTTCGGCTATCATATCACATCAGTCGGCATATCCCTCGACTGGCATATCATATCATTAGCCGGTATCACCTTCGGCTATCATATCACATCAGTCGGCATATCCCTCGACTGGCATAATCATATCATTAGCCGGTATAACCTTCGGCTATCATATCACATCAGTCAGCATATCCCTCGACTGGCATAATCATATCATTAGTCAGTATAACCTTCGGCTATCATATCACATCAGTCGGCATATCCTTCGACTGGCATATCATATCATTAGCCGGTATAACCTTCGGCTATCATATCACATCAGTCGGCATATCCCTCGACTGGCATATCATATCATTAGCCGATATAACCTTCGGCTATCATATCACATCAGTCGGCATATCCTTCGACTGGCATAATCATATCATTAGTCAGTATAACCTTCGGCTATCATATCACATCAGTCGGCATATCCATCGACTGGCATATCATATCATTAGCCGGTATAACCTTCGGCTATCATATCACATCAGTCGGCATATCCCTGGACTGGCATATCATATCATTAACCGGTATAACCTTCGGCTATCATATCACATTAGTCGGTATATCCCTCGACTGGCATATCATATCATTAGCCGGTATAATCTTCAACTATCATATCACATCAGTCGGTATATCCCTCGACTGTCATATCGGTAATCAATTATATTGGAGGTTCACTGGGTTCACCGCCAACAGCGGATCCTAGTCCCGGGTCCTGGCCTCCCTCAAATATATGGCCAAATCCAATAAACTCATACATCCGGGTCAAAACCCAAATCATGGACTCAATAATTTCCACGTCAAAATGATATCAAAACCGTGTCCAAAACCCATGATATTTCTCAAATCACACTTTAACAGTAATATTGAAAAACATGTGTCCATTAATCATTTCCAAAATCCAGAAATTCAATGCCACAATACATAACAGTATTTAAACAAAGATATTTTGATGCATACATTTCAGTTTATAAAACAAAAGTCCACTCACATACATCATCCAACCCAAAATTCATGGACACTCAAGCCCAAGGAACACATGCACAATAATGACCCAACTACCTTGATTTTCCGAGCTCAAAACCCGCTAATAAGGTCAACCATTACCGCTGGGATTGCCCAAAACTACCTCTAAACAACGTCCAATCAACCTGAAACCTGTACCAACAGATTCGGAACGTTGAAAACTAGTCATCACGTGTCGCCGTGACCTCAGACTCGGCCCCACGTGCCGCCACGCGCCGTCGGAAGGTCGGTACATGCGCCCTCACGCGCCGGTCACGCGCTTGCTACAGTGTTCACGCGCCTGGACCGGTCCAACCCGGTCCGGCTCAACCTGACCCGGTCCAACTCGACCCAATCGATTCACTCAACCCGACCGGTTCAACTCGACCCGATCGGTTCACTCAACCCGACCAGTTCAACTTGACCCGATCAGTTACCGGTGACTCGCCGGAGAAGACGACCGGCTGCCGGCGCCGCCGTCTGGTTTCCGCCGGAATCCCCCATTTTCGGTCGAAACTCCAAGCTTTACAACTTCCTCAAAACTCAACCATTTTTCACAAATTTTACGTCTAAATCTATCTACTCAAACCCAGGAATCCAAATATGACCTTAAAATATCAAACACGTACATGTGCTAGCCGAAAAATCGATCGGAAGATCCGAAACTTCCTATACTCGGTTCGACTTCCACCGTGGTCCTCTCCTTCGATGGTTGGTACGGTTGTGATCGTGGGAAGGAGTAGAATACGATTAGTTAATCAAAACTGGAAGCTAAAGCCTTGAATCCAAAGTTGACTTTATGGTTTTTCAGGTGTGTTTTCGCACGGGTTGGTGTGTTTTGGGAGTGTTTATCACAGAGAGCGGATGAGGATCAAGAAATGATCAGATTAATCTGATTAATCTGATTTGGGTAGTAACATATCTCCCCTCCATGGCAAATTATCAAACTGCACTTACACGTCTAGACCCATAACTTCCGTACACGAACCCCGTTTCCTGCGTACCGCCTGTCTACGAACTCGTGAGTTCGAGACCTACGCAACGGTATCCAAAACACCACCTAATAAGTTCCAAAACAAAACTTGATTTCCATGCCCTTTACCGACCAAGGGTAAAATCGTCATTTTACAAAAATAATTGCGTAATCCCAATAATTAAAATTCTGGGTTGTTACAATACCTCATGCAATGTCAATACATTAATGTTCTCCTATCTTTTTTTGCTTTGCCATATCCACCTTCATTTTCATATAACATTGTCTTTCAATGTAAGAGTAGATGAGTTTGAGTTACATTTCATAATCATTCCAATTTCACTTTCATATAACAATGTTTTTTTATTTTTTTGCAAGATTTAACAATGTTCTTCAATATAAGAGAAAACGAGATCGAATTAAATACACAATGAACTCATTAATCATAATTAGGCACAAAACTCAACCCAAAGATGAAAAGACATAGCTGAAGATCCATATTTTGGTACAAGAAACGCACCAATCTAGTTTTGGATATTTAGGGATGGCTTGATGAGAGTACACTTGATGAGACACATTAATCTTATCAAAATTTTTAATCATCATCAAATATGAATATTAAATCTCAATTATTCAACAGATCAATGATGAAAAAAAATCCCCTCTTATTAATTCCAATATGTAAATACATATAGTACCATATATCGTATTATAAATGTCCCTTCTTAACTACATATTGATACGAGGGTTAGGAGCTTGCGATTTCATCGTAGATGAGGAGGAATATTCGAATTCAAATTCGGACTTGCATTAACATTTTGAAGCTGTCCACTGCCACCACCACCACCACCACGATACTCAACGTTGCACCCCTTAACATAAGCTTCATGTTCTGAAAAACAACCTCTTATGCACTCTGAAAAACATTTATCATATAGTGCATCTGTAAGTCCATTATTATTGAATAATATTATAAGCACTGTGAAATATCATCATCATCATCAAAGAGCTTGCTTGAACACGAACTCCCTTCAACTCCATTTTCAAATGCTTTTGCCAAATTCAGTGACCACACTACACTCTTTTATAGGTCCAATCTTCTAGACCTCTATACCTTTTATTTATATTGGGCAATAAAGAGGGTGATCATGAAGAATTAATTTTGGAATTTTTTTTTTTTTTTGGAAAAATTAATTTTGGATTTGTAAGGAAGCAATTTGATATGAAATTCAATAAGTTGATAAGAGAAAATAATAAATATTTAATAAGTGTAAATATGGAAGGATAGTGATAGGGATATCAATTTTTTTTTACCTTACGAGGGTGTATTTAATTGGAATTTTTAAGAATTGTTAAGAATTTTATTTAAATTGACATTTTAAATAATTGTTGAGTATTTCTATGTATATTTACATAATTTACTTGAATTTTGAGATTGGTTTTTTTTCAGAATTTGTATGCATCACAAGGAATTTGTAGATAGGGCCAACTTCCCAAAAAATAATTTATTTCCTCAAACTCCTTCTATCATCGCCGCTAATTAAATATGCACCAATACCATTTCCTACCGCATCAATACTATATATATATATATATATAGTCACCACCTCCATTTGTTGGGTCGACATCTTCACCACCTCCATCCTTTAATGAAATTCTTTAAAATTTACAAGATTTTGAATACCCCTACATTTATGTAGACATTTTATAAGTTATATCAAATTCTAATTGAATACAATAGAATTTGTGTGAATATTTTTTGAGTTTTTTAAAATTCTAATTGAATACACCATAATTTATAATTGTATTTAAATCTTTCACAATTCTAATTAGAATACACTCATCTTAGTGTAATCATTTTTATTTCTATGCGATTCTAATAAAAATTTTAAGTTTTAATTCACTTTCAAAGTATAACAATGTTATTAAAATAACCAATTTCCTTATAAAAGTGTTGCATATGCTGGGCCATAAGGCTAAGGATCATTGACATATTTTGGTCAATGGTGTCAATGATCAAGGACCAAATTCTTTCTCATATTTTGATCATGTACATATTTTGGTCAATGGCCAAATTTTAACTTGACTTTCAAATTTGACCCATATGGAAGATGGCCTTATAACCTCTTTTGCTGACTTTTCTTGTAAGTTTGCTTTTGGATGACGAGGCATCATCCAAACTCTAGCTTCCATTACAATCTGCTCTGATGTTGGACAAGAAAATGCAAAGATGAAAAGACATAGCTGAAGATCCATATTTTGGTACAAGAAACGCACCAATCTAGTTTTGGATATTTAGGGATGGCTTGATGAGAGTACACTTGAAGAGACACATTAATCTTATCAAAATTTTTAATCATCATCAAATATGAATATTAAATCTCAATTATTCAACAGATCAATGATGAAAAAAAATCCCCTCTTATTAATTCCAATATGTAAATACATATAGTACCATACATCGTATTATAAATGTCCCTTCTCAACTACATATTGGTACAAGGGATTAGGACCTTGCTATTTCATCGTAGATGAGGAGGAAGATTCGAATTCGGATTCGGACTTGCATTAACATTTTGAAGCTGACCACCGCCATCGCCACCACCACCACCACCACGACACTCAACGCTGCACCCCTTAACACAAGCTTCAGGTTCTGACAAACAACCTCTTATGCACTCTAAAAAACATTTCTCATCTAGTGCATCTGTAAGTCCATTATTATTGAATGATATTAGAAGCACCGTGAATATCATCATCATCATCAAAGAGCTTGCTTGAACACGAACTCCCTTCAACTCCATTTTCAAATGTCTTTTGCCAAATTCAGTGACCACACTACACTCTTTTATAGGTCTAATCTTCTAGACCTCTCTACCATTTATTTATATTGGGAAATAAAGATAGTGAAGAATTAATTTTGGATTCTTTTTTTTTTTGGCAAAATTAATTTTGGATTTGTAAGGAAGCTATTTGATATGAAATTCAATAAGTTGATAAGAGAAAATAATAAATATTTAATAAGTGTAAATATGGAAGGATAGTGATAGGGATATCATTTTTTTTTTTTACCTTACGAGGATGTATTCAATTGAAATTTTTAAGAATTTTATTTAAATTGACATTTTATAGAATTGTTGAGTATTTCTATGTATATTTACATACTTTACATGAATTTTGAGACTCTTTTTTTTTTTAGAATTTGTATGCCTCACAAAGAAATTGTAGATAGGACCAACTTCCAGAAAAAAAATTATTTCCTCAAACTCCCTCTATCATCGAAACTAATTAAATATGCACCAATACCTTTTTCTATCGCATCAATATCATATATATATATATAGTCACCACCTCCATTTGCTGGGTCGACATCTTCACCACCTTCATCGTAACTCCAACATGACCATTTTATCATATATTTTGATAGTAAGTTAACAGATATGATCAAAAATGAGTATTTTGAGACGAAAAGTAGATTACATGGAGCATCTTAAAACAAAATCGAATTCATGATTCATTTTGAAACTAAAATTAATATTCATAGAGCATCATAAATAAAAAATCATATTTATATACAAGGAAAAGAGAACAATGCATGGAGGTGGAATCTGAGCACTTTACACAGCCTGTAAAAGACAGCTTAACACTTGGCAAGCAATGCAACACACACATACATATAATAGTTGTTTCCTCTATTTATTTATTTATTTTGGATAATGACTGTGTTATATATAATAGTAATAATAATAATAATAATGCTTTGCAAAATATTACAAACAGAACCTGAGCATTGTTGACAATAAGTTGAGCCAGCCAGCTAGCTAGCACTTCTCAAATGATGATGAAATTAAAGAATAAATTACACTAATATGTATATATATATATATATATTATATCTTAAAAGTTTATATAGCCAAAGTTTTCGACCTGAACCATGCTTTTGGAGATTATTATACGAACATAATTAGAGGATAATCAGGAAAATGTTGTCAACAATGTGACAACAAGATGTTTGATCATATATATGTATTAAATGTTCATATAACAAAAGTCAAAATAATAAAAGAAAATGCTAGGAATATTATATTTATAGAGTACATTTGTAAATCACATACTAATATATGCTGGTTATACTTGTATTGGTGAGTTCGATATGTATTAGAACATCTCCAATGGAAGATGAAAGATGTAAACTCGCCGGAATGAAAGTTTTACAATTTCGAATTTTAATTTTGTGGTCCAATTTTGAAGATCTTAGGTTCTTAAATAGTTTATTACTAAACAATGAACTATGTTTGGGCGAAATTTTGGATGCTTAAAGTGGTATATATAATCAGGCAAAATAGAAGTAAAATACAACTTCTATCACCAAATGTATGTAAATCAGTAAGTACTTACGACCTGTCCCAGAAAACAAAATCCAATTAATAAATTACTGAAATCTCCAATGAATTACTGAAATCTCCAATGAATTACTTGGGTCGAACTAAGTTGGAATTGGGCCCCTAACGAAGGTCCAATGTTGTTGGGCCGTGAAGTAAAAACCGGATTAACAAATGGACCATCTTGCCCCTGAGTTTCCCGAAGGTCACTTTTTGATCAAGAACTCCTTCGAGAATTTTTCTTGCACCATTACGTAGGCCTTGAGTTTACGAGTACGTAGACAGATGGCACGTGGGGAGTTCGAATGAGAAACTTACAGGTCTAAAACGATCGGGACGTATCGATATTTTAGAAAATGTTTAAACTATAAAAAGGCACACTCTCTCCTCTCCCCATTGGTCAGACTCCCTCTCTTTCTTCTCAGACTCTCCCTCTCTATCTTCCTTCCCATGACTCTTCTCGTGAAAGGCACAAAACCCAACCGCCGATCGGCGGCGGCCTAGGACATCGCGCGCACCACCATCATCTTCGTCTGCTCCTCGCGATCATAACCATGCCCTCGTATGACGTTGTCGTCCACCGTACGAGACACAGCAAGCAGCGAAGGAAATAGGTCACTGCGCCTTTCAAATCAATTTTTGACCACCACAGGTAATTGTTCTCGATTTGGACATTATTTTTGGATTTCTCTCGTTGAGTATATGAATTTAGACTATTAACTTGTGGATTTTGGTTGAGATTTGGAGGAGTTGTAGAAGCTTGGAATCCGGCCTTTAATGGCGGATTCCGGCTATAGTGACATGCGCGAGGTAGGGGGCGACTGAACCCCACAGTCGAACCCCTTCAAACATCCAGGGCTCGTGGGGGCGCGTGGGCCCCACTCCCGACTTCCGACGACTCGTGTTTTATGTAATTTGACATTTCGGATCTATTGGCGTAGGTTTCGGGTCCATCAGAAATTGTTTGGGGGCTATCTTGGATAGTGTTAGTCGATATAAACGTATTTCTCAAAGCGTGTGAACTTCTGGGAATAGGGAGTTAAGTTTAATGGTTTAGATAAATGATTATTAATGGAAATTACCCTGTTTGCAAGGCATTACGATATTGGAGAGTTCGAAGGGTCGTATGGATTGAGAGGGAGCTCGCGGAGACTCCTGGAATTGAGTGCTTCAAAGTACGTGCAATAATGGATCTTGTCGGGTGAGCCCTCCCCGACGTACTGTGAGTGGAATCTTTCCCTAACTTATAATTACCTATGGATAAATAATTGAATAGTTATGAATTGGATTGTTTGGTATGTTTAGTTGCTTACATGTGTGCTATGGAATGGGAATGAACTGTGGTGAATTGCCTATAACGATTATGTTATGATTATTTGAGTATGGATAATACATGATTGAGTTTGAAATATGTCGAGGCCAATTATCATTAATTGGCTAAATATCATATTAAATGCTATATGATTGCTTCGATGGTGAATGTGATGTGATTGAGTAATTATGGAATAAATGGTTATGAATGTGTGACTGCGATGTTTAAGGTCGTTTGAACTAGTTATTTGTGTTATGATGACGTTAGAAATTATAGACGATGCCACGAGCTAGAATAAAGTCTGGCATGTGTTGCCTTATGATTTGAGACATAGAATATGACAAAGAGTCGACGATAGGAACCGAAATTCTGGGTTATGATTTGTGAATCCCATGAAAGGTAAATACTCCGTAATGAGTATAAACTAATATCATAGTGAAAGATCTCGAGGATAGATTCCGAGATACAGTTAAAAATCCATGAAAGGTAAATACTCTGAAATGAGTATAAACTAATACTATAAGGAATATCTCGAGGTTTGATTTCTGAGATACGAGTTAAGATATTCGAACCGCAAGTAAGGGCGAATATAGACATAAAGTGAATAATACGAAGATTTTGATGATCGAGACAGATTGGGTATACGATTGAAATGCTATCGCCAAGGAGTCATTCTGGCATAGTATATGTGACAGAGTTGAGATGTTATCGCCGAGGAGTCATGCCGGCCTAGCACATGAGTCATTGTCGAGATACTATTGCCTAGGAGTTATGTCGGCGTAGTACATGTGTCATGTGTGAGTCATGATGTGTCATGTCGGGTCCTATTAAGTCATATGTCAGTGTCGAGTCATGGTATGCCATGATGGTGGTCACTGGTGTCGTACCTATATGTAGGTCACAGACCAATCCTCCACGTGATCGTTCAACTACTCTCACTCTATACTAGTTAAACAGCGCAAGTCCCGTCCCCAAGCTCTTATGAGTCTATATGGTCCCAGAGCTCCGATGGGGGACTCGTGGTGATGGTGATTGCATCCAGTCCTTCACGTGGTCGTGGTACGAGATAGCCGAGGTAATATGATACACCCCGCTCCGGAAATCCAACTAGAT
Source organism: Oemleria cerasiformis (assembly GCA_037349345.1). NCBI lineage: Eukaryota > Viridiplantae > Streptophyta > Magnoliopsida > Rosales > Rosaceae > Oemleria > Oemleria cerasiformis. Next base: position 1,018,580 of record JAZGTL010000042.1, on the reverse strand, counting down.
ACCAGAGTCACCGGTGCTGGCCGACGCCTAGACGCTGTGTCCAAGTGACGAAAGCCACTAAAATGTTGCGTTTTAGGAAGATAGTGAAAGGTAAAATAGTAAAAACTAAATTACCACTCACCACACCAGCTGTAATCCCAGGGCATGATTAATTTAAACGATGATCATAATTAAATTATTGATTACTTAACCGATTTTTACCTAGTTACACCCTCCACAGTGATGTTAGAGCTGTCACCACGTGACTCTCTCCTCATACCTACAAACATTCTTTAAGAGACCTGAAGAGTGCGACCTTAATGTGAGTGAACATATGCTAACCCCTCAGCACTCAAAACACAAATATCAATAAAATATTATAAAACAATAAGGCATACAAAATATGGCACCACATTAAAATACCAACATAATAATCAAATAACCCCGCAGGGTTATTAGTCACATGCATCTAATCCTATTCAACTTAAGCTTGTAGGTATTCAGCAATAAACATTCATAAGTAAATCTTCATACATTGAAGATGACACGTCAAATTCCATGGATGACAAGACTAATAATACTTTGATACCATCACCTCGCTATGATGGTATGAGTCATCTCAAGGACACATTGTCCATACAAAACATAATTTAATCAATCAGGTCATCGCCCACACCATACCCACTGACCACGATAACCAACATCAGCCGGCATGACCATCGGCTGGTATAACACATAAGCTGGCATATCACCTCAGCTATCGTATAACGTCATCAGCCGGCATAACCCTCAGCTGGCATATATAGTATCAGCCAACATATTACCTCAGCTATCGCATCATCGTGAGCTGGTATGCTACCTCATTTATCATATCACATCATCATCCGGCATAATCCTCGGCTGGCATTAGTCGGCATGTATCATCGACTGGCATACCACATCATCATCCGGCATAAATCATCGGTTGGCATCAGTCGACATGTATCACCGACTAGCATACCACATCATCAGCCGACATAAATTATCGACTGGCATCAGTCGACATATGTCATCAGCTGGCATTATACACACACGGGTATTCCTATGGCACTGTAGTCGCACAAGTCACGCGGACGTGACATGCTGGGTGTCTTTGCTCGTACTACGACCACGTGAAGGACTGGGTGCAAGCACCATCACCACGGGTTCCCCTAGGAGCCTGGGACCACATCATAAGGCTCGGAAACAAGATTGGTGCCATTTAACTAGTATAGAGCGGGCGCAAGTGAACGATTACGTGGAGGCTGGTCTGTGGCCTACAGACAGGTACGACACCAGCAACCACCATAAGGGCATACCATGACTGACAACTGTGCTATGCCGGCATGAATCCTCGGCAATCATTGCACTGTCATATGGTACATGCGTTATGCCGACATGAATCCTCGGCAATCATCGCACCATCATATGACCCATGACCACACGATTGACATGTGCTATGCCGGCATGAATCATCGACAATCCTCTTACCACGACACAGACTCATGTGCTATGCCGACATGAACCATCGAAAATCCTCGCACCACAATACATACTCATGTGCTATGCCGACATGACTCATCGAAAATCCTAGCATGAAAATATGACTCATGACGACACGATTGACACATGTGCTATGCCGGCATGACTCCTCGATAATAACATCTCAACCGTATAACCTCTTTCTCGAGTATCGTACATGTCGTAATCGTCGTTATCGTATAGGTCTTTCTGTAACTCACGATTATCATCATCTCACATATCTCATAATCGACCCTCGAGATATCCTAACAGTGGTAGTTTATTCTCATTCTGGAGTATTTCCTTCCATTGATATTCTAGTATATATATCTCGAGGTCCATCTTCAAGATCTACCGCTAAGGTACTAGTTTATACTCGTTTCAGAGTATTTATCTTTCATTGGTATATCTTGGAATCTTTCCTCGAGATTTGCCGCTATTATGTAGTTTATACTCATTGCTGAGTATTTATATCTCATCGATATTCTAATATGAATCTCGGAATGTATCTTCGAAATCTATCTTTATATTATTAGTTTATACTCATTTCGGAGTGATAACATTTCATCGATAATATAACTATATCGGGATTAATCCTTGAGATCTACCACTATAATATTAGTTTATACTCGTTTCAGGGTTCTTACAATTCTTAGGATTCACAATCCTCAAAAAGCATAGTGACATAATGTCAGGTCTTAAAGTCACCCATGGCATATTTTATAATTATTTTATGTTATCACCATAATTTTTATAGGGTTTATTACCCTCAAATCAAAGTATCAATCACCTTCCAGGCTCTAAAACTAACCCGTAGCATAGTCTAGGTTTTCTAATATCATCAAACACACATAATCAAATCATAATTCATAAATATCACCAATAAGTATTTTAATCACAAACCAATCCACAGTTATTCACATAACAGTTTATAATCATAATTAGGGAATGGGGTTCACTCACAATATGTCGGGGCGAACTCACATGTTTGAGGCATTCGTTCCCGGAAGTCCCCACGAGCTCTGTTTCGTTCCCCTCAGCTCAATGGACTTTCCATTGCCATAATACCTCGCAAATAAGATTGACATAATCTTAATAAATCATATTTAATCATTATAATCAAATCCTTAACCCCCGAACATTTACATAATTTAAACGTTAATTAAAGTACATTGGTGATGTTTGCTGCTGCAAATACTGAAGCTGAAAATAATCCTATATAGGGGGTAGTGGTCCTCTCCTCCCTGCTTCTTAAATGTGCATTACTCCCCTCGCACATAGGTGATGTTCGGACGTCCGGAACTAGTCATAAACAAACTCTAATGGACTCCAAACCTACATCATCGGATCCGGAACGTCGAATTACATAAAACATGATTCACCGGGACTCGAGGGTGACGTCCAAGCGCCCACATGCACTCAGGGAACCCTAGGGAGTGCGACTGCATGTCTCAGTCGTCCCCTACCTCCAGATTGAAGGCTCGCCAGCGCCGGCCGTGAAAAGCCATTAAAGGTCGGTTCAAGTTCTCCAGCAACTTCCTCCTTTCTTCACCACAACTTACAACCCATATGTCCAAACTCATCTACCCGATGAGAGGAACTGTAAAGACTCGGACCAGAAATTAAATTATTTTGAGAATTGGACAATTTTACCCTCAATTTTGGACGGGTTCGGGAGTCACTTTTTGACTGGCAGTACTTTTTGGAATTTTGGAACTATATATCAAACAGGCGGCACGCAGAAAATAGAGACCCGGGGAGTTTGTTACGGGTCTAGAATCTACAGGGGCAGTTTGGTAATTTTGGAAAAGTCGGAACTATATATCAGATATTTTTCTCTCTCCTCGGGGGATTGGTGGATGCAGTCTCTCTCTCTCCTACCCGAAATTCTTCCGTGCGAACACCGAACCACCTTTTTCATCGGACGAATTTCGGTCCGATTCGACCGAAACCAAGGTCGGGAGGATCTTCCCAGGATCCCCACGAGCATTTAGGGGTATTTATCGGAGCGGGTGACCTCATCTTTGGTTACCTGGTGAAAAGTAGATGAATTTACATGTGTGGATCGTGAAAAAGGGTCAAGAAATGAAGAAGTTAGAAAACCTTGAAAATTGACTGGAAATGGCAATTTCCGGCGAACCAGACGGCGGCAGAGGCGACGGTCTGGTCGTCTTCTCCGGCAGGTTACCGGCGATAAGTCGGGTCGAGTTGGACTGGGTCATGTCGAGTGAACTGGTCGGGTCGAGTTGAATCGGTCGGGTCGAGTTGAACTGGTCGAGTTGAACCCGTCGAGTTAAATGAACCGATCGGGTCTAGTTGGATCGGGTCAGGTCGAGCCGGGCCAGGTTGGACTGGTCCAAGCGCGTGAGGGCACCTGGCGGCGCGTGGCGCGTGTATCGTGCTCCCAGTGGCGCGTGGCTGCGAGTGGGACTGTTCCCGATGTCACGGCAGCGCGTGACTAGGGTTTTGGGATGTACCGGATCAGATTTTGTAGGTTTCGAGGCCATAGGAGTTCGTTTATGGCCCGATTGGGCAATCCCAGCGGTAATGGTTGACCATGGAGCGGGTTTTGAGCTCGGAAAGTCAAGGTAGTTGGGTCATTATTGTGCATAGCGTCCATGAATTTTGGATTGGATGATGTTTGTAAGTGGACATTTGGTGTATAAACTATAATGCATGCATAAATGTTTCTTTGATTTAAAAACTGTTATGTATGGGTACAATGAATTTCTGAAATTTAGAAATGATGTTGGACACATGTTTTTTCCAATATTTCAGTGAAAGTGTGTTGTGAGAAATGGCCTGGTTTTTGTACATGATTTAGATATCGTTTTGACGTGGTAATCATTTGAGTCCATGATTTTGAGTTGAAACCGTATTTGTGATTATAAAATACTTGATTTAGGATCCAATATTGTTGTGAGGGAGGCCAGGATCTGGGCCAGCATCCGCTGTTGGCGATGAACCCGGTGAACCTCCGAGATAAACATTGATTGAGGGAGGCCAGGATCTGGGCCAGGATCCGCTGTTGGCAGTGAACCCGGTGAACCTCCGAGATAAACATTGATTGAGGGAGGCCAGGATCTGGGTCAGGATCCGCTGTTGGCGGTGAACCCGGTGAACCTCCGAGATAAACATTGATTTAGGGAGGCCAGGATCTAGGTCAGGATCCACTGTTGGCGGTGAACCCGGTGAACCTCCGAGATAAACATTGATTGAATGAGGCCAGGATCTGGGCCAGGATCCGCTGTTGGCGGTGAACCCGGTGAACCTCCGAGATAAACATTGATTGGGGGAGGCCAGGATCTGGGCCAGGATCCGCTGTTGGCGGTGAACCCAGTGAACATCCGAGATAAATATTGATTAAGGGAGGCTAGGATCTAGGCCAGGATCCGCTGTTGGCGGTGAACTCGGTGAACCTCCGAGATAAACATTGATTGAGGGAGGCTAGGATCTGGGCCAGGATCCACTATTGGTGGTGAACCCGGTAAACCTCCAAGATAAACATATTTGAGGAGGACCAGAAAATAGGACTAGGATCCGCTATTGGCGGCGAACCCGGTGAACCTTCAATATAATTGGTTACTGTTCTTCGACTAGCATCGAGAGTTTTACTCCGTTGGTTCGTTGAGTGCTCCGACTCTGGCATCGAGGAGTTTTGGCTCCGTCGGGTCGCGAGGCTATTTATGCATAGTACAGAGAGTTGTGATACAAGACTAGCACACCCCAAGGGATACCCTGGTGGCTAGGGATATGACGACTGATGTGATATGATAGCCGAATGTTATTCCGGTTGAGGATACGATATGATAGCCGAGGATATTTCCGGCTCTAATATGTTTTGACGACGATTGTCATGTGATTAATCAGCCTATGGAAATACTTCGTCATTCGGGTCTGTGGGTTGGTGTGGGCGGTGACCCAAAGGGACGAATTATTGTTGGTTCACAAGTATCTGACTAGTTGGTTGTCTTGTGGTATTCCAGTAGAGGTGTCAACACTGTCTGACCTACTAACATTTGGTGTCAGAGGGTATTCCAATTTGGACCACCACTATTCCGAGGTCTTGGCTTTGACCTGTATGATGTCCTACGTCTGACAGGTAGGAGTGGTCAGTAAGTACAGAGGTTATGTTGGGAACTCTGTAAGGTTTACTAAAAATTATTTAAAGATAAAGGGTAGTTCTGGTATAAAGTTTTGAGGTAAAAGGGTTGTCAGATGGGATAAGGGTTCATTCCGGGTTTCGAGGAGAAATTCGTGAAGGATCCTTACAAGTGGTATCAGAGCTCTAGGTTAACTTCCTGCAGATCGCACACTTGTGTGTAAATTATTTAAGGATTTCTGTTAACAAGTTGCCTCCAAGGCGTTTTCCTCTTTAACGACCTTGAACTGAATAAGGGGTTGGTTCTTTAACCTGAGTTAGTGAAATTTCGGGGACAAAATTTCTGTAAAGGGGGAAATTTGTAACGACCCGGACCAGAAATTAAATTATTTTGAGAATTGGACGATTTTACCCTCGATTTTATACGGGTTCGGGAGTCACTTTTTGACTGGATGTACTTTTTGGAATTTTTCTTGGGTCGTTGCGTAGGTCTCGAACTCACGAGTTCGTAGACAGGCCGCACGTAGAAAACGGAGACCCTGAGAGTTTGTTACGGGTCTAGAATCTACAGGGGCAGTTTGGTAATTTTGGAAAAGTTGGAACTATATATCTTATATTTTTCTCTCTCCTCGTGTGATTGGTGGATGCAGTCTCTCTGTCTCCTACCCGAAATTCTTCCGTGTGAACACCGAACCACCTTTTTCATCGGACGGATTTCAGTCCAATTCCACCAAAACCAAGGTCGGGAGGATCTTCCCCGGAGCCCCACGAGCATTTAGGGTTATTTATCGGAGCGGGAGCACCGTCGTAGGCGACGGACGGAGGAGGGAGGTGGACCAAATCTTCTCGGCCATTTTTCGGCCAGACCAGGTACGATCTCGAAACTTTGACCTCATATTTGGATTACTGGTGAAAAGTAGATGAATTTACATGTGTGGATCGTGAAAAACGGTCAAGAAATGAAGAAGTTAGAAAACCTTGAAAATAGACCGGGCCGTGTCGAGTGAACCGGTCGGGTCAAGTTGAACAGGTCGGGTCAAGTTGAACCGGTCGAGTTAAGTGAACCGATCGGGTCTAGTTGGACCGAGTCAGGATGTGCCAGGCCGGGTTGGACTGATCCAGGCGCGTGAACACTGTAGCAGGTGCGTGACCGGCGCGTGAGGGCGCGTGGCGTGTGTGTCGTACTTCCAGTGGTACGTGGCTACGCGTGGGACTGTTCTCGATGTCACGGCGGTGCGTGACTAGGGTTTTGGGATGTTCTGGATCAGATTTTGTTGGTTTCGAGGCCATAGGAGTTCATTTAGGGCCCGATTGGGCAATCCCAACGGTAATGGTTGACCGTGGAGCGGGTTTTGAGCTCGGAAAGTCAAGGTAGTTGGGTCATTATTGTGCATAGCGTCCATGAATTTTGGATTGGATGATGTTTGTGAGTGGACATTTGGTTTATAAACTATAATGCATGCATAAATGTATCTTTGATTTAAATACTGTTATATATGGGATGCAATGAATTTCTGGAATTTAGAAATGATGCTGGACACATGTTTTTCCAATATTTCAGTGAAAGTGTGTTGTGAGAAATGGCCTGGTTTTTGTACTTGATTTTGATATCGTTTTGACGTGGTAATCATTTGAGTCCATGATTTTGAGTTGAAACCGTATTTGTGATTATAAAATACTTAATTTTGGATCCAATACTGTTGTGAGTGAGGCCAGGATCTGGGCCAGGATCCGTTGTTGGTGGTGAACCCGGTAAACCTCCGAGATAAACATTGATTGAGGGAGGCCAGGATCCGCTATTAGCAGTAAACCCGATGAACCTCCGAGATAAACATTGATTGAGGGAGGCCAAGATCTGGACCAGGATCCGCTGTTGGTGGTGAACCTGGTGAACCTCCGAGATAAACATTGATTGAGGGAGGCCAGGATCTGGGCCAGGATCCGCTGTTGGCGATGAACCCGGTGAACCTTCGAGATAAACATTGATTGAGGGAGGCCAGGATCTGGGCCAGGATCTGGGCCAGGATCTGGGCCAGGATCCGCTGTTGGCGGTGAACCCGGTGAACCTCCGAGATAAACATTGATTGAGGGAGGCCAGGATCTGGGCTAGGATCCGCTGTTGGCGGTGAACCCAGTGAACCTCCGATATAAACATTGATTGAAGGAGGCTAGGATCTGGGCCAGGATCCGCTATTGGTGGTGAACCCGGTAAACCTCCAAGATAAACATATTTGAGAAGGACTAGAAAATGGGACTAGGATCGGTATTGGCGGTGAACCCGGTGAACCTTCAATATAATTGGTTACTGTTCTTCGACTAGCATCGAGAGTTTTACTCCATTGGTTCGTTGGGTGCTCCGACTCTGGCATCGAGGAGTTTTGGCTTCGCCGGGTCGCGAGGCTATTTATGCATAGTACAGAGAGTTGTGATACAGGACTAGCACACCCCAAGGGATACCCAGGTGGCTAGGGATATGCCGACTGATGTGATATGATAGTCGAATGTTATTCCGGTTGAGGATACGATATGATAGCCGAGGATATTTCCGACTCTAATATGGTTTGACGACGATTGTCATGTGATTAATCGGCCTATGGAAATACTTCGTCATCCGGGTCTGTGGGTTGATGTGGGCGGTGACCCAGAGGGACAAATTATTGTTGGTTCACAAGTATCTGACTAGTCGGTTGTCTTGTGGTATTCCAGTAGAGGTGTCAACAGTGTCTGACCCACTAACATTTGGTGTCAGAGGGTATTCCAATTTGGACCACCACTATTCCGAGGTCTTAGCTTTGACCTGTATGATGTCCTACGTCTGACAGGTAGGAGTGGTCAGTAAGTATAGAGGTTATGTTGGGAACTCTGTAAGGTTTACTAAAAATTATTTAAAGATAAAGGGTAGTTCTGGTATAAATTTTTGAGGTAAAAGGGCTGTCAGACGGGATAAGGGTTCTTTCCGGGTTTCGAGGAGAAATTCAGGAAGGGTCCTTACAAGAATTCGAAAATGAGGTCTAGAAGTGGAGAGATTACTTGTGGCGGCCGAAAAATCCATCGAAAGTCATGAGACCCACGACCTTTTGCGGCTTCTTACGTCGCGTACGGTAGACGACGACCTCCCTCGATGATATGGTTGTGTTTGCCATGGAGAGACGAAGAAGATATTGGTTGTCTAATTGGTGACAGGCGTCGTCTCCAAGGGGAATAAAAAGGCTTGGTCGCGGGTTCGAGTCCTCAAAGATGCTGCATCTAGGGGATTTTCGAACGAGCGCCAGCTAATAATACCGGTTGTGCCTGAGGATTCCGGGTGGGGGGGACCCACTAACGACGTCGTTGGCCGGAGGATTCCGGGACGGGTCGTTACACATCTCCTTAGTATAGTCTCAGTCCAAACTTAAATCTAACCCGTAACTCCCGGTTATTTAATTAAATTGAATTTTTACTTTTAAATTTCTGGACGGGTCGTATCAAATATGCCGGCCTATGTGATATAATAGCCGAGGGTCATGCCAGCTTATATGTGATATTATGATAGCCGAGGGATATATTGGCTTATACACTATACTATGATAGCCGAGGGATATACTGGCTTATACACTACACGATGATAGCTGAGAATAATGCCAGCTAATACGATATGATATACGAGTTGATTCGATATGAGAGCCGAGGGCTTGCCGGCTTATACGATATGATGACGGTTGTCGTGAATAGTTATCAAAGTTCATGTACCAGTAAGGGTGCGTTAGATATCGAGGTCAGTGGGTATAGTGTGAGCGGCGACCCCGATTAATGAGATTATGGTTTGTATGGACGATGTGTCCTTGAGATGATCGATATCGTCATAGAGAGACGATGATATCAAGATATTACTGTTGAATTTATCCACGAGTTGGATGTGTCATCTTCAATGTGTGAAGATTTACCCTAAATATTAGTTGCTAAATGCTTATGTATATGAGTGAAGTATGACTGAATGAGTGTGACTGCTAACCCTGCGGGGTTACCCGATTATTATTATTATTTTAATGGTGTACCTCGTGTTGCTTACTATGCGATGTTAAATAATGCGTTGCCTATGTAATACTTGCTGAGAGGTTAGCATATGTCTTATGGGAAGTTCACTCACCTTAATTGTTTGTACCCCTCAGGTTTCAAGAGAATATTCATGTTTACGAGGAATGAGTTACGTGGTGACAGCTCTGACGTCACCCATGAAGGGTGTAATAAGGTAACAATCAGTTAAACATTGATATTTTAATTATGATCATCATTTATTTTAATTATACTCTGAGATGTCTGTTGTCGCGGTAAAACGGTAATTTAGTGTTTACTATTTTACCTTTTCACTAGACTTCCTAAAACGCTTCGTTTTAGATGGGTTTTCGTCACCTGGACTCAGCGTCCAGGTGTCGGCCAGCACCTAGTATTCCCGGTATCCGGTTGTATATTCGAGACGGGGTGTAACACTTATGGAGTATAGAAATGGATATAAATCGGTGATACGATATATATCATTATTCCAAAATATTTAAAGTTTTAAAATGCGAATATAAATAAAATTTGTCATTTAATTATATAATTAATAAAATATCCAAAAAATTGATTACAATGTTACTTCCATCACAAGACATTGAAGATTATTCATATAAAATAATAATTATAAAATTATGTTAGAACATAGAAGGGTCATAACAAACGAATAGAAAAACAAAGGAGGAGAAATTTTGGGAGATGTCTAGAAGCAAAAATTAAGGAAACGATTCACGAGCATATAAATAATTTACGAATCGAAACAATCATATAAATAATATTTAAGTTTACAAAATAACCCAAATTTTTTAAAAGAAACCTCACATTTCATAAATGTATTCGAAATGTAGACCCATACATTTGAACGTTTTGGAAATTTCATCTTTTCTCCATTTTTTTTTCAATATATATATTCTTGTATTTCGGTATATTTCTTATCTGTAATCGATTTTCAAAATACGATACTCAATACATATATTCTTATATTTTGATATATTTTTTATCTATAATTGATTCCCAAAACACGATACTTTATGGACCCTATTCGTTTGTATTAAGAGCAGTAAATCACAGTCAAACCCAGTTCCATTTAGGGATGTTAATCAGTTCGTACCAAATACAACCGAATGGATTTTTGCGAGGACTGAATTGGAAAGTGTTTCATTCCTTTTATTTTTTCCTTCTTTCCACCTCTTTTTTCTGATTATTTGTTTTTCTTCTTTCTATCATCAGTCTTTTTCTTCTTCTGTCTTTCCTTTCCCACCACACTTCTTTTATCATGTGTCAATATCAACATTCATTTCCACACTTCTTTCATCATCCAAATAATATCAACCTCCAAAGTTATTTTGGTTGGCATATGTCAACATCAAAATTTATTTTGGTTGTGGAGGAAGGTGCTGTTCAAATGTGGTGAGCAATGGATGAATCCCCCCTTGGCCATCGTTTGTTGAAAACCTGCGCTGTTCTCTGGAGAGGTAGGTCTCTCGCGGTCACCATTAAAAAACTAGCCTTGGCAGTATCGGTCTACTGCGTCTGGATGGAGAGGAACAACCGAGTGTTTGCTAACACTCGTTCCCCTTCTCATATTGTGTTGAATCGTTGTATTGAGATGATAAGGTTGAAATTGCGTAATTTGCGATTCAAGCAAACTATAGGTAATATCCAGGCTTCTAAAGCTTGGAACATTCCTGGTTATTAGTGCATGAACTGTCTGTTATTAGGGTTCTAAGGTGTGAGGTTTTCTGCTGGGTCCTTTCTATGCTGTGAGGTTGCCTGGTTGTTTCCTTTTGTTGTAAGCCTTTTGGCTGTTTGGTTATTCCCTTCGTGGGTTCTTTCTTTGAGGATTTTTCCTTTAATACAATTTTGATTTATCAAAATATATATATATATATATCATTTTGGATCCCTTACGCTTCTATCATGTTATTTAAATATTCAATTTCATATTCATTATCTGAATTTATTGTCATCATGTTGGAATTTTGTCTGTGTAGTAAGTATTAAAAACAAGGACCAAAATACCCTCCAATTGTCCATAATGCCTTTCAATTGTCGGTGGATGCAATTATAAAAGGAGACTCAAGCATGCAGATGAGAGACACAACTCCTTCTCCATTCAATCATTCATCCTCTCCAAGTCTCCATAGCCTCTCCTCCTCTCCCGCTTCTGCAACACCAACTCCAAGTCAAAGAAAAACCTTTGCCTTTCTTTCTTTTTTCTTCTTCCTTGTAATATATTTCTTTCTTTTTTAGTTTTCTTAGGAGCTCATGTGTTGAGTAACTTGTAAAATATAGTAGTAAGTTTGTTTGTAAGATCAAAGTCCTTTGTCTGTCTTTCCTTTCCCACCACACTTCTTTTATCATGTGTCAATATCAACATTCATTTCCACACTTCTTATCAACATTCATTTCCTTACTTCTTTCATCATCCAAACAATATCAACCTCCAAATTTATTTTGGTTGGCATATGTCAACATCAAAATTTATTTTGGTTGTTTACCATAATAAATTTTGTTGTTTACAATAATGTCATAGGTTTTTTTAGATGAAAATATCATCTTGGGTCCCCTACATTTTCATCATGTTGTTCAGATTTGCATATTCAATTTCATCTTTATTATCTGAACTTATTGGCATCATGCTGGAATTTTATCTGTAGAAGAGAATCAAAATGTAACATTAAGATATGTAATCGGTGAAAGCGTAACTAGACAATTGTACGTTTTCACCTATTACATCTCTTAATGTTACATTTTGACTCTCTTCTTCGGTACCTTGTTGTATCGCAAAAGCTTGTAATTTTCTCCATTTACCAAATTTTATTGTATTCCTCCAATAATAGCCTAAAGTTAGGCATTCAGTCTATTATCGAATACTATAGCAAGTATTGGTGTGTCCAATCCTTGTCTTAAGTTATCTTCAAGTATTTTATAAATCCAGTGATTTGTTTCTAACTGGAAGTGTGTCCAATCCTTGTTTGAATAAAGCTGTTATAGAGATCATTTTTAATACTTCTTATTATTTAATAATCTTCTTTTGTCCAACTAAATCTTTGATCATTTTTTAGTTTTTCTAAAAGAGGAACCTCTTTTTGTGACAAGTTTTTTTATAAAACTTCTTCCATAGTTTAGGACGCCTAAAAAACTTTGTAATTATTTTTTATCTTTTAATTCAAACCACTTGGTTATCAGTTCTAAGAATAAAAACTTCTGGTAGATGAAAATATCATTTTGGGTCCCCTACGCTTCCATCATGTTGTTCATATTTGCATAAAATTGAATATGCAAATCTGACAACATAATGGAAGCGTAGGAGACCCAAAATGATATTTCATCTATCTAGAAAGTTTAAAATGAGATCTATAATAAGGCATAAATTGAAAACATAATGGTTAAAAGTGACTCATATTCGAGAGAAGTTACTCAAATATTTTCTAGGATTTTATCTCTTTCCTCAATAGTTAATTGAGGATCTTCATAAAGAGTTTTCCAATAATCAAGTATATTTTATCTGACTCTTCATCATTGTCAGATGACTCTTCTGAAGTATTAAAAAGATTTACAAACTTACTACACAGACAAAATTTCAGCATGATGATAATAAATTCAGATAATGAAGATGAAATTGAATATGTAAATATGAACAACATGATAGAAACGTAGGGGCCCAAAATGATATTTTCTTATGAAAAAACTGATGACATTGTTGTAAACAACAAAATTTATTATGGTAAACAACCAAAATAAATTTTGATGTTGACATATGTTAACCAAAATAAATTTGGAAGTTGATATTATTTGGATGATGAAAGAAGTGTGGAAATGAATGTTGCTAAGAAGTGTGGAAATGAATGTTGATATTGACACATGATAAAAGAAGTGTGGTAGGAAAGGAAAGACAGAAGAAGAAAAAGACTGATGATAGAAAGAAAAAAACAATCAGAAAGAAGAGGTGGAAAGAAGAAAAAAACAAAAGGAAGAAATAATTTTCAATTCAATCTTCGCAAAAATTCATTCGGTTGTATCCGGTACGAACTGATTAACAACCCTAGTACGAACCGGTTACTTTGTATATTTTTAACCGCGATCAAAGTGAAGTAAACAGCTGGTATATTTCATCTATAATTGATTTCTGAAATGCGATATCTTAATTTCGGACTCTATTCATTTGTTTTAGGAGCAGTAAATCACAGCCGGACCCAATTCCTTTGTATATTTTTAACCGCGATCAAAGTGAAGTAAACAGCTGGTATATTTCATCTATAATTGATTTCTGAAATGCGATATCTTAATTTCGGACCCTATTCATTTGTTTTAGGAGCAGTAAATCACAGTCGGACCCAATTCCTTTGTATATTTTTAACCGCGATCAAAGTGAAGTAAACAGCTGGTATATTTCATCTATAATTGATTTCTGAAATGCGATATCTTAATTTCGGACTCTATTCATTTGTTTTAGGAGCAGTAAATCACAGCCGGACCCAATTCCTTTGTATATTTTTAACCGCGATCAAAGTGAAGTAAACAGCTGGTATATTTCATCTATAATTGATTTCTGAAATGCGATATCTTAATTTCGGACCCTATTCATTTGTTTTAGGAGCAGTAAATCACAGTCGGACTCAATTCCTTTGTATATTTTTAACCGCGATCAAAGTGAAGTAAACAGCTGGTATATTTCATCTATAATTGATTTCTGAAATGCGATATCTTAATTTCGGACCCTATTCATTTGTTTTAGGAGCAGTAAATCACAGCCGGACCCAATTCCTTTGTATATTTTTAACCGCGATCAAAATGAAGTAAACAACTGGTATATTTCATCTATAATTGATTTCTGAAATGCGATATCTTAATTTCGGACCCTATTCATCTGTTTTAGGAGCAGTAAATCACAGCCGGACCCAATTCCTTTGTATATTTTTAACCGCGGTCAAAGTGAAGTAAATCGCAGTCAAACCAACCCGTCCGCTCCACAAAAAAACCAAGTCATCAGAGTCGCGTTGGCTGGCTCTATCGGTTCACCAAACCACGCTTCTTTCGGACTCGTCTTCTCCATCTCTCTCTCTCTCTCTCTCTCTCTCTCTTCGCTTAGCTCAGAAGGCTCAACTTCCATGGCCTAACTGCCACCAGAAAATAATTGGAGTTTCCATTCTTGCCCTCATTGGATCGGCCACCTGTTTGCTCCTTGGAGCCCTAATTTTGGAGCTTGTTGTTCAGCTGATTGATCTGATCTGTTCGGCGATTCATGGCTTCGGCGAAGACTGCTCGGTCGAGAGGCACGCCGGTCAAAGAAAACGGCGTCAAGCTCGAGGAAGGCCTCAATGTCTTCAAGTCTGATAAGTTCGATTCCCAGAACTATGTTCAGTCACGATGCTCCCTCAACGAAAAGGTCAGTTTTTACCAATTCTATACATATCATGTTGATTATGATGATTATGCTCTTTTCTTGTTTACTTGTTGCGCTGTTTGGTTGCTGAGAAACCATGGGAAAGTAAAAGAAAAAAGGAAATTTCAAAATATTTTAATTATGGATGGAATGCTATTCTTGCGTGGTTGTAGAATTTGATTTCTTTTAACAGTTTCCAGTTGTGCTATGAACTTCAATTTTATGTAGAATTACGTAACTATAGAGGGCCAAAGTTAAATCTATATGTATTTGAACTTTACTTGCAGGAAATAAGACAATTATGTTCGTATCTTTTGGACTTAAAGAGAGCTTCTGCCGAGGAAATGCGCAGAAGTGTCTATGCTAATTATGCGGCATTCATACGGTGAGTTTTCATGAAATGGTTAGTTGGTGATATCTTTCATATGAAAATTTTATATGTTTAAGCTCTGAGGTACTTCACAATAAAAACATTGTGTTTGATTGCTGATATACAAGACGTATAGTTGGGTATTTGGGTGGCTTAGTTTGAATCATTTTACTTAAAATGTAGAATGTAAAACATCCTTTCCGCTGCACATAATATAAAATTTCGTCGTTGTGAGTGATTGCATGGATGCTTCAATTTTCTGGTTTAACCAGATTTTACGTTTAGGCTTTTCAGAGTTCACAACTAGGTTTATATGAGGTCCAAAATGTTGTTTGTACTTGGGGCATGGCATAGTAATTGTCTCTTATTTTCTGAGCAAGAGTTGAAGCATTTTCGGTTTTACCGTTTTTTTCTTCTTCTAGTTAATTTAGATTCTATGATTAATAGAAATTGCTATCCAAGATCACATAGTTTTTCCTTGTTTTGATTTTGTTTTTAAATTTCTTCATTCATGTCTTCCTTTTGGCTTAGTCAACTCAGTTGGGGTAACTTTGAACTATTTAATTAACTTGAAGGCCATTTTCCCTTGGAAGGTTAAGCCATTAGCTCCTCTTTATGGAGTCAATTTTTTGATACACATTATTCTCTGTGTGTAATTGATTGTAAACTTATTTCTTACTCACAGCACTTCAAAAGAGATATCAGATCTAGAGGGAGAGCTTTCCTCTATCAGAAACCTGCTATCTACTCAAGCTGCTTTGATTCATGGTCTAGCTGAGGGAGTAAACATTGAATCCTTATCTAAACCTGTTTCTGAAGGTTCTACTGCAAATGGTTTAGTTTCTGAGGATAAAGAACCTTCAGACCTAGAAAAATGGTTAGTAGAATTTCCTGATCTCTTGGATGTTTTGTTAGCCGAGAGGAGATTGGATGAAGCTTTAGATGCTCTAGATGAAGGTGAACGCGTGGCTGCTGAAGCAAAACAACTGAACATGTTGGATCCAGTTTTACTCAAGTCTCTACAGACTTCTATTATTGACCGCAGGCAAAAATTAGCTGATCAGCTAGCTGAGGCTGCTTGCCAGCCTTCTACCCGGGGTGCTGAACTTCGGGCAGCTATATCAGCACTTAAAAGGCTTGGTGATGGCCCTCGTGCACATAATTTGCTACTCAAGGCACATCTCCAAAGGTATCAGTATAATATGCAAAGCCTTCGTCCATCAAGCACCTCGTACGGAGGAGCTTATACTGCTGCACTCTCACAGCTAGTGTTCTCTGCTATTGCTCAAGCTGCCACTGATTCCTCTTTTATATTTGGCAAAGAACCAGCCTATACTTCTGAGCTTGTGATGTGGGCAATAAAGCAAACAGAGGATTTTTCTGTTCTAATTAAAAGGCACGCATTAGCTTCATCAGCAGCTGCTGGGGGGTTAAGAGCTGCTGCTGAGTGTGTTCAAATAGCATTAGGTCATTGTTCCTTGTTGGAAGCTCGTGGTCTGGCACTTTGTCCTGTGCTTTTGAAACTCTTTAGACCTAGTGTTGAACAAGCACTAGATGCTAATTTAAAACGAATTGAAGAAAGCACTGCTGCCCTAGCTGCTGCTGATGACTGGGTTCTTACATACGCTCCAACAGCTACACGTCAACCTGGAAGGCCTTCGAGTACATCTCTTGGTAATACAACAGCATTCCAACATAAGCTTACAAGTAGTGCCCATCGGTTCAATTTGATGGTCCAGGTAAATGATTTTTCTTCCACATATAGTCAACTAAGCTTGTGTGTGTCTATCCGCCCACTCATGTGTCTATGATTTGACTGTCTCCTTTTTCAAATGTTTGTTGGATGCATTCTGAGTTCTGGACAATAATTTATATGTGCTGTGGTGCTTATAAAAGTTTCAGTTGCTCCATGTTCTGTCTGTCTTGTAGATTGATGTTCCTTTTGGATTCCTCACCTCTTTCTTTGCCTTTCTTTGCTTAAACATTCTTCATATAGATAATTTTATCTTATGTTACTCTTTCAAGCTAGCAACCCGAAATTCCTTTCTTTTACTGTTCTTTTTCAAGCTAGTATATAATTGTTCTTTTGGAAGGATCTGCCCCTAAAATTAACCATATGCGACTTTCTCTGTATTTGTTGGTATTAAGATGTTGAAGGCCCTCTGCTTTCTCTAATAAAAGAAGTCTAATGCTCGGTTGGTGTGGAACGGTGGTGAGTGCTTTATCATTTGAGATCAGCTCCTCTTTGAAGAATTTTCCTTGAATAAGAACATGCTATTACCAGTGCCATCCTATCTCCAAAGCAAGAATTTTCCATCAGAATAGGGGATTATTTGTTCATGTTTGGCCAAATCTGCTTTGATGTTAGTTGTTATTATTATTGAAGTTGACAAAATCGTAGTCATAATAATTATCTATCGAGTGGTTGTGGTGTCTGATCCCTCATTTCATTTTCGCTAAATAGCTTACCTGTTCGTGCAGGATTTCTTTGAAGACGTAGGACCATTGCTCAGTATGCAGTTGGGTGGGCAGACATTGGAAGGTTTGTTCCAAGTGTTTAACTCATATGTGAGCATGCTTATAAAAGCACTACCGGGTACAATGGAGGAAGAAGCAAACTTTGAAGGTTCTGGGAATAAAATTGTTCGTATGGCTGAGAATGAATCCCAACAGATTGCTTTGCTTGCAAATGCATCATTATTAGCTGATGAACTACTTCCACGTGCTGCCATGAAGCTGTCTCCAGTAAATCAGGCTGCATACAGGGATGATCTTCGTAGAAGGTCATCAGATAGGCAAAACCGCCATCCTGAGCAAAGGGAGTGGAAGAGACGGCTTGTCAGCTCGGTTGATAGATTAAAAGATAGTTTCTGTCGTCAGCATGCTCTAGATCTCATTTTTACAGAGGATGGTGATAGCCATCTTGCTGCTGATATGTACATAAACATGGATGGGAATGTGGAAGAGTTTGAGTGGTTTCCATCGCTAATATTCCAGGTATGTAGAATAATTTGATTTTCTCCATGCCATTTCTGTTTGAACCCTCTTCTTTTTCCTTTTTGTTTGTGCCGTGATGCTATTGTTAGTCAGTGGTACTCAATTTAATGGTCCTCTGCTTGTCTCCTTTGCATGTTTGATATCGTTGGCAAAGAATAATAAATTGACATTCTCTATGGTTAAGAAATTTATATGAACCTCCCCTAGCTTTGTAAAACTTCATTGAATTCCATTGCTGACTTGCTATTGGAGGATATCCAAGTTGCTGTAAAGAAATTATGGGTATCAGTAATTGGCCAGAGTCTAGTTTCTATTATCACTTATATGCGGTATGCATTTATGGAAATTGGATTTATTTGCAAAATATTTCTGACACCTATCGATTTGTATATTTATGTTGGCGTTGCATTAGCTGGAACGGTACCTAGAAATTTGACTATTTCACTTGGTGACCTACCTCCAATTGGTGTTACATGAAATTTTTTTGGTGTGACATGCCATCCTTGCATGGTCCATATGTATTCTTCTCATTTGTTATTGACTTTCCTATCTAATGGAAAGTCTTCTGAGACAATCTAAACATTGATCAATTTGAAAATTTGGGGACCACACAATTTGGGGGAGGGCATTATGATACTTCCCTTTATTGTGTACATGCGTGTTCAACTTCTTTGTGGTGCCCTATAATCTGAGTATTTTCTACTTTTTACATGCTTTTCTTATTGGTTGTATACAAGTCCTAAGTTTCTTTTGTTGTCTGTCCAAATTCAGGAACTGTTTGTAAAATTAAACAGAATGGCCGGTATAGCAGCAGAAATGTTTGTAGGGAGGGAAAGATTTGCTACGCTGCTGTTGATGAGACTAACAGAAACTGTCATCTTGTGGCTTTCAGAAGACCAAAGCTTTTGGGATGATATTGAGGATGGGCCAAGACCTTTAGGCCCACTCGGTTTGCAACAGGTGAGCAATTTCCGGTCAAACCAGCTAATTCTATTGCATCTGTTGCATTGCTTATTTCGATTGTCTATTATTGTGAATCCAAAAGCAACTAAAATCTTACATGCACGTTCAATATGAAGTCGCCTCATTGGACCTCGCATGCACCTATTCATGTCCTGCTAAACCTGTTACATTATCTTCTCTTTTTCTTCTCTGCGTGCAGTTCTATCTGGATATGAAGTTTGTCGCATGCTTTGCTTCGCAAGGTCGTTACCTATCTCGAAATTTGAATCGGGCTATTAATGACATCATATCAAAAGCCATGACAGCATTTTCTTCTACAGGCATGGATCCCAATAGGTATGCTACTTTGTTAAACGGGGCTTATCGTTCACATTGTCGAAAACTTACAGCTTATCGTTTGTCAATTTTTACTTTATACTGAGATCTACTTGTGTTCCAGTGTACTTCCGGAAGATGAGTGGTTCATTGATATCTGTCAAGAAGCCATTGAAAGATTGAGTGGAAAACCAAAAGCCATAAACGGGGATCGGGAGATTAACAGCCCAACCGCATCTGTTTCAGCACAGTCGATGTCATCGGTGAGATCTCATGGGAGTTCCTGAGGCACATCCAGATTCATCTCTGTAAATTAAATAGCAAAACCCCAGCCTTGTATCCTTAGAAGTTTTTTTTTCCTCCCAATATAATTTTTGTTTAGCATTTTTTGTTTTTGTCTTCTTTTTTCTCTTTTTTATCTTATTTCTAGTGTAAGGCGATGATCTATGGTGTCACAAGGTTAGGAATTCTTTTTGAGTGGTTGAGTTTGTAAAGTTGTTGACTGCAATTGTTTGATCTGAATAAAAGTTTGTATAATTCTTTCATCAGTCTGGATGGAGTTTGTATTGATGTCCAATCAGTACCCTGAATTCATCATTCATGCGAGTGTCCTCTGTATACGATTTCGAATTCCCCGTTTTGTTGTTTAAAGTTTTAAGGTAAAATATCGTTCGTATTTAAAAAAAAAAATTATTTTGTGCCCTAACTTGCAATATGTACAATATTGGGGATATTGGTTCGAATCCCCCTTTGTTTAGTTTAGGGTTTATACAATGATATTGGAATTTAGGGTTTATACAACGTTATTGAGATTTGAGAGGGGGTGTATACATTGAGTATCTCCGCTCTTTTTATTATTGATGAATTTGAGGTCTTAGGCCTCCTATTACACGAGAGAAATACTACTAGTTACATTCTAGGGTTTATACAACGATATTAGGACTTGGGAGAATATGTATACATTGAATATATATGATCTCACTTTTTATTACTATCGAATTCGTGATCTGAGACCTCTTGTTGGCTATTACACAAGGGAGAGAGAGAGAGAAATAGCACTATAGTCATAGTACTAACATTTCTTTCGGCTTTGTTTTTCAGTCCAATTTCGCATTAAGCTCCATCCATGTATTACAAGCTAGTGTCGCTCATATATGGTGCTCATTTTCACTCAATTTTTCCTTCTCGGAACTTCTTTATTTATTTTAACGGTTCAAATTGAGTAAATAAAAATAAAATTAATAGATAGAAAGAACAAAATAAGTGTAGAAAGAGAAAATTGGAGTGTGAAAATCATTTCCTTATATATAGTATATATCGACAGACTACATTACACCGCGGCGACTACAACCATCCTCACACACTATAAGGAAGACTAAGTGAAGTTTAAGTTAAGGAGGATTGATTTTAGGAGAAAATATATTCAAGTAGGCTTCTTGTTTTAGGGAAGAGTGAATAATCTTACCGTCATGATTTTTTTTATAACACTATATAAGGGATGAAATAAGGGAAAGAAGGGATGAAGAGTGAATAATCTTCTTGTTTTCGATTTCCACTTTTTATATTTAAGATCTGAGGAAATAAGGGATGAAGAATGATGGAGGATATATAGTGAAAAAGTAAATAAATATTAAAAAAAATACTCAAAAACATTTGAAAAAAAAAACAAAATAATTATCAAACCACACCTTAGCTTTGCTTTTAGGTTTTGATTCAAATACTGCATGGAGGGCCAATGCTAATGTGACTACTTTTGCCTTCTTTCTTTCATTCTGAAATTTGAAGATTGAGATTTCAAGTTCTGAAACAACTATCATTTTTCATAATAAATTTTTCCTTAAAAAACAAAGCACAACGAGAAAATATATTCAAATTCTAATTCTTTGGTTAGCTCAAGTACTGAGAGAATAAAGCGTAACAAAATTACGATTTAGTTCAAGGTCTTTTGCGAGCACATATTATCAGAAAAGTATGTAAGCACGCTTCCAATTTGACATAAGTTTTGGCTTTAAAACATCCAGGAGCCCATCTTGTGAAGCATACCATGTCTACATACAACCAACCAAATGTTGAACTTCCATGAAGTTCAGATTGACCACTTTGGAAAGAAAAGAGCACACATGTGCCTTCGTTGGCTTGCACCAAAACTTGTAACGAAATCATCACTACAAGCATCCTCATTATAATGTTTCTTCGTTTTACACCTCTGTCACCGAGTGTTCGGATGAAGCAAGTAAAGTAAAAGTACCTCATTTGGAGTTGAAGATGTAAAAGGGTAAAATGACTCTGTAAATTTTACATCTAGGGGTAAAAGAAGTTTTATTGAAATAGTTCTTTTATTTCGATGAAGAGTCACAGTGAGAAATCTTCATCTTTTTATTTTTGGGTTTTTTCTTGCCTTCATGGCTCTTGGATACAATGGAGATCTGTTTCTTTGACTAAATATGAAGCTATTACAGATACAGATTAGTTATGTAAGCCCTGCTTCTCATTCAAGGCAGTTACAAGAGAATGGTCGAAAAATACGGAACTTTCGACATACATCCTTCATTATCAGTATGCTAATGGATGCAACTCAGAATCATCAATTCTCAGCAAGCAAATGATCCTAGCTACTCAACGATAAGCTTGAATCTTTCGAAGAATCCAATTTCATCAAACAATCCTGCGTTATAGAGTCGATAACAGTCAGAGAGTTGATTTTCATAGCCTCAAACTTGTAAATGTGTTCTTTCTAACTCAAACATTCATAACTAAGAAAATAACTAGTGCAGCAAAAGTTGCATAGACATGGTTGTGCACCGATATGCTAGCTATGCGCGTAAATGCAGCAATGAGACATCTGGACCACAGAGACATGTCACATATAGACATCAAACACCAGCTACATGCTACAATGTTACAGTGAATGTGTGTGTCGCGTGAGAGAGCATGTCTGAACTAAACATTACCGGTCAGAACTCAGAAAACTCAAAAGCTAGCCTTTTGTGCTACTCACCTGGGGATTTGCATCTAACAAATGCTTGACAACATCTCTCATTGTCGGTCTCTGTTTAGGATCTTTGTCGGTACATCTGAAAGCCACCTTGAGCACGGCGATAACTTGATCCATGATATTTGAATCAAGAAGTTCCTCTTTAAGGCTTGAATCAAAGATCTGATCAATTTCCTCTGCGTTGCTCCACACTGACCCAACCCATCCTACAATGTCAGTTTGCTCCGAAAATGAGGGATCCAATGCCTTCTTTCTAGTTATTAGCTCAAGTAAAACAACCCCGTAACTATACACATCGGATTCCACGCTCTTTGCTGCTCTAAATGCATTTTCTGTCACAAAACAAGGAAAAAAGAAAACTTAGTTCATTGTATACTTGACTATAGAAACATTTCGAACAAAAATTATATAAGAACTTAGAAGGATTACCTGGTGCAATATATCCGGTTGTACCCACAACTGCGACGGACGTTGAAGCAGAAGACTGATCCAAAAGTTTAGCTATACCAAAATCACCAATATGAGCCTCCATGTCAGAGTCTAAGAGAATGTTCATTGGCTTGACATCTCGATGCACTATAGGGGGATCACAATCATAATGGAGATATTCCAAGCCGTATGCTGTTCCAAGTGCTATCCTGTACCGGACACTCCACTCAAGACTTGGTGGCGGTTTAATCTCATGTAAGACATCATGAAGGCTGCCATTTTGCATGTACTTATACAAGATCAAACCGTGGTCCTTCCTTACCCAGAAGTCCTCCAGTTTAACAAGATTGCGGTGCCTAATTGTCCCAAGGGTTTGAATTTCTCTAACCATGCTCAAACGACTTCCTTCATGCCCCGCAAATAGAAGCTTCTTGACAGCGTAATCTTTGTTTGGAGCCAAAGAGGCCTTGTAGACAGTGCCATGAGCTCCTCTCCCAATGATAAACTGACCATTAAAATTTGCGGTAGCCTCCATTACCTTGTTGAGCAAGGAAGATGGCCCCTCCTGAGCAGCGATCTCAAGTTCCTGCGTGGTCTTTTTGCGCAAGAGAAGCATATAAACCAATCCATAAAGCACCAAAACAACAAATAGAGAAGATCCCAAGGCTATAAATACACTTTTTACTATACTGAGGCCTTTCCGGTTGCTTGATGGACTGTTGCAAGGCTGAAAACTGGTGTTTCCTCTGCAAATTGAGCCGCATGATGTAAGGTAATTGACACACAGGTTGGGATTGCCCGAAAATGATAATGGAGATGAGCTCAACAGGTTCATCAATGTCTCTGGCACTGGACCGCTGAAGCTATTGTCTGATACATCAAGCTGAATTAGTGAATTCATGCCATCAAGGGCTTTTAAAGTCCCTGTCAAATTATTATGAGAGAGATCTAATTGTTCAAGCCTTGTCAATTTCGCTATCTCCGGAGGAATTGGACCTGTCAATGCATTGTTGCTCAAATTTAATCCGTAAAACATATTCTGCAATGCTCCAATGGATGATGGAATAGCACCTCCTAACAAATTTCCACCAAGTTGTAGCTCTGAGAGCTTTTCAAAGTCCGACAAGAAAGGTGGAATGCCGCCAGAAAAACCGTTGTCACTCAAAATCAGTGTTGATAAACTGCTCCAACTTCTCAAACTTAATGGAATGGAGCCATTCAACAAATTGGATCCCACATCAAACATATCCATTTTGGTACAATTTGATAGGTGAGAAGGCAGAGGACCAACCAAATTGTTTTGAGAAAGAACCAAAGTACGAAGATCGGCAAGATTCCCTAGCTCCGGGGGTATAGCTCCGGTTAACTTGTTCATGGGCAAAATGATGGTTGTGAGATTGCCACAGCTTCCCAAGCTTGATGGAATTTCTCCACTAATCCCATTGTTGCTAATGTCCATATGTGAAAGGTTTGGATTCCTTGCAAACCACGGAAGAACTCCCGTGAGGTTATTCTTTTCAAGTTTCAACCTCCAAAGAGTAGAGCAATTTCCAACATCAGGAGGAATGGAGCCTTGAAGGCGGTTGACAGCCATGGTCAACACCCTCAACCGCCTTCCATGACACAGGTTTGAAGGGATTTCGCCGGTGAATTTATTGTTCATAAAATCCAACTGCACTAAACTGCTGTTGATCCCCAGACCTTGAGGTATAACTCCATAAAACAGATTGTTATACAATGAAATGTTCTGTAGTTTCTTGAGCTCAGTCATCTCTAAAGGCAGCTCCCCGGTGAGGCTATTGTTGTAAACAAGCACATGCTGAAGACCTTGAATCTTCCATATGCTAACCGGAATTTCACCAGTCAACCGGTTTTCAAACAATTCAAGATCCTCTAATTGAGACAACATCCCCAACTCCCTAGGAATTTCTCCCACTAGTTGGTTCTTATACAAATGTAGTGTCTTCAAAGACTTACACATACCAAGTTCGGAAGGAATCTTGCCCGAAAATTGGTTCTGTGCAAGTATCAAAGTCTCAAGCTTCTGTAGTAGGCCAAAGGAGGCCGGAATAGGACCCCCTAAGTTGCAACCCACAGCAGAAAACTCTACTAAACTACTACAATTGCCAAGGCTTGCCGGAAGAGCACCACGAAACTGATTGTATGCCAAATCCAAAGTAACTAGATTCTTGCAATTGCCTAAACCCAAAGAAATGGTACCCTCAAGGCTATTAAAATTGACACGAAATTCTGTTAGATTCTCAAGGTTGTTCAAACTCTTAGGCAAAACTCCTACCAATTGGTTAGAGTCCAAATACAGATGCACAAGCTCACTCAAACCCCCAACATTTTGAGGGATGGAACCATTCAAATTGTTTTCATTTAGATATAGATAAGCCAAGGAAGGAATTGCAAACAAGGGCTCAGGGATCTCACCAGAAAACCCATTTGCAGACAAATCCAAGTATTCAAGAAGACTACAGTTGGCCAATTCTATTGGAATTTTACCAGAAAAATTGTTGGAAGCCAAAGCAAGACTCTGTAAGTGGCTAAAGGTGCCAACTTTAGGACCCAACTCACCAGAAATGGAATAGCCAGTCAAATTTAAGGCAATTACATTGTGGGTTGGGTCACATTCAATCCCAACCCATTGGCATGGGTTGGAATCAGAAGCCTTCCAGCTTGAGGAAATGGAAGTTGGGACGGAAGACCAGTGGCTCAAGAGTGACATGAGAGCCAACCCATCAGAGCTCAAAGATGATACAGTTATGGACACAGAGAAGCACAGCAACAAGAAGAAGAAGAAAAAACTGAAATTCATGCTTATCAAATCCAAAGGAAAAGAATATTACTTGATAAAGATTTGAGCTTTACTTGTAGCAATGGCAGCTAGCTTCTCTAGATTTGCAGAAAGGCCCAGCATGTGAAGTTTTGAATTGAATTGGCCTTGACACTGTTTGAAATGAACTGGAAATGGAAACACAGTGGAAAATGTTGAGAGAGATTTGTTGGTTTAGGCTTATATATACAAGAAGGTGAAGCAGAGAGTACTGTGCTGCTGAAGGTGGAAGGCGGAAGCTGACCCAAGAGAGACATTAAAACCAAAAAGAACAAGAAAATGGTTGATAAAACTACACGGTCTTGGGAATCTGGAGAAATACATATATGCACTCGATTAATATACCACGAACGTTCTTATTTTTCGTGTTTTCATATAGTTTGACGATAAAACTTCTTAACAGGAGGTAATAAAAAAATTCCACATCTTATATTGTTAATATAAGAAAATATGAACACGTGATAAAAGTATCTTTGTGGAAGACTCTGCAACATGTTGCAGACTTGTGTGGACCTGCGTCATGCTTTTAACAAGAAAGGATAAAGACTGTCTCTTTATTGTGTGTGGACAAAAGATTAATCGTACTTTACTGAAATTAGTAAGTTGCATGGTGGTTCCTGTTGGATTATTTGTCCCTCAGCGTGTAGTTGGTCAAAATCTGTGAGCCTTTTTCTCACACGACATGGATTCACAAGTCTTTTTTTTTATATATATATATTATAAACAATAATTTTGTGTTTATTTTATTTAAGACTTATTACTTAAAACGCACTAAATACACGTCAGTCAATCTTAACATGCATAAAAAATGGAAATTTGACCCATTTTGCATTAGGAACAATAGCAACATAAAAAACATTGCACCATTTAACTGATGTCGTCTTAGACGCCATTTAGGCAAGGGTATTTTTGTCTTTCCCAAACATACCAATTTTCCT
Source organism: Oemleria cerasiformis (assembly GCA_037349345.1). Lineage (NCBI taxonomy): Eukaryota > Viridiplantae > Streptophyta > Magnoliopsida > Rosales > Rosaceae > Oemleria > Oemleria cerasiformis. The sequence goes on along the minus strand of JAZGTL010000042.1, from coordinate 991,693 downwards.
TGCCTTCCCAAAACACACCCCAACTCGATTTGCCTTCCACTCGACCTTCCCCTTCCTCCGGCATGACTGCCATTTTTGGTAAAGAAACGAACAAAACACAAAAAGCGACAGAATCCAACTCATAGAGTCGTCTTCCCCACACCTCCCATTCCATGAAATCCAATGCAGGGGGAATTTATGATGCAAGCAATTTCAATAAGTTTAGAGGGATGGAGAGAGGTTTATGATGCAAGCCATTTCAATAAGCAATTTCAACGGAAGGGTCTTCGATGGTGGATAGAACTTTGACGACTTCGGAAGCGGTCTTGGCGCATCGTACGAATGACGACATTGTGTTTGATTGCTGATATACAAGATGTATAGTTGGGTATTTGGGTGGCTTAGTTTGAATCATTTTACTTAAAATGTAGAATGTAAAACATCCTTTCCGCTGCACATAATATAAAATTTCGTCGTTGTGAGTGATTGCATGGATGCTTCAATTTTCTGGTTTAACCAGATTTTACGTTTAGGCTTTTCAGAGTTCACAACTAGGTTTATATGAGGTCCAAAATGTTGTTTGTACTTGGGGCATGGCATAGTAATTGTCTCTTATTTTCTGAGCAAGAGTTGAAGCATTTTCGGTTTTACCGTTTTTTTCTTCTTCTAGTTAATTTAGATTCTATGATTAATAGAAATTGCTATCCAAGATCACATAGTTTTTCCTTGTTTTGATTTTGTTTTTAAATTTCTTCATTCATGTCTACCTTTTGGCTTAGTCAACTCAGTTGGGGTAACTTTGAACTATTTAATTAACTTGAAGGCCATTTTCCCTTGGAAGGTTAAGCCATTAGCTCCTCTTTATGGAGTCAATTTTTTGATACACATTATTCTCTGTGTGTAATTGATTGTAAACTTATTTCTTACTCACAGCACTTCAAAAGAGATATCAGATCTAGAGGGAGAGCTTTCCTCTATCAGAAACCTGCTATCTACTCAAGCTGCTTTGATTCATGGTCTAGCTGAGGGAGTAAACATTGAATCCTTATCTAAACCTGTTTCTGAAGGTTCTACTGCAAATGGTTTAGTTTCTGAGGATAAAGAACCTTCAGACCTAGAAAAATGGTTAGTAGAATTTCCTGATCTCTTGGATGTTTTGTTAGCCGAGAGGAGATTGGATGAAGCTTTAGATGCTCTAGATGAAGGTGAACGCGTGGCTGCTGAAGCAAAACAACTGAACATGTTGGATCCAGTTTTACTCAAGTCTCTACAGACTTCTATTATTGACCGCAGGCAAAAATTAGCTGATCAGCTAGCTGAGGCTGCTTGCCAGCCTTCTACCCGGGGTGCTGAACTTCGGGCAGCTATATCAGCACTTAAAAGGCTTGGTGATGGCCCTCGTGCACATAATTTGCTACTCAAGGCACATCTCCAAAGGTATCAGTATAATATGCAAAGCCTTCGTCCATCAAGCACCTCGTACGGAGGAGCTTATACTGCTGCACTCTCACAGCTAGTGTTCTCTGCTATTGCTCAAGCTGCCACTGATTCCTCTTTTATATTTGGCAAAGAACCAGCCTATACTTCTGAGCTTGTGATGTGGGCAATAAAGCAAACAGAGGATTTTTCTGTTCTAATTAAAAGGCACGCATTAGCTTCATCAGCAGCTGCTGGGGGGTTAAGAGCTGCTGCTGAGTGTGTTCAAATAGCATTAGGTCATTGTTCCTTGTTGGAAGCTCGTGGTCTGGCACTTTGTCCTGTGCTTTTGAAACTCTTTAGACCTAGTGTTGAACAAGCACTAGATGCTAATTTAAAACGAATTGAAGAAAGCACTGCTGCCCTAGCTGCTGCTGATGACTGGGTTCTTACATACGCTCCAACAGCTACACGTCAACCTGGAAGGCCTTCGAGTACATCTCTTGGTAATACAACAGCATTCCAACATAAGCTTACAAGTAGTGCCCATCGGTTCAATTTGATGGTCCAGGTAAATGATTTTTCTTCCACATATAGTCAACTAAGCTTGTGTGTGTCTATCCGCCCACTCATGTGTCTATGATTTGACTGTCTCCTTTTTCAAATGTTTGTTGGATGCATTCTGAGTTCTGGACAATAATTTATATGTGCTGTGGTGCTTATAAAAGTTTCAGTTGCTCCATGTTCTGTCTGTCTTGTAGATTGATGTTCCTTTTGGATTCCTCACCTCTTTCTTTGCCTTTCTTTGCTTAAACATTCTTCATATAGATAATTTTATCTTATGTTACTCTTTCAAGCTAGCAACCCGAAATTCCTTTCTTTTACTGTTCTTTTTCAAGCTAGTATATAATTGTTCTTTTGGAAGGATCTGCCCCTAAAATTAACCATATGCGACTTTCTCTGTATTTGTTGGTATTAAGATGTTGAAGGCCCTCTGCTTTCTCTAATAAAAGAAGTCTAATGCTCGGTTGGTGTGGAACGGTGGTGAGTGCTTTATCATTTGAGATCAGCTCCTCTTTGAAGAATTTTCCTTGAATAAGAACATGCTATTACCAGTGCCATCCTATCTCCAAAGCAAGAATTTTCCATCAGAATAGGGGATTATTTGTTCATGTTTGGCCAAATCTGCTTTGATGTTAGTTGTTATTATTATTGAAGTTGACAAAATCGTAGTCATAATAATTATCTATCGAGTGGTTGTGGTGTCTGATCCCTCATTTCATTTTCGCTAAATAGCTTACCTGTTCGTGCAGGATTTCTTTGAAGACGTAGGACCATTGCTCAGTATGCAGTTGGGTGGGCAGACATTGGAAGGTTTGTTCCAAGTGTTTAACTCATATGTGAGCATGCTTATAAAAGCACTACCGGGTACAATGGAGGAAGAAGCAAACTTTGAAGGTTCTGGGAATAAAATTGTTCGTATGGCTGAGAATGAATCCCAACAGATTGCTTTGCTTGCAAATGCATCATTATTAGCTGATGAACTACTTCCACGTGCTGCCATGAAGCTGTCTCCAGTAAATCAGGCTGCATACAGGGATGATCTTCGTAGAAGGTCATCAGATAGGCAAAACCGCCATCCTGAGCAAAGGGAGTGGAAGAGACGGCTTGTCAGCTCGGTTGATAGATTAAAAGATAGTTTCTGTCGTCAGCATGCTCTAGATCTCATTTTTACAGAGGATGGTGATAGCCATCTTGCTGCTGATATGTACATAAACATGGATGGGAATGTGGAAGAGTTTGAGTGGTTTCCATCGCTAATATTCCAGGTATGTAGAATAATTTGATTTTCTCCATGCCATTTCTGTTTGAACCCTCTTCTTTTTCCTTTTTGTTTGTGCCGTGATGCTATTGTTAGTCAGTGGTACTCAATTTAATGGTCCTCTGCTTGTCTCCTTTGCATGTTTGATATCGTTGGCAAAGAATAATAAATTGACATTCTCTATGGTTAAGAAATTTATATGAACCTCCCCTAGCTTTGTAAAACTTCATTGAATTCCATTGCTGACTTGCTATTGGAGGATATCCAAGTTGCTGTAAAGAAATTATGGGTATCAGTAATTGGCCAGAGTCTAGTTTCTATTATCACTTATATGCGGTATGCATTTATGGAAATTGGATTTATTTGCAAAATATTTCTGACACCTATCGATTTGTATATTTATGTTGGCGTTGCATTAGCTGGAACGGTACCTAGAAATTTGACTATTTCACTTGGTGACCTACCTCCAATTGGTGTTACATGAAATTTTTTTGGTGTGACATGCCATCCTTGCATGGTCCATATGTATTCTTCTCATTTGTTATTGACTTTCCTATCTAATGGAAAGTCTTCTGAGACAATCTAAACATTGATCAATTTGAAAATTTGGGGACCACACAATTTGGGGGAGGGCATTATGATACTTCCCTTTATTGTGTACATGCGTGTTCAACTTCTTTGTGGTGCCCTATAATCTGAGTATTTTCTACTTTTTACATGCTTTTCTTATTGGTTGTATACAAGTCCTAAGTTTCTTTTGTTGTCTGTCCAAATTCAGGAACTGTTTGTAAAATTAAACAGAATGGCCGGTATAGCAGCAGAAATGTTTGTAGGGAGGGAAAGATTTGCTACGCTGCTGTTGATGAGACTAACAGAAACTGTCATCTTGTGGCTTTCAGAAGACCAAAGCTTTTGGGATGATATTGAGGATGGGCCAAGACCTTTAGGCCCACTCGGTTTGCAACAGGTGAGCAATTTCCGGTCAAACCAGCTAATTCTATTGCATCTGTTGCATTGCTTATTTCGATTGTCTATTATTGTGAATCCAAAAGCAACTAAAATCTTACATGCACGTTCAATATGAAGTCGCCTCATTGGACCTCGCATGCACCTATTCATGTCCTGCTAAACCTGTTACATTATCTTCTCTTTTTCTTCTCTGCGTGCAGTTCTATCTGGATATGAAGTTTGTCGCATGCTTTGCTTCGCAAGGTCGTTACCTATCTCGAAATTTGAATCGGGCTATTAATGACATCATATCAAAAGCCATGACAGCATTTTCTTCTACAGGCATGGATCCCAATAGGTATGCTACTTTGTTAAACGGGGCTTATCGTTCACATTGTCGAAAACTTACAGCTTATCGTTTGTCAATTTTTACTTTATACTGAGATCTACTTGTGTTCCAGTGTACTTCCGGAAGATGAGTGGTTCATTGATATCTGTCAAGAAGCCATTGAAAGATTGAGTGGAAAACCAAAAGCCATAAACGGGGATCGGGAGATTAACAGCCCAACCGCATCTGTTTCAGCACAGTCGATGTCATCGGTGAGATCTCATGGGAGTTCCTGAGGCACATCCAGATTCATCTCTGTAAATTAAATAGCAAAACCCCAGCCTTGTATCCTTAGAAGTTTTTTTTTCCTCCCAATATAATTTTTGTTTAGCATTTTTTGTTTTTGTCTTCTTTTTTCTCTTTTTTATCTTATTTCTAGTGTAAGGCGATGATCTATGGTGTCACAAGGTTAGGAATTCTTTTTGAGTGGTTGAGTTTGTAAAGTTGTTGACTGCAATTGTTTGATCTGAATAAAAGTTTGTATAATTCTTTCATCAGTCTGGATGGAGTTTGTATTGATGTCCAATCAGTACCCTGAATTCATCATTCATGCGAGTGTCCTCTGTATACGATTTCGAATTCCCCGTTTTGTTGTTTAAAGTTTTAAGGTAAAATATCGTTCGTATTTAAAAAAAAAAATTATTTTGTGCCCTAACTTGCAATATGTACAATATTGGGGATATTGGTTCGAATCCCCCTTTGTTTAGTTTAGGGTTTATACAATGATATTGGAATTTAGGGTTTATACAACGTTATTGAGATTTGAGAGGGGGTGTATACATTGAGTATCTCCGCTCTTTTTATTATTGATGAATTTGAGGTCTTAGGCCTCCTATTACACGAGAGAAATACTACTAGTTACATTCTAGGGTTTATACAACGATATTAGGACTTGGGAGAATATGTATACATTGAATATATATGATCTCACTTTTTATTACTATCGAATTCGTGATCTGAGACCTCTTGTTGGCTATTACACAAGGGAGAGAGAGAGAGAAATAGCACTATAGTCATAGTACTAACATTTCTTTCGGCTTTGTTTTTCAGTCCAATTTCGCATTAAGCTCCATCCATGTATTACAAGCTAGTGTCGCTCATATATGGTGCTCATTTTCACTCAATTTTTCCTTCTCGGAACTTCTTTATTTATTTTAACGGTTCAAATTGAGTAAATAAAAATAAAATTAATAGATAGAAAGAACAAAATAAGTGTAGAAAGAGAAAATTGGAGTGTGAAAATCATTTCCTTATATATAGTATATATCGACAGACTACATTACACCGCGGCGACTACAACCATCCTCACACACTATAAGGAAGACTAAGTGAAGTTTAAGTTAAGGAGGATTGATTTTAGGAGAAAATATATTCAAGTAGGCTTCTTGTTTTAGGGAAGAGTGAATAATCTTACCGTCATGATTTTTTTTATAACACTATATAAGGGATGAAATAAGGGAAAGAAGGGATGAAGAGTGAATAATCTTCTTGTTTTCGATTTCCACTTTTTATATTTAAGATCTGAGGAAATAAGGGATGAAGAATGATGGAGGATATATAGTGAAAAAGTAAATAAATATTAAAAAAAATACTCAAAAACATTTGAAAAAAAAAACAAAATAATTATCAAACCACACCTTAGCTTTGCTTTTAGGTTTTGATTCAAATACTGCATGGAGGGCCAATGCTAATGTGACTACTTTTGCCTTCTTTCTTTCATTCTGAAATTTGAAGATTGAGATTTCAAGTTCTGAAACAACTATCATTTTTCATAATAAATTTTTCCTTAAAAAACAAAGCACAACGAGAAAATATATTCAAATTCTAATTCTTTGGTTAGCTCAAGTACTGAGAGAATAAAGCGTAACAAAATTACGATTTAGTTCAAGGTCTTTTGCGAGCACATATTATCAGAAAAGTATGTAAGCACGCTTCCAATTTGACATAAGTTTTGGCTTTAAAACATCCAGGAGCCCATCTTGTGAAGCATACCATGTCTACATACAACCAACCAAATGTTGAACTTCCATGAAGTTCAGATTGACCACTTTGGAAAGAAAAGAGCACACATGTGCCTTCGTTGGCTTGCACCAAAACTTGTAACGAAATCATCACTACAAGCATCCTCATTATAATGTTTCTTCGTTTTACACCTCTGTCACCGAGTGTTCGGATGAAGCAAGTAAAGTAAAAGTACCTCATTTGGAGTTGAAGATGTAAAAGGGTAAAATGACTCTGTAAATTTTACATCTAGGGGTAAAAGAAGTTTTATTGAAATAGTTCTTTTATTTCGATGAAGAGTCACAGTGAGAAATCTTCATCTTTTTATTTTTGGGTTTTTTCTTGCCTTCATGGCTCTTGGATACAATGGAGATCTGTTTCTTTGACTAAATATGAAGCTATTACAGATACAGATTAGTTATGTAAGCCCTGCTTCTCATTCAAGGCAGTTACAAGAGAATGGTCGAAAAATACGGAACTTTCGACATACATCCTTCATTATCAGTATGCTAATGGATGCAACTCAGAATCATCAATTCTCAGCAAGCAAATGATCCTAGCTACTCAACGATAAGCTTGAATCTTTCGAAGAATCCAATTTCATCAAACAATCCTGCGTTATAGAGTCGATAACAGTCAGAGAGTTGATTTTCATAGCCTCAAACTTGTAAATGTGTTCTTTCTAACTCAAACATTCATAACTAAGAAAATAACTAGTGCAGCAAAAGTTGCATAGACATGGTTGTGCACCGATATGCTAGCTATGCGCGTAAATGCAGCAATGAGACATCTGGACCACAGAGACATGTCACATATAGACATCAAACACCAGCTACATGCTACAATGTTACAGTGAATGTGTGTGTCGCGTGAGAGAGCATGTCTGAACTAAACATTACCGGTCAGAACTCAGAAAACTCAAAAGCTAGCCTTTTGTGCTACTCACCTGGGGATTTGCATCTAACAAATGCTTGACAACATCTCTCATTGTCGGTCTCTTTTTAGGATCTTTGTCGGTACATCTGAAAGCCACCATGAGCACGGCGATAACTTGATCCATGATATTTGAATCAAGAAGTTCCTGTTTAAGGCTTGAATCAAAGATCTGATCAATTTCCTCTGCGTTGCTCCACACTGACCCAACCCATCCTACAATGTCAGTTTGCTCCGAAAATGAGGGATCCAATGCCTTCTTTCTAGTTATTAGCTCAAGTAAAACAACCCCGTAACTATACACATCGGATTCCACGCTCTTTGCTGCTCTAAATGCATTTTCTGTCACAAAACAAGGAAAAAAGAAAACTTAGTTCATTGTATACTTGACTATAGAAACATTTCGAACAAAAATTATATAAGAACTTAGAAGGATTACCTGGTGCAATATATCCGGTTGTACCCACAACTGCGACGGACGTTGAAGCAGAAGACTGATCCAAAAGTTTAGCTATACCAAAATCACCAATATGAGCCTCCATGTCAGAGTCTAAGAGAATGTTCATTGGCTTGACATCTCGATGCACTATAGGGGGATCACAATCATAATGGAGATATTCCAAGCCGTATGCTGTTCCAAGTGCTATCCTGTACCGGACACTCCACTCAAGACTTGGTGGCGGTTTAATCTCATGTAAGACATCATGAAGGCTGCCATTTTGCATGTACTTATACAAGATCAAACCGTGGTCCTTCCTTACCCAGAAGTCCTCCAGTTTAACAAGATTGCGGTGCCTAATTGTCCCAAGGGTTTGAATTTCTCTAACCATGCTCAAACGACTTCCTTCATGCCCCGCAAATAGAAGCTTCTTGACAGCGTAATCTTTGTTTGGAGCCAAAGAGGCCTTGTAGACAGTGCCATGAGCTCCTCTCCCAATGATAAACTGACCATTAAAATTTGCGGTAGCCTCCATTACCTTGTTGAGCAAGGAAGATGGCCCCTCCTGAGCAGCGATCTCAAGTTCCTGCGTGGTCTTTTTGCGCAAGAGAAGCATATAAACCAATCCATAAAGCACCAAAACAACAAATAGAGAAGATCCCAAGGCTATAAATACACTTTTTACTATACTGAGGCCTTTCCGGTTGCTTGATGGACTGTTGCAAGGCTGAAAACTGGTGTTTCCTCTGCAAATTGAGCCGCATGATGTAAGGTAATTGACACACAGGTTGGGATTGCCCGAAAATGATAATGGAGATGAGCTCAACAGGTTCATCAATGTCTCTGGCACTGGACCGCTGAAGCTATTGTCTGATACATCAAGCTGAATTAGTGAATTCATGCCATCAAGGGCTTTTAAAGTCCCTGTCAAATTATTATGAGAGAGATCTAATTGTTCAAGCCTTGTCAATTTCGCTATCTCCGGAGGAATTGGACCTGTCAATGCATTGTTGCTCAAATTTAATCCGTAAAACATATTCTGCAATGCTCCAATGGATGATGGAATAGCACCTCCTAACAAATTTCCACCAAGTTGTAGCTCTGAGAGCTTTTCAAAGTCCGACAAGAAAGGTGGAATGCCGCCAGAAAAACCGTTGTCACTCAAAATCAGTGTTGATAAACTGCTCCAACTTCTCAAACTTAATGGAATGGAGCCATTCAACAAATTGGATCCCACATCAAACATATCCATTTTGGTACAATTTGATAGGTGAGAAGGCAGAGGACCAACCAAATTGTTTTGAGAAAGAACCAAAGTACGAAGATCGGCAAGATTCCCTAGCTCCGGGGGTATAGCTCCGGTTAACTTGTTCATGGGCAAAATGATGGTTGTGAGATTGCCACAGCTTCCCAAGCTTGATGGAATTTCTCCACTAATCCCATTGTTGCTAATGTCCATATGTGAAAGGTTTGGATTCCTTGCAAACCACGGAAGAACTCCCGTGAGGTTATTCTTTTCAAGTTTCAACCTCCAAAGAGTAGAGCAATTTCCAACATCAGGAGGAATGGAGCCTTGAAGGCGGTTGACAGCCATGGTCAACACCCTCAACCGCCTTCCATGACACAGGTTTGAAGGGATTTCGCCGGTGAATTTATTGTTCATAAAATCCAACTGCACTAAACTGCTGTTGATCCCCAGACCTTGAGGTATAACTCCATAAAACAGATTGTTATACAATGAAATGTTCTGTAGTTTCTTGAGCTCAGTCATCTCTAAAGGCAGCTCCCCGGTGAGGCTATTGTTGTAAACAAGCACATGCTGAAGACCTTGAATCTTCCATATGCTAACCGGAATTTCACCAGTCAACCGGTTTTCAAACAATTCAAGATCCTCTAATTGAGACAACATCCCCAACTCCCTAGGAATTTCTCCCACTAGTTGGTTCTTATACAAATGTAGTGTCTTCAAAGACTTACACATACCAAGTTCGGAAGGAATCTTGCCCGAAAATTGGTTCTGTGCAAGTATCAAAGTCTCAAGCTTCTGTAGTAGGCCAAAGGAGGCCGGAATAGGACCCCCTAAGTTGCAACCCACAGCAGAAAACTCTACTAAACTACTACAATTGCCAAGGCTTGCCGGAAGAGCACCACGAAACTGATTGTATGCCAAATCCAAAGTAACTAGATTCTTGCAATTGCCTAAACCCAAAGAAATGGTACCCTCAAGGCTATTAAAATTGACACGAAATTCTGTTAGATTCTCAAGGTTGTTCAAACTCTTAGGCAAAACTCCTACCAATTGGTTAGAGTCCAAATACAGATGCACAAGCTCACTCAAACCCCCAACATTTTGAGGGATGGAACCATTCAAATTGTTTTCATTTAGATATAGATAAGCCAAGGAAGGAATTGCAAACAAGGGCTCAGGGATCTCACCAGAAAACCCATTTGCAGACAAATCCAAGTATTCAAGAAGACTACAGTTGGCCAATTCTATTGGAATTTTACCAGAAAAATTGTTGGAAGCCAAAGCAAGACTCTGTAAGTGGCTAAAGGTGCCAACTTTAGGACCCAACTCACCAGAAATGGAATAGCCAGTCAAATTTAAGGCAATTACATTGTGGGTTGGGTCACATTCAATCCCAACCCATTGGCATGGGTTGGAATCAGAAGCCTTCCAGCTTGAGGAAATGGAAGTTGGGACGGAAGACCAGTGGCTCAAGAGTGACATGAGAGCCAACCCATCAGAGCTCAAAGATGATACAGTTATGGACACAGAGAAGCACAGCAACAAGAAGAAGAAGAAAAAACTGAAATTCATGCTTATCAAATCCAAAGGAAAAGAATATTACTTGATAAAGATTTGAGCTTTACTTGTAGCAATGGCAGCTAGCTTCTCTAGATTTGCAGAAAGGCCCAGCATGTGAAGTTTTGAATTGAATTGGCCTTGACACTGTTTGAAATGAACTGGAAATGGAAACACAGTGGAAAATGTTGAGAGAGATTTGTTGGTTTAGGCTTATATATACAAGAAGGTGAAGCAGAGAGTACTGTGCTGCTGAAGGTGGAAGGCGGAAGCTGACCCAAGAGAGACATTAAAACCAAAAAGAACAAGAAAATGGTTGATAAAACTACACGGTCTTGGGAATCTGGAGAAATACATATATGCACTCGATTAATATACCACGAACGTTCTTATTTTTCGTGTTTTCATATAGTTTGACGATAAAACTTCTTAACAGGAGGTAATAAAAAAATTCCACATCTTATATTGTTAATATAAGAAAATATGAACACGTGATAAAAGTATCTTTGTGGAAGACTCTGCAACATGTTGCAGACTTGTGTGGACCTGCGTCATGCTTTTAACAAGAAAGGATAAAGACTGTCTCTTTATTGTGTGTGGACAAAAGATTAATCGTACTTTACTGAAATTAGTAAGTTGCATGGTGGTTCCTGTTGGATTATTTGTCCCTCAGCGTGTAGTTGGTCAAAATCTGTGAGCCTTTTTCTCACACGACATGGATTCACAAGTCTTTTTTTTTATATATATATATTATAAACAATAATTTTGTGTTTATTTTATTTAAGACTTATTACTTAAAACGCACTAAATACACGTCAGTCAATCTTAACATGCATAAAAAATGGAAATTTGACCCATTTTGCATTAGGAACAATAGCAACATAAAAAACATTGCACCATTTAACTGATGTCGTCTTAGACGCCATTTAGGCAAGGGTATTTTTGTCTTTCCCAAACATACCAATTTTCCTTGCCTTCCCAAAACACACCCCAACTCGATTTGCCTTCCACTCGACCTTCCCCTTCCTCCGGCATGACTGCCATTTTTGGTAAAGAAACGAACAAAACACAAAAAGCGACAGAATCCAACTCATAGAGTCGTCTTCCCCACACCTCCCATTCCATGAAATCCAATGCAGGGGGAATTTATGATGCAAGCAATTTCAATAAGTTTAGAGGGATGGAGAGAGGTTTATGATGCAAGCCATTTCAATAAGCAATTTCAACGGAAGGGTCTTCGATGGTGGATAGAACTTTGACGACTTCGGAAGCGGTCTTGGCGCATCGTACGAATGACGACATTGTGTTTGATTGCTGATATACAAGATGTATAGTTGGGTATTTGGGTGGCTTAGTTTGAATCATTTTACTTAAAATGTAGAATGTAAAACATCCTTTCCGCTGCACATAATATAAAATTTCGTCGTTGTGAGTGATTGCATGGATGCTTCAATTTTCTGGTTTAACCAGATTTTACGTTTAGGCTTTTCAGAGTTCACAACTAGGTTTATATGAGGTCCAAAATGTTGTTTGTACTTGGGGCATGGCATAGTAATTGTCTCTTATTTTCTGAGCAAGAGTTGAAGCATTTTCGGTTTTACCGTTTTTTTCTTCTTCTAGTTAATTTAGATTCTATGATTAATAGAAATTGCTATCCAAGATCACATAGTTTTTCCTTGTTTTGATTTTGTTTTTAAATTTCTTCATTCATGTCTACCTTTTGGCTTAGTCAACTCAGTTGGGGTAACTTTGAACTATTTAATTAACTTGAAGGCCATTTTCCCTTGGAAGGTTAAGCCATTAGCTCCTCTTTATGGAGTCAATTTTTTGATACACATTATTCTCTGTGTGTAATTGATTGTAAACTTATTTCTTACTCACAGCACTTCAAAAGAGATATCAGATCTAGAGGGAGAGCTTTCCTCTATCAGAAACCTGCTATCTACTCAAGCTGCTTTGATTCATGGTCTAGCTGAGGGAGTAAACATTGAATCCTTATCTAAACCTGTTTCTGAAGGTTCTACTGCAAATGGTTTAGTTTCTGAGGATAAAGAACCTTCAGACCTAGAAAAATGGTTAGTAGAATTTCCTGATCTCTTGGATGTTTTGTTAGCCGAGAGGAGATTGGATGAAGCTTTAGATGCTCTAGATGAAGGTGAACGCGTGGCTGCTGAAGCAAAACAACTGAACATGTTGGATCCAGTTTTACTCAAGTCTCTACAGACTTCTATTATTGACCGCAGGCAAAAATTAGCTGATCAGCTAGCTGAGGCTGCTTGCCAGCCTTCTACCCGGGGTGCTGAACTTCGGGCAGCTATATCAGCACTTAAAAGGCTTGGTGATGGCCCTCGTGCACATAATTTGCTACTCAAGGCACATCTCCAAAGGTATCAGTATAATATGCAAAGCCTTCGTCCATCAAGCACCTCGTACGGAGGAGCTTATACTGCTGCACTCTCACAGCTAGTGTTCTCTGCTATTGCTCAAGCTGCCACTGATTCCTCTTTTATATTTGGCAAAGAACCAGCCTATACTTCTGAGCTTGTGATGTGGGCAATAAAGCAAACAGAGGATTTTTCTGTTCTAATTAAAAGGCACGCATTAGCTTCATCAGCAGCTGCTGGGGGGTTAAGAGCTGCTGCTGAGTGTGTTCAAATAGCATTAGGTCATTGTTCCTTGTTGGAAGCTCGTGGTCTGGCACTTTGTCCTGTGCTTTTGAAACTCTTTAGACCTAGTGTTGAACAAGCACTAGATGCTAATTTAAAACGAATTGAAGAAAGCACTGCTGCCCTAGCTGCTGCTGATGACTGGGTTCTTACATACGCTCCAACAGCTACACGTCAACCTGGAAGGCCTTCGAGTACATCTCTTGGTAATACAACAGCATTCCAACATAAGCTTACAAGTAGTGCCCATCGGTTCAATTTGATGGTCCAGGTAAATGATTTTTCTTCCACATATAGTCAACTAAGCTTGTGTGTGTCTATCCGCCCACTCATGTGTCTATGATTTGACTGTCTCCTTTTTCAAATGTTTGTTGGATGCATTCTGAGTTCTGGACAATAATTTATATGTGCTGTGGTGCTTATAAAAGTTTCAGTTGCTCCATGTTCTGTCTGTCTTGTAGATTGATGTTCCTTTTGGATTCCTCACCTCTTTCTTTGCCTTTCTTTGCTTAAACATTCTTCATATAGATAATTTTATCTTATGTTACTCTTTCAAGCTAGCAACCCGAAATTCCTTTCTTTTACTGTTCTTTTTCAAGCTAGTATATAATTGTTCTTTTGGAAGGATCTGCCCCTAAAATTAACCATATGCGACTTTCTCTGTATTTGTTGGTATTAAGATGTTGAAGGCCCTCTGCTTTCTCTAATAAAAGAAGTCTAATGCTCGGTTGGTGTGGAACGGTGGTGAGTGCTTTATCATTTGAGATCAGCTCCTCTTTGAAGAATTTTCCTTGAATAAGAACATGCTATTACCAGTGCCATCCTATCTCCAAAGCAAGAATTTTCCATCAGAATAGGGGATTATTTGTTCATGTTTGGCCAAATCTGCTTTGATGTTAGTTGTTATTATTATTGAAGTTGACAAAATCGTAGTCATAATAATTATCTATCGAGTGGTTGTGGTGTCTGATCCCTCATTTCATTTTCGCTAAATAGCTTACCTGTTCGTGCAGGATTTCTTTGAAGACGTAGGACCATTGCTCAGTATGCAGTTGGGTGGGCAGACATTGGAAGGTTTGTTCCAAGTGTTTAACTCATATGTGAGCATGCTTATAAAAGCACTACCGGGTACAATGGAGGAAGAAGCAAACTTTGAAGGTTCTGGGAATAAAATTGTTCGTATGGCTGAGAATGAATCCCAACAGATTGCTTTGCTTGCAAATGCATCATTATTAGCTGATGAACTACTTCCACGTGCTGCCATGAAGCTGTCTCCAGTAAATCAGGCTGCATACAGGGATGATCTTCGTAGAAGGTCATCAGATAGGCAAAACCGCCATCCTGAGCAAAGGGAGTGGAAGAGACGGCTTGTCAGCTCGGTTGATAGATTAAAAGATAGTTTCTGTCGTCAGCATGCTCTAGATCTCATTTTTACAGAGGATGGTGATAGCCATCTTGCTGCTGATATGTACATAAACATGGATGGGAATGTGGAAGAGTTTGAGTGGTTTCCATCGCTAATATTCCAGGTATGTAGAATAATTTGATTTTCTCCATGCCATTTCTGTTTGAACCCTCTTCTTTTTCCTTTTTGTTTGTGCCGTGATGCTATTGTTAGTCAGTGGTACTCAATTTAATGGTCCTCTGCTTGTCTCCTTTGCATGTTTGATATCGTTGGCAAAGAATAATAAATTGACATTCTCTATGGTTAAGAAATTTATATGAACCTCCCCTAGCTTTGTAAAACTTCATTGAATTCCATTGCTGACTTGCTATTGGAGGATATCCAAGTTGCTGTAAAGAAATTATGGGTATCAGTAATTGGCCAGAGTCTAGTTTCTATTATCACTTATATGCGGTATGCATTTATGGAAATTGGATTTATTTGCAAAATATTTCTGACACCTATCGATTTGTATATTTATGTTGGCGTTGCATTAGCTGGAACGGTACCTAGAAATTTGACTATTTCACTTGGTGACCTACCTCCAATTGGTGTTACATGAAATTTTTTTGGTGTGACATGCCATCCTTGCATGGTCCATATGTATTCTTCTCATTTGTTATTGACTTTCCTATCTAATGGAAAGTCTTCTGAGACAATCTAAACATTGATCAATTTGAAAATTTGGGGACCACACAATTTGGGGGAGGGCATTATGATACTTCCCTTTATTGTGTACATGCGTGTTCAACTTCTTTGTGGTGCCCTATAATCTGAGTATTTTCTACTTTTTACATGCTTTTCTTATTGGTTGTATACAAGTCCTAAGTTTCTTTTGTTGTCTGTCCAAATTCAGGAACTGTTTGTAAAATTAAACAGAATGGCCGGTATAGCAGCAGAAATGTTTGTAGGGAGGGAAAGATTTGCTACGCTGCTGTTGATGAGACTAACAGAAACTGTCATCTTGTGGCTTTCAGAAGACCAAAGCTTTTGGGATGATATTGAGGATGGGCCAAGACCTTTAGGCCCACTCGGTTTGCAACAGGTGAGCAATTTCCGGTCAAACCAGCTAATTCTATTGCATCTGTTGCATTGCTTATTTCGATTGTCTATTATTGTGAATCCAAAAGCAACTAAAATCTTACATGCACGTTCAATATGAAGTCGCCTCATTGGACCTCGCATGCACCTATTCATGTCCTGCTAAACCTGTTACATTATCTTCTCTTTTTCTTCTCTGCGTGCAGTTCTATCTGGATATGAAGTTTGTCGCATGCTTTGCTTCGCAAGGTCGTTACCTATCTCGAAATTTGAATCGGGCTATTAATGACATCATATCAAAAGCCATGACAGCATTTTCTTCTACAGGCATGGATCCCAATAGGTATGCTACTTTGTTAAACGGGGCTTATCGTTCACATTGTCGAAAACTTACAGCTTATCGTTTGTCAATTTTTACTTTATACTGAGATCTACTTGTGTTCCAGTGTACTTCCGGAAGATGAGTGGTTCATTGATATCTGTCAAGAAGCCATTGAAAGATTGAGTGGAAAACCAAAAGCCATAAACGGGGATCGGGAGATTAACAGCCCAACCGCATCTGTTTCAGCACAGTCGATGTCATCGGTGAGATCTCATGGGAGTTCCTGAGGCACATCCAGATTCATCTCTGTAAATTAAATAGCAAAACCCCAGCCTTGTATCCTTAGAAGTTTTTTTTTCCTCCCAATATAATTTTTGTTTAGCATTTTTTGTTTTTGTCTTCTTTTTTCTCTTTTTTATCTTATTTCTAGTGTAAGGCGATGATCTATGGTGTCACAAGGTTAGGAATTCTTTTTGAGTGGTTGAGTTTGTAAAGTTGTTGACTGCAATTGTTTGATCTGAATAAAAGTTTGTATAATTCTTTCATCAGTCTGGATGGAGTTTGTATTGATGTCCAATCAGTACCCTGAATTCATCATTCATGCGAGTGTCCTCTGTATACGATTTCGAATTCCCCGTTTTGTTGTTTAAAGTTTTAAGGTAAAATATCGTTCGTATTTAAAAAAAAAAATTATTTTGTGCCCTAACTTGCAATATGTACAATATTGGGGATATTGGTTCGAATCCCCCTTTGTTTAGTTTAGGGTTTATACAATGATATTGGAATTTAGGGTTTATACAACGTTATTGAGATTTGAGAGGGGGTGTATACATTGAGTATCTCCGCTCTTTTTATTATTGATGAATTTGAGGTCTTAGGCCTCCTATTACACGAGAGAAATACTACTAGTTACATTCTAGGGTTTATACAACGATATTAGGACTTGGGAGAATATGTATACATTGAATATATATGATCTCACTTTTTATTACTATCGAATTCGTGATCTGAGACCTCTTGTTGGCTATTACACAAGGGAGAGAGAGAGAGAAATAGCACTATAGTCATAGTACTAACATTTCTTTCGGCTTTGTTTTTCAGTCCAATTTCGCATTAAGCTCCATCCATGTATTACAAGCTAGTGTCGCTCATATATGGTGCTCATTTTCACTCAATTTTTCCTTCTCGGAACTTCTTTATTTATTTTAACGGTTCAAATTGAGTAAATAAAAATAAAATTAATAGATAGAAAGAACAAAATAAGTGTAGAAAGAGAAAATTGGAGTGTGAAAATCATTTCCTTATATATAGTATATATCGACAGACTACATTACACCGCGGCGACTACAACCATCCTCACACACTATAAGGAAGACTAAGTGAAGTTTAAGTTAAGGAGGATTGATTTTAGGAGAAAATATATTCAAGTAGGCTTCTTGTTTTAGGGAAGAGTGAATAATCTTACCGTCATGATTTTTTTTATAACACTATATAAGGGATGAAATAAGGGAAAGAAGGGATGAAGAGTGAATAATCTTCTTGTTTTCGATTTCCACTTTTTATATTTAAGATCTGAGGAAATAAGGGATGAAGAATGATGGAGGATATATAGTGAAAAAGTAAATAAATATTAAAAAAAATACTCAAAAACATTTGAAAAAAAAAACAAAATAATTATCAAACCACACCTTAGCTTTGCTTTTAGGTTTTGATTCAAATACTGCATGGAGGGCCAATGCTAATGTGACTACTTTTGCCTTCTTTCTTTCATTCTGAAATTTGAAGATTGAGATTTCAAGTTCTGAAACAACTATCATTTTTCATAATAAATTTTTCCTTAAAAAACAAAGCACAACGAGAAAATATATTCAAATTCTAATTCTTTGGTTAGCTCAAGTACTGAGAGAATAAAGCGTAACAAAATTACGATTTAGTTCAAGGTCTTTTGCGAGCACATATTATCAGAAAAGTATGTAAGCACGCTTCCAATTTGACATAAGTTTTGGCTTTAAAACATCCAGGAGCCCATCTTGTGAAGCATACCATGTCTACATACAACCAACCAAATGTTGAACTTCCATGAAGTTCAGATTGACCACTTTGGAAAGAAAAGAGCACACATGTGCCTTCGTTGGCTTGCACCAAAACTTGTAACGAAATCATCACTACAAGCATCCTCATTATAATGTTTCTTCGTTTTACACCTCTGTCACCGAGTGTTCGGATGAAGCAAGTAAAGTAAAAGTACCTCATTTGGAGTTGAAGATGTAAAAGGGTAAAATGACTCTGTAAATTTTACATCTAGGGGTAAAAGAAGTTTTATTGAAATAGTTCTTTTATTTCGATGAAGAGTCACAGTGAGAAATCTTCATCTTTTTATTTTTGGGTTTTTTCTTGCCTTCATGGCTCTTGGATACAATGGAGATCTGTTTCTTTGACTAAATATGAAGCTATTACAGATACAGATTAGTTATGTAAGCCCTGCTTCTCATTCAAGGCAGTTACAAGAGAATGGTCGAAAAATACGGAACTTTCGACATACATCCTTCATTATCAGTATGCTAATGGATGCAACTCAGAATCATCAATTCTCAGCAAGCAAATGATCCTAGCTACTCAACGATAAGCTTGAATCTTTCGAAGAATCCAATTTCATCAAACAATCCTGCGTTATAGAGTCGATAACAGTCAGAGAGTTGATTTTCATAGCCTCAAACTTGTAAATGTGTTCTTTCTAACTCAAACATTCATAACTAAGAAAATAACTAGTGCAGCAAAAGTTGCATAGACATGGTTGTGCACCGATATGCTAGCTATGCGCGTAAATGCAGCAATGAGACATCTGGACCACAGAGACATGTCACATATAGACATCAAACACCAGCTACATGCTACAATGTTACAGTGAATGTGTGTGTCGCGTGAGAGAGCATGTCTGAACTAAACATTACCGGTCAGAACTCAGAAAACTCAAAAGCTAGCCTTTTGTGCTACTCACCTGGGGATTTGCATCTAACAAATGCTTGACAACATCTCTCATTGTCGGTCTCTGTTTAGGATCTTTGTCGGTACATCTGAAAGCCACCTTGAGCACGGCGATAACTTGATCCATGATATTTGAATCAAGAAGTTCCTCTTTAAGGCTTGAATCAAAGATCTGATCAATTTCCTCTGCGTTGCTCCACACTGACCCAACCCATCCTACAATGTCAGTTTGCTCCGAAAATGAGGGATCCAATGCCTTCTTTCTAGTTATTAGCTCAAGTAAAACAACCCCGTAACTATACACATCGGATTCCACGCTCTTTGCTGCTCTAAATGCATTTTCTGTCACAAAACAAGGAAAAAAGAAAACTTAGTTCATTGTATACTTGACTATAGAAACATTTCGAACAAAAATTATATAAGAACTTAGAAGGATTACCTGGTGCAATATATCCGGTTGTACCCACAACTGCGACGGACGTTGAAGCAGAAGACTGATCCAAAAGTTTAGCTATACCAAAATCACCAATATGAGCCTCCATGTCAGAGTCTAAGAGAATGTTCATTGGCTTGACATCTCGATGCACTATAGGGGGATCACAATCATAATGGAGATATTCCAAGCCGTATGCTGTTCCAAGTGCTATCCTGTACCGGACACTCCACTCAAGACTTGGTGGCGGTTTAATCTCATGTAAGACATCATGAAGGCTGCCATTTTGCATGTACTTATACAAGATCAAACCGTGGTCCTTCCTTACCCAGAAGTCCTCCAGTTTAACAAGATTGCGGTGCCTAATTGTCCCAAGGGTTTGAATTTCTCTAACCATGCTCAAACGACTTCCTTCATGCCCCGCAAATAGAAGCTTCTTGACAGCGTAATCTTTGTTTGGAGCCAAAGAGGCCTTGTAGACAGTGCCATGAGCTCCTCTCCCAATGATAAACTGACCATTAAAATTTGCGGTAGCCTCCATTACCTTGTTGAGCAAGGAAGATGGCCCCTCCTGAGCAGCGATCTCAAGTTCCTGCGTGGTCTTTTTGCGCAAGAGAAGCATATAAACCAATCCATAAAGCACCAAAACAACAAATAGAGAAGATCCCAAGGCTATAAATACACTTTTTACTATACTGAGGCCTTTCCGGTTGCTTGATGGACTGTTGCAAGGCTGAAAACTGGTGTTTCCTCTGCAAATTGAGCCGCATGATGTAAGGTAATTGACACACAGGTTGGGATTGCCCGAAAATGATAATGGAGATGAGCTCAACAGGTTCATCAATGTCTCTGGCACTGGACCGCTGAAGCTATTGTCTGATACATCAAGCTGAATTAGTGAATTCATGCCATCAAGGGCTTTTAAAGTCCCTGTCAAATTATTATGAGAGAGATCTAATTGTTCAAGCCTTGTCAATTTCGCTATCTCCGGAGGAATTGGACCTGTCAATGCATTGTTGCTCAAATTTAATCCGTAAAACATATTCTGCAATGCTCCAATGGATGATGGAATAGCACCTCCTAACAAATTTCCACCAAGTTGTAGCTCTGAGAGCTTTTCAAAGTCCGACAAGAAAGGTGGAATGCCGCCAGAAAAACCGTTGTCACTCAAAATCAGTGTTGATAAACTGCTCCAACTTCTCAAACTTAATGGAATGGAGCCATTCAACAAATTGGATCCCACATCAAACATATCCATTTTGGTACAATTTGATAGGTGAGAAGGCAGAGGACCAACCAAATTGTTTTGAGAAAGAACCAAAGTACGAAGATCGGCAAGATTCCCTAGCTCCGGGGGTATAGCTCCGGTTAACTTGTTCATGGGCAAAATGATGGTTGTGAGATTGCCACAGCTTCCCAAGCTTGATGGAATTTCTCCACTAATCCCATTGTTGCTAATGTCCATATGTGAAAGGTTTGGATTCCTTGCAAACCACGGAAGAACTCCCGTGAGGTTATTCTTTTCAAGTTTCAACCTCCAAAGAGTAGAGCAATTTCCAACATCAGGAGGAATGGAGCCTTGAAGGCGGTTGACAGCCATGGTCAACACCCTCAACCGCCTTCCATGACACAGGTTTGAAGGGATTTCGCCGGTGAATTTATTGTTCATAAAATCCAACTGCACTAAACTGCTGTTGATCCCCAGACCTTGAGGTATAACTCCATAAAACAGATTGTTATACAATGAAATGTTCTGTAGTTTCTTGAGCTCAGTCATCTCTAAAGGCAGCTCCCCGGTGAGGCTATTGTTGTAAACAAGCACATGCTGAAGACCTTGAATCTTCCATATGCTAACCGGAATTTCACCAGTCAACCGGTTTTCAAACAATTCAAGATCCTCTAATTGAGACAACATCCCCAACTCCCTAGGAATTTCTCCCACTAGTTGGTTCTTATACAAATGTAGTGTCTTCAAAGACTTACACATACCAAGTTCGGAAGGAATCTTGCCCGAAAATTGGTTCTGTGCAAGTATCAAAGTCTCAAGCTTCTGTAGTAGGCCAAAGGAGGCCGGAATAGGACCCCCTAAGTTGCAACCCACAGCAGAAAAATCTACTAAACTACTACAATTGCCAAGGCTTGCCGGAAGAGCACCACGAAACTGATTGTATGCCAAATCCAAAGTAACTAGATTCTTGCAATTGCCTAAACCCAAAGAAATGGTACCCTCAAGGCTATTAAAATTGACACGCAATTCTGTTAGATTCTCAAGGTTGTTCAAACTCTTAGGCAAAACTCCTACCAATTGGTTAGAGTCCAAATACAGATGCACAAGCTCACTCAAACCCCCAACATTTTGAGGGATGGAACCATTCAAATTGTTTTCATTTAGATATAGATAAGCCAAGGAAGGAATTGCAAACAAGGGCTCAGGGATCTCACCAGAAAACCCATTTGCAGACAAATCCAAGTATTCAAGAAGACTACAGTTGGCCAATTCTATTGGAATTTTACCAGAAAAATTGTTGGAAGCCAAAGCAAGACTCTGTAAGTGGCTAAAGGTGCCAACTTTAGGACCCAACTCACCAGAAATGGAATAGCCAGTCAAATTTAAGGCAATTACATTGTGGGTTGGGTCACATTCAATCCCAACCCATTGGCATGGGTTGGAATCAGAAGCCTTCCAGCTTGAGGAAATGGAAGTTGGGACGGAAGACCAGTGGCTCAAGAGTGACATGAGAGCCAACCCATCAGAGCTCAAAGATGATACAGTTATGGACACAGAGAAGCACAGCAACAAGAAGAAGAAGAAAAAACTGAAATTCATGCTTATCAAATCCAAAGGAAAAGAATATTACTTGATAAAGATTTGAGCTTTACTTGTAGCAATGGCAGCTAGCTTCTCTAGATTTGCAGAAAGGCCCAGCATGTGAAGTTTTGAATTGAATTGGCCTTGACACTGTTTGAAATGAACTGGAAATGGAAACACAGTGGAAAATGTTGAGAGAGATTTGTTGGTTTAGGCTTATATATACAAGAAGGTGAAGCAGAGAGTACTGTGCTGCTGAAGGTGGAAGGCGGAAGCTGACCCAAGAGAGACATTAAAACCAAAAAGAACAAGAAAATGGTTGATAAAACTACACGGTCTTGGGAATCTGGAGAAATACATATATGCACTCGATTAATATACCACGAACGTTCTTATTTTTCGTGTTTTCATATAGTTTGACGATAAAACTTCTTAACAGGAGGTAATAAAAAAATTCCACATCTTATATTGTTAATATAAGAAAATATGAACACGTGATAAAAGTATCTTTGTGGAAGACTCTGCAACATGTTGCAGACTTGTGTGGACCTGCGTCATGCTTTTAACAAGAAAGGATAAAGACTGTCTCTTTATTGTGTGTGGACAAAAGATTAATCGTACTTTACTGAAATTAGTAAGTTGCATGGTGGTTCCTGTTGGATTATTTGTCCCTCAGCGTGTAGTTGGTCAAAATCTGTGAGCCTTTTTCTCACACGACATGGATTCACAAGTCTTTTTTTTTATATATATATATTATAAACAATAATTTTGTGTTTATTTTATTTAAGACTTATTACTTAAAACGCACTAAATACACGTCAGTCAATCTTAACATGCATAAAAAATGGAAATTTGACCCATTTTGCATTAGGAACAATAGCAACATAAAAAACATTGCACCATTTAACTGATGTCGTCTTAGACGCCATTTAGGCAAGGGTATTTTTGTCTTTCCCAAACATACCAATTTTCCTTGCCTTCCCAAAACACACCCCAACTCGATTTGCCTTCCACTCGACCTTCCCCTTCCTCCGGCATGACTGCCATTTTTGGTGAAGAAACGAACAAAACACAAAAAGCGACAGAAATCCAACTCATAGAGTCGTCTTCCCCACACCTCCCATTCCATGAAATCCAATGCAGGGGGAATTTATGATGCAATCAATTTCAATAAGTTTAGAGGGATGGAGAGAGGTTTATGATGCAAGCCATTTCAATAAGCAATTTCAACGGAAGGGTCTTCGATGGTGGAGAGAACTTTGACGACTTTGGAAGCGGTCTTGACGCATCGTACGAATGGCGATACGAAGACACGGTGCATTCTGAAGCCGAGATTGGATTGGAGCTTCGTACCCGTGCAGAAGGCTCGAACCTTGCCCTCATCAATCAAGGGCGAGTCCCACGGCCTTGGTGCTTGTGCCACCCAGCGGAGCTCGAAGTTGTCAATGCGATCGCTGTGGCGCATTACGACGACGCTTTGGTGGTGGTGCACCGAGGGTTGATCGGAGTCGTCGTCGCCGATGGGTTGGGATATACTATTGGGCGTGACCATTTCGAGATGTTTTGGGAGAAGTCATCATCATAATCTTCGTTATTGAGTTGGGAGGACTTTATTGAGGTCATGGGAGGCTTGAATTGGACGAACCTTTTAGGGTTTTGATTTGAGGATGAGAAATTGGTAATGGGTTGGTTTAGATTTTGGGATTTGGGCAGAGGAAGCGAGGAGAAAACAGAGGGTTTGGAGGTGGGTTTTGAATTAATTTGGTCGTCTTCTTCTTCATCATCAAGCTTTGATGGTTTTGTGTGGGTTTGTTTGGGGGATTGGAAGAAAGAGGAAGTTTGGGGTTTGGGTAGCGAAGAAAAGAGAGAGGAAGTTTGGGGTTTGGGTTTAGGTAGCGAAGAAATGAGAGAGGAAAAGGATGAAGGTTGACAGATCGGCTTTGGTGGTGGTGGGTGGCTTGGTCTATGGCAGAAGAGGTTGGTGGGTCGATCTCGGCTCAGTCTCCTCCTCTTTCAACCAAAATTTTTGAGATGGGAATCGGGAGGTTGGGGTGGGTTGAGTAATAGTTTTAAGGGATTTATAGAGGTGCATTTAAGGAATTAACAACGTTTTTAACAATGTTAGTAACGGTATCAGTTAAATGGTACAACGGTGTTGACGTTGCTACTATTCCTAGTGCAAAGTGAGTCAAATTTCCATTCTTTGTGCATTTTGAGATTGATTAGCGTATTCCTTGTGTATTTTAAGTAATAAGTCTTTATTTAAATAAGGGTCGCTTTCAAATATATGTTTGGGGAATTTCATTTCCAACCATTAATTGGCTCGATGATATAATATCTCAATCTCTTTTGACTTTGATCCTAAGCAAAGCAATAAATTTGCAAAAACATGCATGAGGTTGGCAAAGCTTTGCTTCAACAAATCTCTTAGTGTTAATTAGTGATAAAAATGGTGGTGGGATGGGTAGTGGTGGTGATGATGACTATAATAATATTGCGGTGACATTTTGATTTAATATTGTATGTATTTTTTTTTTGTGGTTATATTCTAAAATTCAAAAAATAATAATTTGTTGTTTTATAAAATGTAAGAAAATTATTATATCTTATATTTTCATTTTTTAAATTCATTCTTAAAAAATGAGTTACTAAGCGTATTTTACAACTATTTTTATATCTGAAAAATAAAAACTCATTTTGCAAAATGATATTAAACGGTCCTGAATTTCCTTATAGTCTCGAAAAGATTCTATTTTGATTATCAAGCAACGTTATGAAATCATAAAAAGAAAGAAGAATGCTCTCCATCATGGTGGGTTGGTCGCCTTTTCCATGTAATTAACAAATAAAATAACATTTAATTAGTTGTTGAAAGTCAATTTTAATAAATTTTGTTATATTATAAAGAATTATACCGTCTAAGTAGGGTTACATAATTATTGTTATTAGTTCATGTGTGTACGTATGCAATGATCAATGAATATAATATATAAATAATATTCATTGATGTATACTCATGCACACTAAACATGTTTTTATTTTGTTTAATATCGCCATAAAATGAAGCTAAGAAGACACAACAATATATAATAATTACATTAAATAAAATAATATTCTCTAACAAAAATAAATAAAATAATATTCTATAACAAAAATAAATAAAATAATAATAATATTCATTATTGTAGACAGCCCTGAAGGCTGAAAGTCAATATATATAAACCATATAATATCTTATAAATAAAAAATTTTAAAATACATATATAAAATTAAAAAAATAGGCTATGACTGCCAGTCTTCAAACTCTGCACACGGCCACACCCACATTTGAAGACAAGAAAATCTCACATAAATAATTAAATAAATATCATTAATAAATATTTGACTTCCCACCAAAACAAAATTGCATCTTGTCAAGATTATTTCTAAAAGTAATTTGGGTCGTTGTCCTCATTTGGAGGTGTTCCATATTATGTGTTATAAAAGGAAGCAATTACATTTTCAAGAGAATCAAAATAAGTACATGCCAAGAAAAAGGGCTTTGCCGACAATGTGATATATTCTTCCTTTTGTGATGATGGTTAAAAAGGTGTTCGGTAGAGCCAATTTGTGATGCATAAAGTTTTAATGAAGTCACATTTTATACGTTTATTTTAAATTTAATATCAAAATTATATTTTGTACACAATTAACCACAACAAGTTGGCTTAGTTGTTGGGGTGTTTTAAGGCTCGGCATGCTCCTAGCTCTTCCTGAGTTCGATCCATGGATGTGCTGAAATGCGTGTATGAGTTTTTTCAGCCCCATTATGGTGGATTGTCGTGATTCGCCACTAGCTGGTCCCCTTATAAAATAAATTGAATGTATCTGAGAATAAGCCGGAAAGATATTTGAAATAAATATATAAATAAAATCATTTGAATACAATTTTAGGGAATTTTGAAGTGTACAAGTTTTAGGAAATTTCATAATTGACCACTAGGATTCAATTTCATCATTTTACTCCATGTGGTTATGAGATCCCATCAGTTTACTCCATTTGCCTATCTCACTATTAAACCATCAATTAAGTTAAGGGTATTTTTGGTATTAATTAAAAATTATTACCCATTTTGTTTTTCATTGAGTGACTAATTATTTAGATTTAGCTACTCTTTCAAATTAGTGCATTTAAACAAAGCATAAGAGCATAATTTTTAAAATTGCTAATTAGAAATGGAAACTTCATATAGAAAATTTTTTCTATAACCTTGTTGTATATAAATACAACTAACATCTTTGATTTCAAAAACTTCAATATATACTGATTGCGGGTCAACATTTCGACTATAACTATATATATGTTTATAATTATTTAGAACATATAAATTACACTAGATCTAGATAAATGAGTTGTGGTGCTCATCCACCATGTATATACAAATTACAAACAACTGGTTTAAATTCATTAATTAATTTGTTAGTTTTTTTTTCTAAATTATTTTAAAAACTTCAAATTAAGAGGCAAAAAAAACTGTAACCGAATTTGAATCCCTTCCATCTAAATTATAATATCAGTTATGTAAAAAGTAAACCTCCAAATAAATTCCTAATAAAAAAGCCAATTTGGAGTTATGACACAAAATCTGTTCCACAATTGAACATCCTAGCAACACTCAGCATATTTATAGACATTCTTTTTGTTATCCAAAACCAAACACGATTTTCCAAACAAAAAATAAATAAAAAGGCATTTGGTTGCACTCGGAAATAAGTCTCAAATGGACTAAGGAAAAAGGAAGTCCATATCGCAAAGATTTCACTGAGATTGACCGCAGATAATTTCGGACCTCTGGTCGCATTTTGGGGGCCAAAAAATGGGATAATTATTCGATCTTACTTTTTATGATGGCAACCATAATGTTCATCGCAGGAGGTGCAACAACCATATCACCCTCTACGTCGAATCATATATTTTCAGAGGAATGCAAAAGAAATATATCTACTGGGTGCGTAAAAGGCATTTTTGACTATGTATTCAAGAAACGACCGTTGAATTGGGATTCAAGCTCGGATTGTTGTGATCAGCTTGCGTACCGTTTACGTTACCGTTGCCATAGAGCACTGGTGAAGGAAGCTCTTCTAGGGTTGCCTCTTGCCGGTGTACACAAAACCGAAGCTTTGGACAGGAGTGAATATCTTTATAGGCAGTGCATAATATTTATGTAAGGGATTTAAGGTTTAGAATTACAACAAAATATTTACAAGTGTAAAACCTTTCACGGATACACCTCGACTCGGAATGTTCAAATGGGCTCCGAAATTGAGGCGTGACATTTATAAATGTAAACTTTTTACTCAAGTTGACACACCTCGACCCAAAAAGTCCAAGTGGGCTATGAAATCGAGGCATGATAGTCGGCACCTAAACAAAACATTTGTAAATGTAAACCTTTAATTATTCAAGTTGACACACCTCGACCCAAAAAATCCAAGTGGGTTCTGAAATCGAGGCGTGTTGGTGGTCACATTGTTCAGTTGTCAATCAGCACGCCTCGATTTTGGAGCCTACTTGGATTTTTCGGGTGTTGTGAGTGTGTCACTAGTAGATTCTAATTCTACCTATATGAAAAAAGCTAAAAAGTGGTTTTATTGTCGTTCCAATATTGTTGAAATAACCGCCCTTCAAAATTAATTATTAAAAGACTAATTTGTCTAAATATAAAATCACTAATAAGGCCAAATATTTTAAATAAAACTAATCTCACCGCAGGCGCGAGGCAATTCGGCACGCTACGTGCGATTTTACAATATTTACAAATGTCAAATATAAAATTCGTAATGAGATGTCATATAGTATATATACATACATGTACACATTTTTAATTTATAGGGATGAGAACTATTGGTGATACATATTATGCAAAGTTTGAGAAATGTGTAAAACGTGCACCCACACCATTTTACGTACATGTATTAACGTGAAATATTTTTTCTATTTGTTTTCGGTCGTCATTATTGTGATTCAGACTGATAAAGTGTTCGGATCAATTCGTGATCCTTACACCACTTGCTTTGAATACTACAATGCATCCATGTTTGAAATAATATCCATCATTTTAGGATGGAAAATTAGAGGCACCAAACCACTTGCAGAACACCAAAACGTGCTTCCAACAAACAACAAAAGCTGTGCATTTTGCAGAACACCAAAACAGCTAATTAAGCCACAGAACACCATCATTCCTCAGACTTAACTAATTCATCGATTATATATGTATGTTGCAGGACCCAAAGAACCAAAATGCAAATACTTTGAAACCGAACATAAGTCGTCCAAATTTTTAGGAAAATCCTTTACGAAGTTTTTTGGGGGAATATTTTTATAAAGTTGAAGAATAAGATTAGGTTCGATTTCCACCGCAAGCGTGGTGGTCAGTTTAATCTATGCCAGAAAACAACCGTTTGAAACAAAGCTCAGAAGAAACAAAAATAAAAAAATTGTATAAACGATAAGAGGCGATGCTTATCGAAACTTGTTGAAATTGGAGCAAATTCAAAAATCTGTTTTCAGATGAAAGTCTTCAAATCAAAATGGTTCATCACTAACTAACCTGCATAGATAAAAACTAAAAAAATGTGAAAGTAAATTGAGACAAAATCTGAAAATGGAATGATGCATGAACTTCCGTTGTAACTCAATTCAATGCCTTGGAATCATTATTAATTTCTCCGGTCTCAACTCCATTAGATTTCTTCATTATGTTTGTGTGGGTCTTTATGAGTAGGAAAATCTGAAAATTAAATAATTTTATATGATAAGAAAAGCACAAAAAAGGATGGAGGCAATAGTCCGAGAGAAAAAGCAATTGCAATTTTGTGAACTTAAAATATTCGGTCAGACAATTTAAAGCAAAACAATTCATCATGGGAGAAAGGAAGAGAAATGAATCTTGGTGAGAATAATATCCAGGCATTCAGACTCAACTCAAAATTGGGTCTGATAGCTATAGGCCTATAGCAAAAAGAACATCAAAATTGGGTACGAAGATGAGAGAAACTTCAAACAAGATGAGAAACTTCAAAATAAACAATTATTGTTCCTTTTCCAAAATCCAAAAAGAAAAAACAGAAAACCAAGTATCGCAGCATATTCAGTCAAAATTTGGAGCAAATCTAACCAGAAACTCTAGAACCTACAAGATCCTTCAAGTATACGAGGTTGAGTTAAGTCAGATCTGAAACTTACCTAACAAATGTGGACCTTCTAAACCCCAAAATCTACTATTCTTGGAAGAAGAACAAAACATGAACCTGAACCCATATACAAAGATAGCAAATATCCAGACGAAAAAATGGGAAGCTTTCTGAAAAAAGTTGCAGAAAGATTAAAGATTTAAACAAAAATATACAGTGGGAGAGGAAGATAGAAGATGAGAGGAGTTTTTCTCAGCTGGTTACTCTAAGGTTACAATAAATTATATATAGGTTATATTTTTATAAACAAATTTTTGTGTGTTTTATTTTTAAATAAATTTGTGCAAAGTGTTCTATTTCTATCAATTTCCCAAGATTTTTAAAGAGCATCGTGTGCTTCCAGTAATTAGGGGTGACAATAAAAGCATCCAAATTTACATTGGAATTATATGAAATCTAATTAAGATTTTATTGTAATTGTGGAAAAATAACTAAAAACATCCAAAAAGACTGTAAACCACAGGATCATCTATTTGCCACGTGTAATCACATGATTAAATGATAGGAAATGCAACGCAGAGGATCCGCATCCTTACGGTTGGAGTTTTCCTCTGCAATCCCAATTCGGCAATTCCCGATCACTCGCGGCAAAACCCCATATTCCAAAATCCAAGCTCTCGACTTTTTTACCTGCGAAAAAACTTAGCTTTCTCTCTATCTCTCTCTAGGGTTTTGGGTACAAATCTGACATGGCCGGCGCTGGGATCCACCCATACCACCAGCAATGGCCGCCAGCAGCCGCTGCTCCTCCGCCGCCTCCGGCAGTTGTTGCCACCGCTCCTCCTCCCCCTCAGTACCTTGTTGAAAACCCTAACCGACCCGCCACCGACGAGGTACGCACAATTTTCATCACGGGCCTGCCCGAGGATGTGAAGGAAAGAGAAATACAGAACCTGCTGAGATGGTTGCCGGGATACGAGGCCTCGCAGGTCAACAACAAAGGCGAGAAGCCTATGAGTTTTGCTCTCTTTTCTACTTCTCAGCAAGCCATAGCTGCCAAAGACGCCCTTCAGGTTGGGTTTGATTTATTATGTATGCTTTTTGTTGTGTGTGTGTCAAGTACTGATATTTTATTGAATTTGGGTGTAGGGTATGATTTTTGATACTGAATCGAAGGCGGTGCTGCACACAGAGATGGCAAAGAAGAATCTTTTTGTTAAAAGAGGTGAGGATGATCCTCAGTTTGTTATTATTTAAGTTGAATTGGAGATTTTTATTGCTTTTCAATATGTTGTGAGGAATCTAGTGCATATAATACTATCTACATTTGACCAAAAAAAAAATACTATCTACATTGTGGAATCATTGTCTTTGCATACGAACTCAATTTTGAAAGTGGAAATAGAATTTTTTAGATTGGGTAATTTACAAATAGGTCCGTCTTTTTGTTATAACCGAACTGAATTTTTTGTATTGGGTAATTTACAAATAGGTCCGTCTGTTTGTTATAACCGAACTATGTTTGATCACAAACCTTAATGTCAATGGGTTTCCAGTTAGGTGTTGAGTGTTCGATGTAATGTGTTATGATGCACTAATAGAGGTCGGAAACTGTAGGAATTGTAACGGATGCAAATGCTTATGATCAAAGTAAACGATTGCGAACTGGCGGTGACTACTCACAGGCTGGTTATAGCAGTCCATCTCCTTTTCATCCTCCTCCTCCGCCAGTTTGGGGGCCACATGGGTAATTAAGCATTGCTTATCTGCTCTCCTTCCTGAATGTTGCTATTATTTTATATACATCACATTTATCATGTCAGTGTTGTTTTTTGTCACCCAGGTATATGGCTCCACCACCTCCTCCATATGATCCATATGGCGGTTATCCTGTTCCTCCAGTACAAATGCCACCTGCTCCTGTACCAGCACCTAGTAGTTATGTACCTGTTCTGGTAATAATTACTTGTCATCAGCTCCCTATTCTAAGATAGTTCCCGTCTTAAAGCCTGTTAAACAACTGATTTTTGTGCGTATGCTTTTATGTTCCTCTGTCCTTCAGTATGGTACTCACATATTTCCATGGGTTGAAAGGACATGCTTGGTAACTGCTGAATTTGAACAAAATCTTTAGATTGGCATGGGGATTTTACTCATTAACTGATGTTTTGGATTTTGTTTTTTGGTATGTTTTATGTTGTTTTGAGGGAAAAGGGTTGTGATATTGACTTTAGACTAGAGATCTGGTTTGTCTAGCTATTACTGAATTCATGAATGCTATCAATTAAGAAAGCCAACATCTCAACTACTTTTACATGCCTTCTGTCTCTTAGTGATCTTATATCATTTCATGGAAGTTGGCATAATCTACCATATATTGTAAGTTCAATTGTGTTACATGTTGCTACAGTCACTTTTTTCTCCAGGTAATTAAAAGGGACACTGGCCAGTCTCAAACCTGGGGATGGGCACTTGAAAGTACCTAGATGTACTGCCAGGCTGTTGCACAAGGGACTCATTGGCTCACATAATTAGTGCGCATTGATTGCACTGTTTTGAATTTTATAGCATTGGCCTCTTTGATAGATCTTTATTTAAGTGTCACATGAATTGAATTAAGATTTCCTTTGGCTCATCTATGTTTCAGGCAGTTCTTTTTTTATGCCTCATCTAAGATGATGTTTTTACTCGGTCTTGCTTAAACAATTGATACATACGTACATATTAGTAGTGTGCATTAGTTGTAAGACTATGATGGTCCACTTTCAACTTAGATAGCAGATACAAGAATAAGGGTGGGCCTGATCTGTATTGGAGTGTGTTTAAAGGATAACTGTACTGAAGCCTTTTCATGTCATAGTTTTTTCTTCTTGTTTGCATTAGCTGTTTAGTTTGATTTCGGGGAAGTATCTTATAAATGTTGTCTGCTCAAGATGAGTGATATTCTTGGAAGCCTATTACTGTTCACTTTCATGATGCTTCTTTTTCCTGCAGAACACAAAAGATAACCCACCCTGCAATACCTTATTTATTGGGAATCTGGGAGAGAGCATTAATGATGACGAACTGAGGGGCCTTTTCAGCTCGTATGAATGTCTAATCCCTGCTTGTTCTTATTTTTCACAGTAAATATGTCCACTTAGTACAAGAATCTTTTGTTTTATTTCATAATTTTTGGTCATGCAGACAACCTGGATTTAAGCAAATGAAGGTTTTAAGACAAGAAAGGCATACTGTTTGCTTCATTGAGTTTGAAGTAAGTAATATTGGATTATCTATTCAGCAGTACATATGGTGAGTACCTGCCCTTTTTCTATATTTTCTAAATGGATTTTCTGTATAACCCTTGCAGGATGTGAACAGTGCCACCAATGTACACCACACTTTACAGGGTGCTGTTATCCCCAGCTCCGGCTCTGTAGGCATGAGAATACAATATCCTTTTATAATCTTGTTATGGCTGATATTTTGCTGCTTGTTTATGCAAATTTTGTAAATTAGTTAGACTGCATGCATCAGTAAGCATAGGTTTAAAATGCATCAGTCATGTTTTCAGAACTTTGTTATTTAGGATGAATTTTGTTAGTTGGGTTATTGAATCTAATGCTGGGAGTCAGATGCGTCAGGTTCCTCCTTTAGCCTTTCCTCTTGATTGCAAGTTGTATTGTTTTTCTAGTTCCTTTGTTAAAACTTAATATGCGAAGTTTTTCTAATCCTATTTAGTGGTGTGCATCATTCATCATGTGCTCACTTTCCAGAGTCATGAGTGTGCTTTTTCTGTTTGTTGTGTCGGTAAAATGCTACATTGTATGGATTGCCGAATAGAATTCTCCACAAGATTAATTTATTTTCTCTTACAGAAGAATTTAAATTTCAATGTTCCTTGAAAAAGCTTCTAACTATTGTGACTTGTCTATGTTCTTTTTGTGATTGGTTTTTATGTTTTTCCTTGACTTATATTTACATATTCAAAAAACCCCTTTGGGAAAAGGAAGGATGGAAACCACCCTGGTGCTGGCTCTGCTGGCAATGGAGCTCCACCGACGATGGCATACCAGTAGATTGAAGGGGATGTACTCTGTTCCTTATGCTATCGACAAACACAACCACATGATAGGATGCATCTTGCAGCTGTTGCATGCATCCATTTCATAGTCTCACGTCATCAGCATTAGCATCTATCTCCTCTCATGTGAATGAATGCACATAGTGGCATCATGAACATCCATTTGGCCATGTTATAACTTATTTGTGACATGCATTTGTCAGCAGTATGTGTTAATGCCTTGATATTAGGGGCTCAGATATTGTTATCATCTGTAGGATTTGGGTTTTGTGTTTTTGCTTCATATCAAATTTCTGTACATCAAAATTAGGTAAATGGGCCATCTATATCAACATCCTTGCTACCCTACATATTTTCTTTTCTTCCCTACATAGGTTTGCGTAATTTTGGTGTTGATCATCTCATCTAACTCTGCAAGTCCTAAGTGCTTAGAAATTTCTCACCATTATAGAATATGCTAGTTCTATCTTTCATATACTTTCATACTGATGATTATGCTTTGATGCCGATATTGTGCTTGACTCTGATTGCAGCAAAAGTTTCACAATAGACACCCTAGTGAGTGTATTATAGGGTTTTAGGAGGATTTTGAGAAAGATGTTGGGTATTATATGCTGTGTGGTTTATTATATACAGGATTGTCCAATACATCAAATGTCAAAGCTCTCTCCATTCATTTGAGGAGGTCAGGTGTCTACAGCTGCTCTCTTTTGTTTCAGGTAACATTACTTCTCTAGCCATGGTTACTACTGTTGGACACCCCTTACGGAGATTTTGATTCACGATCCTCTAGCTGAAGCCGCCTTAAGACCAATAGGAGAACTGACCATGTTTTGTCGAGAGGACGAAACAGATTATTCCCATTCCTAGTTCCTTTTTTTTTTTTTTGGTCATATTCCTAGTTCCTTTTTTTTTTTGGGTCATATTCCTAGTTCCTCTTTGTCAGGATGTTAGTGTTAAGTTTGAACCAAACATGATTGAACTCTTGGGGTGCCATTGATTACTTGTAAGTGAAATGAATTATAGGCAGTTGCAGTGTAATTGTTTAATATCACCAATAATCCACATATATTTCGTCTCTCTTCAGAGTGCATCCTGGTTTTTTATTTTAATTCTGTTTTTAGAAAATTTAAATTCTGTTATAATTCTATACCCAACTCAAATCATACGCATTCTTTTTCAAAAGAAATTCCACTAATGTGTGCAAAACCATTTTATTTCTTAGTTATTTTCTTTTTCACTTTTAACTTACTAGTTTCCATAGGCTCTATTTTAAAAGTCAATTGAAAATTTCACTTAATTATTTGAAAAAGGAAAAATGGACCCTTAATGATATAGCTTGCCCCCCAAGACATGTGGACATGGAAACACCATACCCCAAATATCAAATGATCAATTACCAAACATATAGAAGGGTGTGTTTTCCCTAATCAAGGCTCTTGTGTTACTCAATTGAAATTACCCAAAATGGGTCCATCCTGAAAACCGAAAATAAACCCGGTTTAAACCTACCTAGTGTAACATCAATGGCCGTAATTATTAATAAACTTAAGTAAAATTACTAGGAGGAAAACTCATACAACAGCTTAGTACAAATAAGTTCACACACCAGCAGAAGAATTTCTCCCACTACACTAGCATGAACAATAATGTAACAACCACAACCACGACGACAACGGCGATGACCAGAATCGCCGGAAAACAGGTAATGAATTGCGAAACTAACTAACAAAACAACTCTTAACACCCGGCTTCTGGCGTATCAGATTGGCAGACGAAGCTGAAACTTAAACCGAGCTTTAATTAATTTCATCACCAGAAGCCTTGTGATTCGTTTTACTATAGATTAAGGAAAACGAACTCTTCGATATCAGGCACCTCCCCGATTTTCTTGAGAGTCTCTTTGTTTGGTTCCTCATCGACACCAATTGCCATGATGGCCTTCTTCTGGACAGTCCTTCCCACGCTCATAAAACTCACATTCACATTCTCAGTCCCCAGAATATTCCCCACCCGGCCAATCATCCCCGGCTGATCCACCTGCCGGCACAAAATCAGGTTCCCGTCCAGACTCACATCCACGCCGAACGACCCCAGACACGTCAGGTGAGGCACCCCATATTTCACTTTCCCCTCGATGCTTATGCCCCCATTCTCAGAGACAGAGCTTGCAAACTTAGTATCCACATTTGATATGTGTATCTGGATTGACTCCACCGGGAACGCCGGAGATGAGTCAACAGCAACCCTTTCCTCGCTTATGCGAAGCCCTTTCTGCTTCGCAACGAAATCAGCATTCACCAGGTTGATGAACGAGGAAGATATCGGCTCAATGATGCCTTTGGTGATCATTGCCCTGAGAAGCCTGGTGTCCAAGTCATCGGGGTCCCGAGCCGACTTGTAAACAACCCTAACGGATTTTATCCCACTCCCTCCGGCTACTAGTTGTACGGCCAACTTCCCTAGCTTCTCAGCCAGCACCACGTAAGGAGACAGCTCAAACAGAACCTCAGGAGGAACCATGGGAGCATTGACGGCGGTTGCAGAGAGTTCACCTTTCAAAGCTCCGACTACAGCCTCTGCGATTTCAATGGCGACACCTTCCTGCAAAGATTATGTTTTGATCGATTAAATTCGTTGAAATAATGTTTAAGATGTTGTGATTCAAGAAGCTTTTTTGATGGAGATGGGAATATGGAAGGGACCTGAGCTTCCAATGTGCTGGCTCCAAGATGAGGTGTGACTGTGACATTCTCATGTTGCACTAACTTGCTATCTTTCGGCGGAGGCTCCTCTGTGAACACATCAAGTGCAGCCTGTTCCATGACATTGCAATAAACATAACATTAATATAGCTTACAAATCAAAACAACACTAATCTGGAGCCAAAATACGAAATGGTTGATCATGAACCGAACATAGAGATGATGTTTTTCCCTCTAACGCGATCTCAAATTTACCTTGTTATGTTAGAGAAAGAGAGTTAACGATATATAGGTTCTTGACAACTCGCCCTTTTTTCGGTTACACAAGGACAACTAAATTTTTTGACAAATAAAGATAACCTTGATCAAAATTTGAAAAATAAGGACAAATGGTTCAACAACCAACCAAAATACTAATATCTACATGCTTGAAAACCCAAAAAGATATCCGGTTGACCATTTATGATTTAGGATTTGACTTTCAAATTTGGGCTCCGTCCAGAACTCAACGACTAACCCTAAGACATAGTCTCTCCCACCATCACCTTTACCCAAACATCACATTGCCCCTCCCCAAAACTTTCTAAAACCATAAATCTCAAACGTTAAACCTCATGGTACATCCTTAATTCCGTCAAGAGCAAATTAGTAAAATCATAGTTCTTAAAAATTGTGTTTGAGCCTTGTAACTAAAATCCTTGATTGACTCAATGACAAATAAGTAATATAGACAATTCTAAAAATTATGAATTTACGATATTATCCTTGGTTGTTGAATAATAAAAGAACAAAATAATTGTTGTTTAATGTAAGTTCGGTTATAATTATGTGATTACCTGAGCGACAACTCCGCTATCGAGGGCTCTGACTAATGCATCTTCATCAATGACACCACCCCTTGCAACGTTGATGATTCTGGTACCCTTCTTCATCTTCGCAAAGGTTTCGTCATTGAAGACCTTCGAAGTTGCAGGAGTGAGAGGTATATGGAGTGAGATGAAGTCTGCAGTGCCAATGGCCTGATCGAAGGACACCAATTCCACGCCAATGGCACGAGCTCTGTCAGCTGGAGCATATGGATCATGAGAAATTACATGCATGCCCAGCCCTTTGGCTCGTCTCGCAACTTCTGATCCAACTTTTCCAAACCCCATCACTGCTAGTGTCTTCCCAACTAGTGACACACCCACGTACTTGTTTCTTTGCCATTTTCCTAAAACAAAAGAAAAAAAAGAGGAAGATCTTTGTCATGAATTTAACAATCAAGATGTGCTAAAAATTCTTGAAGATCATCGATGTGAAATTAGTAAAAGAGAAAGTGATTTTCAAATTCTATGTTTATCCGATAGTTAGAATAAATAAAAGAGTAGGAAAAAATGGAGTGTGAAAATCAGCAAAGGTGAGTCATCACTCATCATTCCTTACGTTTAAGTTGGATATCTGGTGTCGTTGATAATAATTTAATTTTTGGTTTTTAGAAATGAGGAATGTTGTGATTGATATATACCACTTGGTTAAATCAATTAACATTACCAACTCAACTAAACCCGAACAAAAAATATAAGCAACCGAAATAAGCAAATGCAACAAAGGGATTGCGTGATTCAATAGTATGTTCGTAAAAAGAATACAGAATAGTAAATAAAGGATAACGGAAGACACAAAGAACAAATGTACAAAACAAAAACACGAAATGAAAACTCAAAATCAAAAATTGAAATTTTCTCAAGTAATCTCTACTTCTAAAATTTTTCTTATTTCTAACTTTTTCTTTTTCAAACATAAACTTACTTATGTCTTAATAGTAAAAGAATGTACAAATTGAAACCTAAATAATGAATAATTGTACGAATGATTTTGTGAGATCCCTTGAAACAGTCATCTTTTTGTCTTTGATAATTAAAAGGGAGACATTCATATATGTAGCAGATAAAAAATTATATCTGATACAATTTGATTCCTCATTATAGTTAGAAAAAAGTTTTTTGACATGTCACGGTCACATAGTCACATGTGAAGCACGTGCACCCACCTATGGTGTGTGTCGGTTCAATAGCAACCAATCATAAAAATATCTATTTCTATTATTTTACCAAAAAAAAATCAAAATACGTCGGATTCATTCATGTTACTTAAAACTCCGTTTACAAATTATTCGATTTTTCAATCAACTCCGTTTTAAGTTGGAACAATCATAATTCTACCCAGAAAGCGACAGACAGAAAAAGAAAAAGAAAATTCAATGCACACCCATTGAGATCAGATCGATCGAAAAGCAAAAAAGCGGAAATCGGACCCCAGAATATGATGTGTGACATCACCAACGCTCAATTCAAAACTATAATTTTCCAATTTAATGCCAATAAATAATAATAACTTCTTCCCAATTCAATCATTAAAATAAAATAACAAGATCGAGTTACTAATACAAATAATCCACTCCAAATTAACATAACATGATGAATCTAAATTCATATTTAGATGGATAAGAATATGAGCTACTAACACAAATGAAGTCGATTAATTGCAAATTAACATAATACGATAAATCTAAACTTGATCGCATTGTTAATGAAATAAGCAAGATCGAGTTCTGAAAGATGACGGAGAGAGGAAAATCTAATTACTTAGTTCATGTGAATGTGATTTACAAGTAATTGTACGCGTGAAGATTGAATTTGTACTAAAAAAAAAATTAAGGAAGTGGGTTAGTGAGAATGTTCCTCAAAAAATCAAAAGACTAATAATAAATTTAAAAAAAACTAAAAATTGAAATAGGGGTTTGTTATTGATTTAATAGTTTTGTACGTACCAGCTTTCATGGAAGCATCAGATTGCGCAACATTTCGTGACATGGAAGTGAGCAGAGCAATCCCGTGCTCGGCGGCGGCCACGGTGTTGGCGGTGGGCGCATTAACGACGAGGCACCCGAACTCAGTGGCGGCCTGCAGATCGACATTGTCGATGCCAACGCCAGCTCTTCCGACGACCTTCAATCTCCCCTTGGCGGCCTCAAAGACCTGCCTCGTGACTTTGGTGCCGCTCCGTACGATGAGAGCGTCGCACGTGGAGATCTTGGCGCAGAGCTCGTCGGGGGAGAGGTTGTAGGCGGTCTCCAAGTTTCCAAAGCCACGTAGGACTTCAAGACCGGCTTCTCCCAGTTTTTCGGAGACCAAAATAGTCGGAGCCGAGTCTGAAGATGTTGGGGTGCCTTGTCGGGACTTGGAAACGGTGGTCACCGAAGAATCCGCGGTTTTCAAAACGCTGGTAATGAGAGAGGAATGGGAATGAAAATTATGGGTCTGGGAATGAGAGAGCTTTAAGGAGATGGGGTTGGCGGTGGAGGAGCTGAGGAAGGAAAGGAGGGCGGGTTTTGATGATGGTGGGGGTTGGGAGGAGGTGGTGAAGGCGGCGGTGGAGGTGGCGGCGGCTTTGATGGAGGAGGAGGAAGCCATGGTAACCGGTGGAGTGTTTTGGGTTTTTGTGTTTTGTGTGTTTTTGGGAATTTGTGTTGGTTTGTGTCTTGTTTAATCCCGAGAGGGGGTGGGTGGAGTCAAAAGTTGTTGGGATCTTAAAGAAAAAAATTCAACAAAAATAGGGTAATTTTTAATTTTTTTAATTTTTTAAATTTGGGTTATGAAGAAACAATGAATGAGGAAAGGGGATAAATTGTTTTCTTTTTAATTTTTATAATTTGGGTTACGAAGAAACAATGAATGAGGAAAGGATAAACCTAAGAATAGAGAAGTTTTGGGACACTAATTTTTACATTTAATTACAGCCTCTGCAAAATTTGGCATCGATCTAAACCACGTGTTTGAGTTGCATGACTCAATCAAAACAATTTTTGGTAAGTTAATGTTATACAAAATATCGAGGCAGCATTTGCATAGTTATTTCGTTTAAAATTAGATAATTTATTAAATTTAATATATTTTAAAATACGAGTGAATGATTTTTAATTGAAGTTAGATATAATAGAAAATTTATCTCTTTTGTGTCTAATTTGAAAACTCACTCATTTTCACATCTAACATATAGGAATAGGTACGGTGTGATTCAATACGGATATTTACAATATTTAAATTCAAATCGTTAAGAATTTAACGGTTCGATACAGTTTAATTTTTAATTTTACAGTTTGAATTCTTTTAAATTAAAAATTAAACTATTTCAAACTAAACCATTAGTGACGATTTAATTTGGATCGATCCGGACAATTTAGGCATAATACAAAATATGTAGCAAACCTTGAGCGGGCTCTATTGCCATTTGAAGTCTACGAATTTCCAAGTCAGGACATTATCAGAGTTTCTGCTTGGAATAGTCAAAAAGCTTTAGATGATGATAGCTTTGTAAGCAACTTGACATCTACTCGAGTGTTGTCTAATGTGCGGCCATAATGAACCACCCAAGATGCACCCCTTCCAACAATCCTCGACTCATCCAAGGTATATCTGGGTATGAAAATCGTCCTTCTGATGGCTCCACATCATCCCCCTCGTCTCGTCTCTATTTTTGCATGCAGCTTTGATGAGTTTTTGTGTGTGTGTGTCTGAGATTGGGGGGATTTGGTGGCGACTGAGATGGGGGCGACGACTGGAGGTGCTTGGGCAGGATTGAGTGACTGGGGATTTAGCGAGAGTTGTAGTTCTGCGTGAGATTGAGATTTGAGCCTTACAAGGGTGAATCAGGAAAATTGAAAAAACTCGGTAGGATGAATGTATGTAAGGGTACATGGTAAGCATCTAACAACCACTTATGGAGTGACAAATAATATTTAAAAATTAATATATTCTTTAACGGTCCGATTTGGATTTAACGAATTCCTAAAATGAAAATTTAAAATTAAACCGTTACTAGCGGAGCGGTTTGGATTCTTGAACCGTTTGATTTTTATCCAATCAAAACCAAACTGTTGGATAAATAACGGTTCGAAGCGGATCGATTAATGGTTTTAACGGATTTATGTCCACCCCTACTAACATATATTGAATTTGATGAGTTATATAATTCATTTCAATCTAATTCGATCTACTAAACGTGACCTTAGTTATAAAGAAACAAGACATCAAATTTTATCTTTAAAATAATTTCATTGAATTTGATGAGTTATTCAATCCAATTAAATGATCATTCAATTTTATCTTCAATATACAATGAATTTAGTTTTGTCAAACATCATTGCTACGGTGCTACCAACCCACAATGAATAAGATGGGCCCTCCGAGACTAGGGTCGAATCCCCAAATCACTTGATGCACTTACCAAGCCTACACTACTAAGATCAGCAAAATCTTGCTATTCGAACCTTTGATTTCTAAGGATTGGGAACAATGCCTTAAACCAATATAGGCACCAAAACTTGTTGTAAAAAGCTTGCGTTAATTATCATAATTTTTATTTTTGTGAGATTTGAAGAGAAACGTGCATCCAAATCAAAGTAATTCAATCGAAGAATTATACAATTCAATTCAATTCAATTAATTCGATTCACCAAGTAAATTTGCATGAACGTATTTCCAATTTCTCTCGGGCCTTGAGGATCCTATGATCTATAATCTTCTTTTTACTCTTCTTTTATATTTTATTTTTCTTTTTAGTCACTCTCTCCTCAAATTCTCTCTTAAAAATTAAAAAATAAATAAATTTAATTAGAATTATTACTGGCCCCATGTCAAAACTTCATGATGACTTTGAGCTAAAATGGACAACTACCTACCTTTTTTTGTTTTATTCGAGTATAGCCACGTGTCACACTTATTTCAAGCTTCCCGTATATATCTACAATTAATTTTAGGATATTTTAAGAAATTCGTGTTCATCTTTTACACATCAACTCTTTATTAATACGGATATATAAAGCACATTCTCAAAAAAAAAAAAAAAATATATATATATATAGAGGAATTCACAATTATGAAAATTATACTAATAAAAATTCTACCAAAATTGTCTATATAAAGTATTATCAATTTTACCAAATAGGAATCACAGCACTAATTTTTAAAGTATATGACAAAAAAAAACACTCGATAACATATTTTAATTTGAAATTCCGATTATGATACTCATCATATTTACGACACATCATTTCATTCATAAATTCGACAAATTCCAGAAATTTCTCTCTCTCTTAAATAATGATGAATAAGAACAATCAACCGGCCGGTGATCAGTCATCCATCCATCCATCTGTGTGTTTTGGATCCTCTTTTTCCTTCTTGCACTCAACAACCCAAAAATTATATTACTTCTTAATTAAACACCGCCATTTGGAATATGAATGTTCATCTTTGCCACAGACACAATCATTCACTCATAGAATCATAGGATTAAATAATAAAACATTTTATTCCATAAAATCCAACTTATAATAACCATTAATTTCAAAAGTTTAATTCATTCATTCTCAAATTTAAAATAAGGGGAAAATGATTGCATTAGTTTACTTTCTAATTTTAATTAATTTATTTTAAACCATATAGGGCTACTTTCTTTATAATGTGAGAATAACTATAAAGGACTACTTTATTGGAATTACTTTTTTGAGCATATACTCCCACTTAATTTGGAGTGATAATCATCGGTCTCTTATGCTTTTTCTCTTTCTCAATCATCACCTTGATCTTTTAATACAATAATATTGAGGGAGTTAGATTATTATATATATATATATATTGAGTATGACTTTATTTTTTTATAAAATCGAACTCGAGATATTCCACATCAGTTGTGAAGAAAGATATCATTAGACTATATCATTAAGTATCGGATATTTTTATTTACTAGAAAAGAAAAAAGTCATGAAGTCGTGAATTTGCTATGCATACGTAGGATGTTTGAAGGTGAAATTCATTATGAAATGGTGTATTTTCTCCTATTATTTTGTGCATTTAATATGAATATGTATGAGAATTTTGATTTTTCTTATGGTTGATTTGAGACGAATTCAATTTCTATTTTTTAGGACCCGATTAATATTATATATTTGTATTTGAGGAGTCAAGATATAGAAATTGTAGGTTACCAAAATTTAACATAATTTTTTTTATTTAGATGTTGGGATTTTAGGGAGGAGCTGATCAATGTAGCTCGGGTACTAGATGAAAAGAAATGAAACATTATAGTAAAATCAAATATTAATTTATAAATTAAAAAAAAATGATAATGGTTAATGGGAAGAGTGACGGTTAATGGAAAGAGTGGGTGGTAAAAAAATTATTCTTACATGATATCACCTTAGGATTCTGAGAACTGCAACCCTTGCTCTCTCTCCGGTCACCTGAAGGGTTTCTGCGATATTTGTACTACTAATTAGAGTATACA
Source organism: Oemleria cerasiformis (assembly GCA_037349345.1). Taxonomy (NCBI): domain Eukaryota; kingdom Viridiplantae; phylum Streptophyta; class Magnoliopsida; order Rosales; family Rosaceae; genus Oemleria; species Oemleria cerasiformis. Next base: position 947,985 of record JAZGTL010000042.1, on the reverse strand, counting down.
GATACATAACACGAAAAAAGGCTGATTGGGTGAGCTTACCATTAAACATTGACCATTTACCAGGAGCCTGTTCTTCATGCCTTCGCTTTAGATATCCTCATTCCCAACAGAGATTTGTTTGGATTTTATATCAAGTAAATCATAGATCATTGTCAAGTAAGTAAATGTGAACAAGACCGAAGGTCAAATAAAGAAGAGAAACTGCACAATTTGGATTATTCAGTTCAGAGTTGCTGCACCATTACACTAATCATCTTTTGTAGCTATACTTCTGTTACTATGAAAGAATCAATGAACATACTAATTCGATCTTCATCTACAAGAAAATACAGAAGCTAGGGCTGAAAGAAGTAAAACCTAGAACCGATGATCAGTCGATCATTCTATATTCCTTCCTGTCGTTCACCATCTTCTGCCCAACATATCTGCCAAATTTGATCAAACAGAAACAGTCAGTTTTCAAGAGCATTTCCATGTACAGAATTTACACATACAAAGACTGTTCAAACATGATTTGAGGATACTTTTACCTCCCAAGCATCATGAGAGTAGCCTGAGGATTTGTCCCTGGTGATATACCGAATATTGATCCATCAACAACTCTGAGTGCATCAATGCCAATGACTCGAAAATCTTCATCAACCACCTTCCCCATAACGCAGCCCCCATGGTAGTGCCATATGGTGCTAACAGTACGGCGACAAAAATCTTCCATCAGCTCATTGTTAGATTGGTCAACTGGCAATGCAGGTCCCACAAACCTAAAATCCCTGCTCCCAAACCAGCCATGGAACTTGAAATCCTCCATAGACCGGGTCCTGAGAATGTCACCAATCGTTCGCGTCCCATTCACACATCTTTGCACATCCACTGGGTTGCTGAAGTAATTGAATCGAACAATTGGATTCATCTTGACATCTGTTGAAGCCAACCTCATAGAACCGGCTGAGGCAGGTCCAATGGTCTTCTCCATGAGGGTGGCCACAGTGAGATAGAGAGGTGCAGATGGAGTCCGTATGAACACAGACCGAGCTGGAGATGCAAAAGGTACGACATTGGAGGCTGCTTCAATGTAAGCTCCTGATCGAGTAATTCCAACTACTTGTATCAGTGAGTGCTCCAATGGAATTGGTGGCACAATTGAGATCCCATTTCTTGGATTATCATAGAGTAACTGTCCAACATTTGGAAGATGATGTGCCACTGGAATTCCCCATGATGAAAGATAAGGCCTAGGCCCAACACCACTCAGAAGAAGTAGCTGTGGACTACCAATGGCACCAGCTGACAGAATCACCTCACCGTGTTCACGTAACACAGCGTGGTGATACTTCCCGCTTCTGTCACGAAAAACAACTCCCATTGCAGATTGCCTTGACGATGAAGATGGAGCCAGAAGAATCCTTTCCACACTGGCATAGGTCACAACTTTGATGTTCAAAGGTTTTGCATACTTGAGAAGATCAGCAGCACTATGTCTTCTTCCTGAAGTATCAAATGTTGAACCACCAATCTTGGTTCCCACTACATGATCAAAACTAAACCCATTATAAGGATCAACACCAGCTTCCAATAGTCCATCTCTAACTGCTGTTTGCCAAGTCCTTAACTCGGGCCTAAACACAATTGCCTTCTCAACCCACTCATAGGACTCATTCACCATTCGAAGATCCCAATTGACACTGGTTCTATTGTAAAAGTCTTGATCTGCACGGCTGTAGAAACCAGCATTTATGGTACTGCTGCCTCCAAGAATGCGGCCTCGGACATTCGGGACACCGTCCTCTGATGTGAAGGCTTGTGTAGGGGAATCAAAGGAGTTAACATCCATGAGTGTGGCCAAGAACCCTTCTTTGGTCTGCAAGTTTCGATTCCCATGAGCAACACCGCCCCTTTCAAGTACAAGTACACGAAACCTAGATGATAGTGTTGCAGCCAAGGGGCACCCAGCAGTACCACCTCCGACGATTATGTAGTCGTAGTAGTCTTCAGATGGGAATTCTGTGGCGTTGACAACAAATCTGAGGTAACTTAGCTCTGTGAAAGAACCGAGAAATATTAGCCTCTGTTTGTTTAGCAAGAAAACTCACAGGAAGAACAAATATCCAAGAAAAGAAAGTATGTAACTACAAATGAAACTCCAGCTGACACACAGAGAAGAATTATCCCTTTTTTATTTACCCAAAGAACTTACAGCAAAAATGAGGACAATAAAATGAACTTTGCACTTTCTTAGCTACCAAAATGAAAGCCCCATTTGAGAAAGATATAATATTTACATTTATTAACCAGAAAGTTGCGTTGGATTCAGTGGAAAAGAACAGAGAAGCTCAATCGTCTGTTTGGTTTCCAAGAACCAGAAGAGCAGACAAAAATGGAAACTTTCCAGCATTTCAACAAGATCGTCTTCACTATCACAAGTTATCACAAAAAAAAAAAAAAATTGAAACCAAGAACATCGACGAAAATAAAATTGAAGGCAAGAGCATCGACGAAATTGGGCATGAATTGGAAAAGAAAGGAGTTACCTTGACGAGACCGGTGTGCACCGCGAGCACAAGCGACGAAGGCATTGAGAAGCATTAGGAGCACAAAGTGCTGTAGATAAAACCAAACACGCCTCGCCATTGTTGAGATTTTCCGATCGTTCCTTAGGGGAGGGCGAATTTTCTTAGAGGAGAGAAAATTTTCGTAGTGTTTCTTGGAGCGAGAGAGAGAGGAAGTGTTTTTCGTTAACGATTCAGTTGAGGCTCGTAATTAAGCGGCAAAGAGTAGTAATCGGGTGCGGTCAGAGACAGTATAGTCCATCTGCTTAAACCAATCATCCATCGCTATATACTGATGGGGTGCCCACTTGTCACAAGATGGGACTAACTGCCTCTGCATCAGATGCCGTTGATAAATCAGATAATTAAAAGGAAAATGTTCTATCAGTGAACGACGTCGTATTTTTCAATAAAGTAGGCAAGAAGTCATCTCTCTGCTTCAAATTCTACTTCATTTTCATTCATAAGGCTGTTTAGCTCCAAACGCGAGGCAGGGTGAGCTGAGCACCGAGCAGCTTCAGGTAATTTTTGAAGTTTGAATGGAACTTTATTTCTTTTAAATACCCAAAAATTCAATAATTTTTTTTACAAAATTGCATAATTTAGCTGATTAATGGGACTTGCAAAAGATTGATAATTTAGGTTTTTTTTGTTTGGGACAAAATTTCTGACGACCTTTTGTGATATATCTGATGGGTTCTGAACTTCTGATAAGAAAAACTGAAGCTTTCATTTTGTTTGTTTTTCTGTTTGATTTTTAAAATATTGTCAATGGGTTTTTATTATGTTATGGTAAAGAGAAGATTGAGTAGTTGTTGTTGTTGTTGTTGTTACCAATCCAGAGGGCAAGGCTTGTCAGTTTGAGACTTTGAGAGTACATGGATCTTAATGATCTTAACAAGGTTTGGGAAATTAAACCACTAAAGAAAATTGGGGAAGAGGATGCAAGAGAAATACTTGAGAAGGTAGCAAAACAAGTGCAACCGATAATGCGAAAACGTCAATGGAAAGTCCGAATCCTTTCTGAATTCTGGTAGTGTATAGTGTTTCTTGTTTAACTGTAATTTTCTATTGTAAATTGTGTGTTTCTCGTTGTCATGCGCCGCCACTTTGAAATGCAGTCCTGCCAACCCATCTCTTCAGGGGCTCAATGTAGGTGGAGGTGCCGAAGTTAAGCTCAGATTGCGGAGGCCAAACAATGAATGGGATTTCTACCCGTTTGAGCAGATCCGTGATACAATGCTGCACGAGCTGTGTCACAACGAAATTGGTCCTCATAATGCTGACTTTTACAGACTTTTAGACGAGATTAGAAGGGTAATTATCTTGTTCCCCTTTCATATTTTAATGGTACTTACTTTCCTAATGCTTTTTATTTTAGTGTTACTTTCGTAAGCAGGTGGGCTTCTTTTATATGACTTTTGTGTAAGTTCGTTTTGATTTCAATATGATTGAATCACCTGAATCCTAAAGCAAATTAGTGCAACTCAAAAGCAGTTAACTTCGAGGATGTCCTGAGCTTATATACATATACATATATGTGCTCGAATGGGGTGTATGTCTGTTTTGTAATATAAGGGAAGTGTGGGGTGTCTTCATTTAAGTAGGATCATGCACTTGCATACACCTGATGACAGCGTCTTACTATCTTGCTTGGACAATTGGGGCTTCTTCCATTTGTCAGACCATATTAGATAATATGGGTTTTGGACTAGTGTGTAGGACAATGACCTTCGTTCTTCGTTCTCCATAATATTGTTTTCTAATGGCCTACAAACTTAAGCTTTAAAAGGTTAAGAGTGGTTCAGAACAGCTTTGAATAATATCATGAATCATCAAATATTGGCTCCCCCTCTTTGTTTCCTTTAGTTTAATTTGGCTTTACTTATTGAGTACCTTGTTTCATTAACAAGTTCCAATGTAGTCTATTCATCACCATTATCCTTCCCTCTCAGGTCATATAGGGTTGGCCACGTAAATCCTTTCATCCATACTTTTTTTTTAATCATGTGCCTCAGTTAAATATAAATTTTTGTTTTTAGTATTATTTATTCCAATTATTTTATGAAGTTCTAAAAGGCTCAAACAAAGCCTTTCAATATTTTGTGTGGTGATGGGCTGCAGATTTTTCCCCTAGATGAAAAATTTTCAATAATTATATTAGTTTTTCTGTTGTAGTTCTGTGCCTTCTGTAAATGGATGGTTGTCCGTCACTGATTTGGTTCCCGAGGTTTTGTGCAGGAATGTGAGGAACTGATGGCTAAAGGGATTACAGGGACTGGGCAAGGATTTGATCTTTCTGGCAGACGTTTGGGTGGCTTCTCCCGTCAACCGCCTCTGTCATCTATTCGCCAGACTGCCTTGGCTGCTGCTGAAAATAGGGCTCGGCGTGGAGCTTTATTACCATCAGGACCTAAGCGTTTAGGTGGTGATAGCAACATCAAGGCTTCTTTGAGCCCAATACAAGCTGCGGCTATGGCAGCAGAAAGAAGATTACACGATGATTTATGGTGTGGGTCCAAGTCTTTGGAGGGTGTCACTGAAGTACAGGGGAATGTTGGAACATCCCAAAGGTCAGAAGCCTTCACATTTACCGATGGCATATCTACCCAGAGTTCTACTGCCCCGAAGCCTGGTGCGGAAAAAATACAGGATCAGGCAAAGTGGAAGTGCAGTATGTGCACTTTATTAAATGAGGTAAAGTTATTCTACATGTAGTTCTTTGCACACTCGCTCGCACACACATGGTATATTTTCGTAGTTGATTCTCAAGTTGGCTGGTGCTAAATTGTTGGATTTGATACTTGGATGTGCTTGAGAAGTTTGGTGAGATTAGGTTGGATTTTCGAATTCAATCTTGATTTGTCAAGAGTTTGATACTCTGTGTTTGTGTGTGCGCGTGCTTGTGTTAGGCTGTGTATGACTATGGATTTTAATGGTTTGAAGTAATTGCAGCCGTTGTCGTTGAGATGTACAGCCTGTGGGACCTTAAAAGATGATGTAAAGTTTAAGGTCTGGTCTTGCAAATTTTGTACCCTGGACAACAGAGTTGAGCTGGATAGATGCTTAGCTTGCGGAGAATGGAGATACTCGTCCGGCCCTCCTGTCGCTAACCGCGGATCTTATGTTGGCACCTGAGAAAGAGTCGATTTTGAAATCTCTCAAACTTAGAATAGTAATATAGAATGATGTCATAAACATCAACAATTGCACATAATAACATTACTGTAATGAATTTTATTTTTTGTGAAAATCTGTACAAATACTGTAAGCAAGCATTATTGAATTGGTGTCGATGGATTTACATTTACATGCTATTATTGTATGCAAGAAAATAATGTGTACAAATAATGGAATTTACAGAAAGAAAAAAAGAAAAAAAAGCCAGCTCCTCTTCATAATGTATGCAGTTGACCTTAAAATGACAATTTTGTTCGACTGTCACCTTACATTATTTTCTTCAAGAATTTAGAGACATGTTCGCTGTTGATCTCTGAAAAGTGAGAAGGATATTTATGTGTCAGGACTCAGGTAACAAAACCATTGGGAGATGGGTGATATCATATCAACATTATAAAGCACTGAGTTTTGGTTTTCTTCGTGTGCTCCTTTATTTTTTCTAGTTCGCAAATTAAGTAAATTCTAACAAAATTAATGGGTAATAACAAAGGAAATAGTATAGAAAGTTAAATTGGAGTGCAAAAACGGCTTCCAACCATATATCATAATCCATCAAATGCTAACATTATGTTTTCACATAATTTAAGTGGTTAAGAATAATTAAAAAAAGTTTGTCACAATTTAGAGCTAGAAACGTCTCGTTTATGTTCATTTTTTTTTCTTTTCACATATAAGGGCAACCCAACACTCTTTCCCGGCCATGCTAGGGATATCAGAATTATAGACCATATTTGTAAACTACATACTAATATAAGTAGAACCTACCACTATTAGGTGTAGAATTTACGGTTATGAATATTTGTGTTTCTCCTCTCCACTTTGAGAGGTATTTATAATCTTTACAATAGAGTCATATCTAGGAAAGGTTAATAATAGAGTCCTATCTAGGAAAGGATAATTACACCATAAACTAGGAAACCAAATATGTTAGGAATCCCACAATTGCAGGAATCCTAATACAAGTCAACACTCCCCCTCAAGTTGGTGCATAGATGTTGCACATGCCCAACTTGTCTAGAAACCTGGAGAACTTGTCATGAGAACCTGCCTTGATCAACACATATGCCTTACCATCACTGCTTGTTGCAGCAATCATGGCACCCATTTCTCTTGCTGTCGGTATAGCCTAAAACCTGCAGCGTTGATGGGGATTCTGGAATAATACCGACAAGCTGACAAAACAGGGGGCAGCAACAACTTCACAGTTGCTCGCTGCAATCGATCAGGAACACGAGCAGCAACAACTTCACAGTTGCTCGTTGCAATCGATCAGGAACACGGGCATCAACAACTCTAAGTTGCTCGCTGCAATTGATCAGAGACACAGTAGGAAAAAAAACAATTAGGGTTCGGTGTTTTCTTTTTTCTACCCCAAAACATCTGCATGCCCATGGTTGGAGAACAACAACTCTTTTCCTGGTGCCGATTTCAGATACCTCCGAATTCTCAACACAACGTCCATGTGTTGCGCACCCGGGTTATGCATAAAGTGGCTCACAACGCTAACAACATATGCAATATCAGGTCTAATTATCTTGCAAGTGGGACAGAGTTGAGACCAATTTCCCGTCCATACAAACAAATTGTTGAAATTAATATTCAACAAAAGATCCTCTGTATCTATATGACTGCTGGAGTCCCCTGCTCTTTTGATGTAACCTGGATCTTTACTACTGCACTTGTAGAACATAATCAGGGAACAGCTACATAACCCTCGTGGTCACCGTCAACCCCATGTTTGGCATCTGTGGCGGCAACATCAACCTTGATAAGCTAGTTGGTGTCTCAGAGATGTTCTTTCTCGCTGTCTAAGCTCAAGAACCAGAGCTTCGCATCGTACACGGCCGGCTATCAAGCATTTGGGGTTGTTCTGCTGGCCTTGCTCTAAGATTTATCACGATTTTATTTCTAACACTCCCTTTCAAGTTGGAGAGTGAACATTGTGAAGTCCTAACTTGCAGAGTAAGCTTCTTGTCCTACAGTCTTCTACGTTGCTTTAAATCATTCCACAATTATGTTAACTTCGGGAAGGAAAATGCCCATGTCAATATTACATGTCAAGATTACAGAGTCGGGTCAGCGGCCCACTCCCTCCAACACCGATATTGTCCCCCTCGGTATTGTTAGGAGTAGAACCGCTCATTATATATTATATTTTCTTTTTCTATTCTTCCGATGTGGGATTCTTCAACACTCCCCCTCAAGTGGGACCAACACTTAGTGGGACACAAGTGGAGCTAATGTGGTGGTCCCTAAGTAGAGCTAATGCCACATCAGTCATTAAGCGCGAAAGCAATGGTAGGTAGTAAACCAGATTACTCGAGCCAGGTAACACCCATCTTGGGCCCAATCAAACCCGATCTGACGACAAGGTGGCACAAAGGCCGATTACATTGCCATAGAGGCTAAATACGGTGGCACAAAGACCAAGTAGAGTGGCACTTAAGGCCAAAATATGGCACAAAGGCCAAGTAAGGTGGCACAAAGGTCGAGTAAGGTGGCACAAAGGAAATATGTCCCATGGGATCAAGTATGTATCCCGTGGGTGCACGAAGGAATTAGGCTCCGTACACCCACATGGGAGGAATCGCAGCGGATTTGTGTCTTAGGAGCGTAATGGCTCTGATACCATGTAGAATTTACGGTTATGAATATTTGTGTTTCTCCTCTCCACTTAGAGAGGTATTTATAATCTTTACAATAGAGTCCTATCTGGGAAATGTTAACAATAGAATCCTATCTAGGAAAGGATAATTACACCCTAAACTAGGAAACCAAATATGGTAGGAATCCCACAATTGTAGGAATCCTAATACAAGTCAACATTAGGGTCATGCCTGTATTAGTTTGTGGTTTACAAGTATGGTCTACAAATGTGGTGTCCTTACCATTTACCTTTATATGGAGTTCGGAAGCTAAAGGCAATTGTTGAGTGAACTATAACTCCTTGTTAGTTTACCTAAGTCGAACCATTATTGTTGGGTTAGGGTTCAACTTCCTAATTGTACGTAAAGCTCGACCTCCATTTGTCTCCTTCTGCACTTTTCTGATTGTTTCTATCAATTGAATATGTTTTAATTTATTTAACAACAATGAAGAAGTCCAAGAGAAGAAAATAGAAATGTGAAAATCTAACTTCATTTTCATATTTGTGTATTTTATTTGTGGCATCTTTTGATTAGTTTGTCTTGAGAGAGAATCTGACCCATTTTTAGGGGAACTCAATGTTGATTAGTACAAAAATGTCAACATCTCAAGCTTCCACAATTAGAACAACCCAATTTACAATTCATCTACACCAAAATTATTAAATAGTATTATATAACAATTATGTAATACATTCAGTTCACGGGAGTTATGATATGAATAAACGATATAATTGAAATTCCTTATTAATATCAATAAAAATCTTCCGATATGAATATAACATGTAACTGGAAAACACTACCATATAATAATCCCTCCATGTAAACACACAAGGCACAACACAAATGTATCAAGCTAGCCAAGCCTTTTGTTGACCATGGATTTAGTGCAACTTAACCTACTTTACTTATTTGCATATGTGCATATGTTTTTTGTCCTTTCCATAATAACTAGATTAGATTAGGATTAAGATTGGGATTAATCAGCTGCTAATTTTAATAAAAAAAAAGATTAGGATAATAGCCACCAACAATGTGAACCACACAATTATGTGCATATGTTTTCTTGCTTGGCTTGCTTGACGGGTTTGTGTTGTATACAAATCCTTTTTGAGCTGCAAATGCAATGAAGGTACCAACAAATTACCAAGAAACATCCCCAAATAATGGCAGGCAGGGCACAAGGGCTGACTTGCATGCAATTCTAAATCAACAAAGTAGGGTTCAAATTCAAAGTTAGAGAAAGAAAGATCTGAAAAAGTCCACTCCTTCAATAATCATACACATGGTCACCGAACAAATGTTTCTAATGGCGATCATCCAAGTGTAAAGATAATTTTCGATTGTTAATCAGATATGAATTTCACAACAGTCGTTATCATTTTTATCCTTATCGTTAATTAGATATAAATTTCACGACATATCATTATTATTTTTACCTTTAATTAAACATGAATTTCATGACGATTAAAGTTAGAGAAAGAAGAAAGAAAACTCTAAGAAAGTCCACTCCATTTGTCATAAGCACACGGTCGAATTTTGTTAGTTCCAAATTCAAATATAATTTCGTTGGTATTAATATAACGTAAATTTCACGGCGATTCAAATAAATCAAGATCAATTTTTACCATTAATCAAATGTAAATTTTACGACTCTATCAATAGTCAGTCACTGATGCAAAACGGGAAAGAAAAATTCATTCTTTTTGTTATATGTATATCGTTTAAATTTAAAGATGAGTTCTTATCATCAATTAAACGTGAATTTTACGACGATCAAAATAAATCGACGGCGATTAAAATAAATCAAGATCAATTTTTACCATTAATCAAATGTAAATTTTACGATTCTATCAATAGCCAGTCATTGATGCAAAACAGGAAAGAAAAATTCGTTCTTTTTATTATGTGTATATCGTTTAAATTTAAAGATGAATTCTTATCATCAATTAAATAAATTAAACTTGAATTTTACGACGATCAAAATAAATCGAGATTAATGTTTGTTCTTAATTACGCGTGAGGTTGACGATTGATTATCTATGAACGCGTCCGCGAGCCTATGCCTATGTACATATAATTGTCAAATGCTTGTGCAACTCTCGTAGTCAAGGCTGTCTTTGTCTCGATTTTTCCAAACAATGCACACATCTTTTCGGGCGGGTCCATTATACAATAGATGGAGATTGATTGACAATAATCCATGCACTCACTCACAACTCATCATCTTAATGCTTAATGCAAAAGGGAAAAAATAATCTAAATTAAATACTATTTTCTAGCTATTGGTAAGTTTTATTTTCAATTAATTGAACTTCAAAATGAATTTGTATTATTATTATTAAGAGCAAATTACACTTTAGTACCCTCACATTTACACTAAATTTCGGAGTTATACTTCACGTTTTAAATTTTGCATTTTAGTATCCTGAATTCTTTAAAACGTTTCACCTTTGTCCCAACGACATATTTTTCAGCTGAATTTCTGTTGGTTGATAACGTGATGCGTGTGGGGGCCCCACAAAAATAAATTTCACGATGACTTTTGACAAAATTACATAATTAGTCATTGGTTATCTCATGCCTAACATCTTCCGCTGAAATACTGAGTGAGAAATAACCAAGAGATAATTAAGTAATTATGCCTACAGTCACCGTAGAATTTTTTTTTGTAAGGTCCCCACACGCGTCACGTCATCAACTAACAGAAATTCAGCCTAAAAATTGGTCATTGGGATAAAAGTGAAACGTTTTAAAGAGTTCATGGTACTAAAATGTAAAATTTAAAATATTAGATATAACTCTGAAATTTAGCGTAAATTGAGGATATTAAAGTGTAATGTACTCTATTATTATTATAGGGGCAATACACACGTGTCACTTTCGTGGGGCACCTTCTGACTTTTGAGTTTTGAGAGAGAGAATATGGACCATATAATGAAGACACATTTCACAAGCAAACCTTGACTTATGCTCGAGGTCATACCATCATAAGCACCTAGGGTTTTTTTTAATCCTGAATTGATTCTCATAAAAAGTTAAATCGATATATAATGCATATGTGTCATTTTTCAATATTCTCGTATAAAAATTTGATACAATTAGATTTGACCTAGCTCATATTTAAGTTGAGATTATACATAATACAGGCTCAATAATGTGAAAATTTTATTTTCCCTTATAAGAGAATCTACTTGATTACCTATTATACAGTGAAAATTATCAAATAATGATTAGGAGTAATCCATGATTATTAACGTAAGCAAGGTTGTGATTATGTATGTCGACTACATGTAATCGCATGTTGTAGCATGGATAGACTGGGCCCCATGTAATCGCATGAGAGCCCATACATTGGTGTAGGGCCCAGGCCCACGTCAGCCCCATGCCTAACTCCAAAGCAAATTAACCTCATTTGACCGCCGGCGGGTGAGCCGAAGATAATTTAACGTTTCCGTTCTTTGTAACTTTTTCCCTCCTTTGTGTTCCTCTGTCGTCAGGTCCACGTCCACGTCCACGTAAAGCCTCAACCAAACTCGCAGGACTCGTGCTTCTATTGGCTGTCTGCATCAAATGGCGAAGGGTAAAATGGGACGAATCGCATCTGATAGAATCGGCCTAATTCGATGCTCGTTTTAATTGTCTTTAAATTTCCACGAGATACCTGATGCCGGGAAAATCACGCGCGGACCGTTTAAACGCATGATTTTCTTTTAATATATTTTTTATCCTTTAAAACTCAAAATTGCTTATGGACCCCACGACCACATACACTCCCGAAATTTGATTGGTCATTATCCCACACTCTCTTCCTCGGTGCGTGCACCTTGCTCGCCTTTAAAAGATCGATTCCCTCTCTTTGTCGATCATTGTCACGTAATCGAATTTAAATGTTAAATTATAATATATTACGATGAAACTTATATTATTGTGATATTTGAATCAGCAAGACACCTCAGCTTGATAAATATATTAAATGTGTGATTGGCTTGAAATGTTATTTAGAAACAAGATATTGTCATTATATATTATGGAATTCAAATATAATACTATAAGTCATAAATATGTGTATTATTAGTCATAAATATATGTATTATTGTCACATAATTGAATATACGTGATAAATTATAAGTAGGGATAGACACAATTTGGATCGATATGGATATCTCCCAAATCCAACCATTAAAATCTAAACGGTTCGACACGGTTTAGATTTTCAGAAAATAAAATTGAAACCGTTCAAATCCAAATTGTTATTAACGATTTGATTTTGATCGATTTGACCGATTTAGGTATAACATTTTCATGTAATGTTCACTAAAAAAAACTCCTTCAAAACATAATTTTTTTCCAACATTCCATCATTCTCACTAAGATTTCATTTATTTATATCAATATTTCATTCATTAACATGAAGATTTATTTCATATATATCAACAAATTCAAAAATTCAACATTTTAAACTTCAAATATGACGGTTTATATTTAAATATAATTTAAATTATAAAATATTACAAAATGAGTAAATATTAAGTGAAGTAGGATATATGATGAACACATATATTAAAATATTATAGAGTAAAAAATATTAATTAATAAAATAATATAAATAAATAAGAAACTTAACAATTTTTATTTTATTTTCAAACCGTTTGACTTTTATCCTGTCAAATCTAAATCGGAGTACTAATAATGGCTTGAATCGAATTTATTTATAGTTTCAACGGATATATATCCACCTCTAATTATAATAACACAATGAAAGAAATTATTATGACACATAATTTATATTGGTATCCCAATTTCCAATTAATGAGATATGTACTTGGCTTGAAATGGTGCTTGACTTAAATGTTCTATTTAAATGAAATTTTCTCCCCATATTCTGGAATTAAAATAAATATCAGGTCATAAGTATATGTGTCATAACTATTAATGACGTCATATAGAAGGTGAAGGTGACACCGAAAAATTCCTCAACATTCGTTGTTTTATTTTCTTTTCATTTTCTCGCTGTGTCCTCCTCTTTCCCTTACAGAGAAGTCGCCGATTCTCGTAAGCAAAAAAGGGAATTTATCTATTTTTTAATTGTTTTTTTTTAAAGAAAGGTAAAATAAATAAGAAAAACGACAACAATCAATCAATCACTGGGCCAATCAAAACCCAACCAAAAATCGAAACAAAACGATGACTCGTGATCCTCACGACCTCCTCCATCTTCATCATCATACTCATCGCCTTCCTCATTAACCCCCACACACCCTCCCTTCTGATTCATCGAAACCGAAACGCGGAAATCTTGGTACGGAAAAAGGATTTCTTGGAGCCTCCCGGCAACGACGTCGTAGTAGTGAGGAGAAGGAGAAGTTGTAGTCATCATCATCATCATCATGAAGCCGACTCAATCACCGCCCGGAGTGAACGCACCCCCCGCCAGGAAGGACAACCAGAGACGACGTCGTCACGACCTAACCCTGCCACTCCCTCAGCGCGACGCGTCTTTAGCCGTCCCGCTTCCGCTCCCTCCAGGCCCAAGCTCAGCCCCACCGTCCTCGAGCCCGAACCCGAACCCGACCCAGCTCATCAACTTCAACGAGCTGGAACGGAGCAACCGTATCGGGAGCGGAAGCGGAGGTACGGTCTACAAGGTCATCCACCGTCCGACGGGTCGGATGTACGCGCTCAAGGTCATATACGGTAACCACGACGATGGCGTGCGCCGCCAGATCTGCCGCGAGATCGAAATCCTCCGGGAAGTTGAAAACCCCAACGTGGTGAAGTGCCACGACATGTTCGACCATAACGGCGAGATCCAGGTGCTTCTTGAGTTCATGGATGGTGGGTCGTTGGAGGGACAGCTCATCCAAAATGAAAAAGCCCTCTCCGATTTGGCCAGGCAAATCTTGAGCGGACTCGCCTACCTCCACAAACGCAAGATCGTGCATCGCGATATCAAACCCTCGAATCTCTTGATCAACGCAAGGAACCAAGTCAAGATCGCCGATTTTGGGGTTAGTCGAATTCTTGCTCAGACCATGGACCCTTGTAACTCTGCTGTCGGCACCATAGCTTACATGAGCCCTGAGAGGATCAACACTGATCTCAATCATGGTCAGTATGATGGGTATGCTGGTGATATATGGAGCCTTGGGGTCAGCATATTGGAATTTTACATGGGTCGGTTTCCGTTCTCTGTGGGGAGGCAAGGCGATTGGGCTAGCTTAATGTGGGCTATTTGTATGTCTCAGCCTCCTGAAGCTCCACCCACTGCTTCCAGAGAGTTCAGGAATTTCATTGCTTGTTGTTTGCAGAGAGAACCATCGAGGAGATTGTCGGCGGCGCAGTTGTTGCAGCACCCTTTTATCTCCGGCAATGGCGGTGGTCAGGCCCAGCAAGCCCATCAGAATCTTCATCATCTTCTTCCACCACCGAGGCCTCTCCCTTCTTAGCTAATAGTGTACTTTCTAATTTCTTTGTTTCTTCCTTGCCCAATTTACTCTGCTGTTGGTTTCTTTCTTTCTTTTTGATGATAATGATAATGATCATATGATGATTTTGTATTTCTTTTTTCATTCCTTCCGAACGATGATGGGAAAATGGGTTGGATTTGATCCTAGGATGAATTGGGGAAAATTGGAAAAAGGGTTCCCTTTGTTTTTTTTTTTTTAGTTTTACTCTAGTTTTGTTAATCAGTCTGTCACTCAACTCAATCAAATCTGTCATTCTGTTCTTGATGATAATGTGAACGCATTTACCAGAAATGGAAAATTTGTTCCCTTAACTCTCTCTGCTCTTCAAATTTTGAATAATTAGACTCATTTCAGCTATTATGTGAGTGATTGGTATCTGCTTACAGTCTCATTGGGGATTGGATTTTGAATGTTCTGCAAATTTTTCCCCTTTTAAAGTCCGAATCTTTGAGCTGCTTAGCTTATTATGGGTGCTGTAGTTGGGCGGATTAGATTTGCCCTTGTAAATATCCATTTACTGCACACAAAATCTCTCTCTTCGTCTATAATCTCAGGTGTAGAGATTACATGAAAATTTTAAAAATGGAAAGTTGCAGATATTCTTTTCCTTTTATATCTCCATTTTTCCCTTTCTGTCTGCAACTGTGTAAATAGCTGGTTTAATATCTTCCTCTCTGCCTCTGCATTTTCATAGCACACTGGAATTGATAATGATCCCTTTTTTGGTTGAGCAAGAATACTTTGAGGGGGTTTCAATTATTAATTAGATGCTTCTCTTTGTCTGAACCACATGTTAATAATGGAGGTCACTGGTGTCTGGTGTGTGATGATGACTACCTCTGTTCCTTTTGCCCTCCATTAAGCTGTCAATATTCTTTCTTTATGAGTGAAACCAGTGGTGTAATTTTAATATATTCTTCAAGTTCAACTAGGGACTTCTTTGTTTATGCAGCATTTCGATAGTTTTTGCATGCCCTATTACTTTTGTTTTGGTCACATTTCCAAACCAAAACCAATCTCATGATTATTGCTATTCCTACCCAAATTGCTACCTACTGTTGGTCTCTCTGGGGTCTTTAATTACAGCATCATGTAAGCATCATTCACTCCATGAAATTTGACAACTTTTTTAGTGTGTCGTGTCTATCGTTCGCTTCACTTCATGAAGTTTGAATTTTTTTTATGTTTCAGCTACATTATTACGGATGACATGACGAATTCACTGATGCCTCCAAAATCTCTTCTATCACTCCGTCAGAAAGTTACCAATTTAGGGATATCTCCAAAATCTTTTGTATCACTCCCACCTCCAATGTCTTTTGCCAAACTCCATGAGAAAAAATGAAAGATGCAAGATTTTCCTGATTGGGCTACAATTCTGATTTCTTTTGTCATCCATGATTGGGATTCTGGGGCCGTATAACGTGTGAAATTGGTGCATGAATGTTGTTCCTCTTTCCTCTTTTATGACGGTGTACATCCAAATGGGGGAAGACAAAAAAAAAAAAGCAGTGTTAAAGTTGCATGTGTTTGTGCCATTTTGGATCACCCTATATTCTTGTCCGTACAGTTTTATTCACATTTGGCTAAAACTTTTGATAGT
This sequence comes from Oemleria cerasiformis, assembly GCA_037349345.1. Lineage (NCBI taxonomy): Eukaryota > Viridiplantae > Streptophyta > Magnoliopsida > Rosales > Rosaceae > Oemleria > Oemleria cerasiformis. Next base: position 931,541 of record JAZGTL010000042.1, on the reverse strand, counting down.
GGATTCAAATGAGCAATGAAGCATTTGGCGAAAACTTTTGATAGTGGATTTGCTTGCATCCCAAAAGGACCCAAAAAAAAAATTGGACAAATTCTAAGTAAAAGTGGAACTGAGATTCATTTTCATCATGGGCTTCGTACTAAACATGTAATTAAAGTGATTAATTGATTCTGTAATGGAACAAAGTAAGGTGGACTGGGATTTGTATGATCACATTAATCTCGTTCAAATAGAGTGAGTTTGTACCACTAATCTTATCACTAATATTTTTTTCCTTATCCAAGGCTATCCAAATCTTCTGGATTTTCTAAGGATATCAATTACCGAATCAAGATTAGGGTTTTAACCAACCCTACCAATGAACAAAACCCACCCAATTATATCATCATTTATGAGTTGACAATATCTCTCACATTGGATACACTGTAAGCTTCTAGAACTCGTGTTAGGGTTTTTGTCCTTTCTCTGTGTTTGTCTAGCTTCTAGAACTCGTTTGGTGAATCTTAAAAATCTAAGGTTTATTGAGTAGGCTTAACAAACGTTGTTAAACTTAGCAAACCCATGCCCAAACTTATTTATTTTCAATTTTTTATTGAATTTGTATTATTTTGCCCGAGAAGAGAAGCAAAAACAGCTATTCCTTTTCCTTCTCCATCCAAAGAAGTCTCAAGGAAATAATTTAGTTTTGTTGTGACTTAAATTTACAAGAAAGGATCAATTTCGTGTAAGATTGTTTGTTTTCAATAATATTTAATTATAAATTATAAATGCTATGTTCTCAGCCTAAATATTTAATCTCCAATTCTCATTGAAATATATATTAAAAAAGAATCCGTGTGGCTACTTAGTGTTATGGTCTAGTGGTATTCCTCTCTCGAGTTCGACTTTCGTAAAGGACGAGGTCGATACCCAATATGTATATAATAATTTCCCTCTTCCAATATTATTTTATCAAAAATAAATAAATAAATAAATCCGTGTAAGACACAAATAAATTCCCAATAGATTCAATACTCAATTTCAATTGGAGAGGTGAGTTGCATAGTATGAAAGTTTGGACATTTGGTTCATCCAAAAACTAAATGGAAACAAATTTCAAGTATTTACATTTAGCATCAGAAATATGTAGAGGTTCGAAATTAAAGAAATCTAGATATTGAGCTTTTGTTAAATGACGGATTTTTATGCTACTTAGTGATGATATTTTTCTTCATACGTCATGTGAGAGGTCTCGAATTCAACTATCGTAATGAACGAGGTCGATACTCAATATGCGCAATGTAATTCACCTCTATCTCTATCGATATCATTGTATTTTTGTATTTGTCAAAAATGGCGGACTTTAATTGACTAGTTATTTACCAATTTAAATAAAGAAAATAAATAAATTATTATAATGAATCAAGGTGGTTGGCAGGTTCCTATATGCACCGACTCGATTAGCAAAAACGTTGATTAAAAATATTGGTTTTTTTGTTTAGTAGGAGCTTTAGCTTGTAGTGCTCTCTGCTCTGTTCTCTTTAATTTTGGTACAAAAAGAAAATTCCAAGACGTGATCTTATGTTATGTGTGACATGATATATTTACAAAAAAAAATGAATAGAAAACAGAAAAAGTAAAAATCAGAAAGAAATTAGTAGGGATGTAAATGTGGTTAGTCAGCAAGTTTAATTCGTTTTTAAATTGTTGAGTATAAGTTTATTTGACTTGTTTTTTACAAGTTAAATTCAAGCTAGTTACTTGATATTATAGTTGAATTATTTTGAAATAATATAATATCTATATTTCGTGTCGAATCATTTTTCAATTTGCTCTTATTGAGGAAAAATTATTATCACAATGCCATAATTTATAATTTATAAGTTTTTCTAGATGAAGTGTAAACAATTATACGCCAATTTAAGGATAAAACTAATTTTCTCCTCGTAGTTGAGTGTAAAATTTATTAAATTAAGGGAGTTAATTTTCACATTCTATTTTTTATTTATTCTACTCTATTTTTTTTTAAAATAAAATAAAAAATGGAATGCATTAAATAATAAAAATTAGGGTGTAAAAATCAGCTCCTTCAATTTAAATCTCACATTCAAAGAACTACAAGATGTTATCCTTCTAAAACCTATAGACAATACTAAGTATCTTATGTTGTGAAAGAATCTAATAAGTTTGCTAATAAATATGTAAAAATATAAACCAGAAAGTTTCAATCTTTTCAAGCAAAAGAGTTGGGAAAACAAAAATGAGTAGTCTTTTCTTTATTTGGTCGCAACATGTAGCACATTAAGAAAAAAAAATATTTTTCATATGCATAAACTACAATATATTGAAATGTAAATCAAGAAACAATTGGTGGGAGTGGGACATCAAGAAGATTCAAAGATTGGAAAAACAATTAAGAAATCAAGCTTGAAGAGGACTATATTTCTCAGAACTTTCCTTCTGTCTGTATAGTAAGTCGTTTGTCTTAAACTCTCAGCCGGGTGCCGGCATCCCACGCCATCGCCTCCTCCCTTGACTCTTCATTTTTCTTCCTTTTCTTTCTCGCATTAAACTCTCTTCATTCAAATCGGAGCTACCCAAGTTGCGCTAAACGTTTAAGTGGGGCAGGACCTTTAAAACTGGTGGTGGGTTCCACTTCCCACACACAGCTGCTGTCTCTATCTCTCTGAAGAGGCTAAGACTGAGGTGAAGTTGATCCATTTTGTCCAATCCAATCCTTTTTGCTTCTGGGTTTGAGGTATTTGATTGATTTTAATTGATCCCTTCTTTGTGTTCTGTATGGTAGTGTTTATTTTGTTGCTAAAAATGAGCTATTTTCTACTCGGTAGGTGTAATTGGAATGTTTGATGTTGTGGCTGATCTGTAAGTAGCTAAGGTTGCATTCCAAACACTCTATTATTTACTTTGAGGTATTTTTGAGTGTGAAAAAAGTGAAGAACACAAGTTTGTTTGAATGCAATCATTTAGTTACTCATATTAGATTGTGTGGTTGGGCAAAACCAATAAAGTTTCTTCTTTTAGGAACGTTTCCCTATGGGGTCACCCTAGAATTACTCTATTTTGCTAATTTTTATTTTATGTGATTTGTTCTTCTTCTTGCCAACATTAATGTGAGTGATTGCTATTAATGTTCTAATATGGTTTTGTGAGTATAGGGTCCTGGTTTGGTGTAGTTTGATTTTCTGTGTTGGGGTCCCTTTCTTAATTGGTTGCTAACTGTAATTGCAGATGGTTTCCATAGATGAAAAGACGGACCTTGAATCTGATGAAGAGATCCCCTTCAGCTCATCAGCAGCCACCAGTAAAGTAGAGTCCTTAGATTTCGAGATGATTCATTTGCAATCACGGGCAGATTTGGCAAACTCTTGGATTTCAAAACATATGCTGATAAGAGTTCTGAGGAGTATTTATGTAGTCTTATTTACAGCAAAGATCAACGTTTTGCTACCGTTTGGTCCATTGGCAATTTTGTTACATTATCTTTCTGGAAAACATGTAAGAATACCTCTCTGTTTCATCTCTATGATCATTTCTCTTAGTTAGGAGAAGAATGTTGTGGGATTTAGGAAGCAGGAAAGTGTAGAAGAAAAATAGTCTGTCTTAGCTAGCAGCAACTGATCAGGATTTAAGTTTTCTTGTATCTTCTATTGAAACTTAAAATCATGACTGTGTGATGTAGCTTTATCTTCTGTGGAAAGGTGTCCGAACATAGTTTCTCTTGGACACATCGTTCCGATAGTTTAAGTTGACCACCCCTAATCCATTGACAGTTACTTTGTATACGTTAGGGATGGGTCTTCTTCTTCAGCTTAGTGGGCATTGTACCTTTGGCAGAGCGTCTAGGATATGCGACCGAGTAAGTGTTAGCTTGTCAAGTTTGATATAGCATTAAGTTCTCTTAACTTTGTCCAAGTCTAACTTTTGAGTTTGCCAATATTGTGGTGCAGGCAACTCGCTTTCTACACAGGACCAACAGGTACCACTAAAAGTTTTTCTTTGCCAACTTATACTAGCCCGATTATTGTATCGGTTTGATGAATTTTGTTGTGATATACATATTGCTTAGCGAATTTGGATTTTGAAGAATCTTCATCTGGATATATAAGTTAAACAAACTAAATTTCGAAAGTTCCCATTCTAGTCTAGATTCCTGGCTTTTCCACTTATAGTAATGTTGTCCTCACAAATAACCCAACACGTTTTGTGTTGCTGTCAATCAATACCATACATTCAGGCACAATTTTAATGAATAAATGGTCATGATCAATACAGTGAGAGTTAAGTTTGATTAATTTTTATATCTGATAGATTAGACTGAATTTGGACAGAAAAGTTGGTGCTTGGTAGACTCTGGAAATTTAATTGTTCCGGTTATCAGTACCTTGAACATACATTCCCTTTCACCAAGAAAAAGGCATATATTCCTTGAAGTCTTCAATTTACTAGGTCTTAGACTTACTCTTGAATTACCATAATGCCAGGATAAGTTGTTTCTCTATTTCCTTTACCAGCTTACTAATTGATCTCTATGTACCTGAGGCGGGTTCAGTGGTTTGTCTGATGTGAACTGTTTTTGTAAGTTGAATTGATTATATCAATTTGTTAATGAAGTTTGAGCCATTGATTGATTAGATTGTCTGGTTACTATAGTGGTTACTGTACATCCCTTAATTTGTTTAGTTGCTATAAATAGATGTTCAGATAATCTTAAGAGGTCCTTACAGTTTCTAAGTGTCAAATAACCTGTTCTTTACATTTCATTTGATAAACTGATGATTATGGCCCATGTATAGGCAGTTTGTCTAGTTTTCAAATTGAGAAGTTTCTTGACCTACTTACTTGTTCAAGATATCTTATACTTTTATATACCGATTTCTTGGTTATCTGTATTAAGTGGGCTGGTTTTTGTTGGTTTTGCAGTTGGAGGTCTTTTAAATGCCACATTTGGAAATGCAACGGAAATGATCATATCCATTTATGCATTAAAGAATGGAATGATTAGGGTTGTTCAGCAATCTCTATTGGGCTCAATCCTGTCCAACATGCTCTTAGTGCTGGGATGTGCCTTCTTCTCTGGTGGAATCATTCATTACAACAAAATTCAAGTATTCAACAAGGTGGATCTTCAAATCTTGTTGAACCTTTTACCGTGAAATTTACTTGGGATCTAAAACATTCTTTCATTTTGATGATATGACATTATCATCCTAATATGGTTACTTCTGCAACAGTCTGCTGCCCTTGTAAATTCAGGATTGCTGTTGATGGCTGTCATGGGGTTAATGTTTCCAGCCGTGCTTCATTTTACACACTCAGAGGTCCATTTTGGGAAGTCAGAGTTATCTCTTTCAAGATTTAGCAGCTGCATAATGCTAGTGGCATATGCAAGCTACCTTTTCTTTCAACTTAGAAGTCATCGGAATCTTTATAGCCCCATTGAGGAGGTCAGTTAGTTTTGCTCAATTTTCTTAATACTTAGCATGTCATTTTCTTTCTATTTTGAACATGGTCCACTAGTTTGCACTTCTTCCTGTGTTATTGTGAGGTTTTCAAACTATATGATGAATTTTATGCATTCTTTTGAATCTTGTTTGATCTTAGGTGCTTTCCCAATTTGTTTTCGTTAAAAAAAAAAATTTAAATGTTGAGGAGTCTATTCTCTTATTAATTCATTAAGATTTTATTCTTCGTAAGAAGGGTGATTAGTTGTCTTTCAGCTATCTATCGAAAACCTACATGTAGTAGATGGAATGGTTCTTGGGAACATTATCTGACCCAAACTGCATTCAGGAAGGAGACAAGGAGGGAGATTCTGATGAAGAAGAGGTTCCTGAGATAACTCACTGGGAAGCAATTGGATGGCTTGCTGTTTTAACTGTGTGGATCTCCATTTTGTCTGGATACCTTGTTGATGCCATCCAGGTAACATCGGTTTGATATACTGTTTGGGTCTTCATAAAAACATATAATCTTTTGTTATATTTTATCATTGTTTCTTATATTCAATTCATGTGCTTTAAGATATAGTAGCTTTCTAAAGCTCTTCAAGCAACACCTTGATTAGATGGCCCTTCTTTGAATTCTCACATCACTTGTAAGGAAGGAAGGCTGTGACTAGTATGTGGCTGCCGCTTCATCCTCCAAATTCACTAATTTAATAATCTTGTAGTGGTAGAAGAAATCCAATAGATGCTAATGAAAATTTCCTGAAAGATTCTATACGTTGTGTAATTATGAGATGATAGAACTAGTTTCTCCAAACTTCCCAAAGATGTTCCGAGCCTCAACTTGGCCAGAGTAATAAAGGCAGCATCTCTACCATTTATAACCCTGCAAGCGAAGTCTCTCTCCAACAAAATAGGCCCTTTAAATCTAGTACTTCAAGAAACCCTTGATTAATTACTCCATGAGAAGTACAGGTGGCCATTTGTTTAACAAAAACTTTGCAAAAGAACGTCCTTTCCAATATCAATTTGTTATTATCAAGCTCTATATCGTTTGCATAAATTCCCTTTTTCTGTTGTTGATTGTGAAGTTCATGTTTTTTCTTGTCTGTTGGTAATTTAGCCATAGTTTTATGCAACTATTTGATAACTTATATTTACTGTTTCTCCAGGGTGCATCTGACTCATTCAACATGCCCGTGGCATTTATCAGTGTTATCCTACTCCCAATTGTAGGAAATGCTGCAGAGCATGCAAGTGCTATTATGTTTGCCATGAAGGACAAGCTTGTGAGCGTTTCAAAGATTTGTAAACATCATTTTATAGATTTCCTTCATTTTATTGATGGAAATAGTCTTTCTACAGGACATCACACTTGGAGTTGCTATCGGATCATCTACACAAATATCCATGTTTGTGGTAAGGACTTGAATAGTTAATGAGTTCTCACTGAGAACTTTGGCATATGATAGAATGTCTATGAATCATCACTAACCTCTATCCGTCTTTCTTATTATAGTTTCTCTTGATTTTAAAATGGAATAGGAAAGGCTAATAAGTTTTGTGCTCTTGATAATTGTAGATTCCCTTCTGTGTAGTTGTTGGGTGGATCATGGGACAGCAGATGGACTTGAATTTTCAGCTCTTTGAGACTGCTACACTCTTTATCACAGTGCTAGTTGTGGCATTTATGTTGCAGGTTTGTTAATTTTCCTTGTTTGTCTTCTTTTTAGCTATTGAGAGTTTTCTATAGTTTTGAACTTATTTGGTCTCCATGGAGTTCCTGAAAATATTTTAAAATTCAGGAAAAAGGATAGTTATATATATATGCATATTGATTATTATTTAGGTAGTTGTTGATAATTAGTCTTATCCAATATGTTGCACTATTGATAAATGTGTTGTACAGCTCCCTTATTTATCCGATACGTGAAAAGTTAAGCATCATCAAGTAAACTTTTGTTACAGAATATACCGGTAAAACGAAATGTTGTGGATTTTTTTTGTATATACTTGAGATTTCTCTTGCTTTTTATTCATTTGTGTGAATGTGCTTCTCCTTCTATTACCACTCTTATTTGGCTCACCTCAAGCCTTCAGTAAAATATTTAGTTATGTCTTTCGGCTTTCCTTGCATAAACATCAAAGGACCTTTTTAACAAGCAAAAAAATAAATAAAAAGAATTTCTTGCTGCCTTGTTTGGTATTGGCTGGTGGCACCATGAAATGGATATGAAGGTCATGCTTGGCTGCAGCAATAGCTAAACGAAGTTGGTAGGTTAGTGAGCAGAATTTTGTGAAATTGATGGATCTTTTGAAACTACAGATTCACATGCCATGCCTCAAAAGTCTATGCAGCATACAACTAACTTGAGGCTTCTAAATTCTAGTTACATCATCCAAGATTATATATTCCATAGAAAGCTCGGGACTTTCTCTTCCCCGTCGTTCTCTAGAAAAACAGCAAAGTTATGCTTCATGTTTTTATTTCGTTTCTTTTTGGCCATGTTTAATGCCTAGGATTGGATTGGATAACTCCTTAGGTTCAAATTCAATGTATTTTGATGTAAGAAATGATGACCGACTTTCAAATTATGTCCAAGTTGAAGGTCGAAGATGAGTTAGTCATGAAAGGAAACTTATCCCCTTCTAGTCCAATCCAATCCTAGACACCGACCTAGCTTAAATGTGCAGTGTCAAAAGTTGATTTCTACTTTCCTATGTTTCCATATTTTTCTTTTCTTCTAAATGTAAGATTCATTTCCTTTATTCTTTGTAGGAAGGAACATCAAACTACTTCAAAGGCTTGATGCTTATTCTCTGCTATCTCATAGTTGCAGCCAGTTTTTTCGTACACGTTGATCCTTCAGAGGGTGAGCAACAAGAAAACACGTTGTTGATCCTGACTCGAACCGAAACTGAATCAACACATTACTTACATTATTGAACTTGGTCTTAGTTATTTCTTTACTGGTCTTAATTTTTGTTGCAGATGGTAATTAACCGAACCGTGGGAGTGGCGGCTGACTTTCCAAGTGACAAATTTTCAAGCCTGTGATGCCAAAAGGTGGTTGGAGATATGCAGGAGCTGCTCTTAGACAATTTCTCAGCCCCGTGACGCGTTTGATTCGTTTTGTTTTTGTTGATCCTGTAATGATTTTCCAACATCAGAAGTACGAAAATTTCTTCAGCTTTGTATAATAGAGTTTGATGATCTCTTCAGAAGCATATAAGCATTGAGCCGTAACCTTTGTTTTACACAAAAATGACGAGTCTGATTTTGAATCAAAATTTTGCCCCCTCAATAAAAGCCCAATTCCTCCTCTATCTCCTATTGTTTCCATTTCTGCTCCATATGGTTCATTCTTTTGTTGGTGAAGTTTTTATTTCCTTCATAACGTTCATGTTTTGCTTAGAGGCTTCGTTTTTTATTCTTTTTTGATACAACGATATTGAGAGTGAAGCGTTCTTTACGACTGTGAAATCCGAGATTCAATATTTCATACTACACAATGATAAAGTACCACTAATCACCAGTAGTACTAGTGACTTCGGAATTTTACTTCATAAAGTCGGTTTATTTTACTAGAATTTCATTTTTTTTTTCTTCTTGCAATACTAGAATAGATGATTTTGTAATGTTTTACTATCCCAGTGCACAATGAGCTTGCTTTGTTGGTTAAAATGAGATTGAAAGAGTTCATTCATTTTTATCTTCGAATATCTTTGAATTTTATAAATGATAAAATCCTATCCACCATATTGACATGTTAACGTAGATTTTTTACCGAATTTTTTTAACCTGTCAACCTGGCTATCAGCAGCATGATACATCATAAGCTATGTATCCATCACCCTCTTTCTCAATCATGATCAATTGCTCAATTTTGGCCTCATCAAGTAATTAATCGACCCTCCATTTTTCTTGCTTGTTTTTTTAAATTACCTTTATTAATTTGTTAAAAATAAATTGTGAAGGGTGATGACAGTTTTATAACTCCCCCGGCCACCACTCTCTACACGATTGAAAATTTGCTTCCAATTAATTAACCTCCATTAATTTTAATTTTTTTGTCCACTCATTCATAGTTAATGACTAGAAATTGAAATCAATTCTTTCCTTCTCAATCATTTTCATAATTCAAAATAAACCCACCAATCTTTTTCTTTACCAATTTTCTTTTCTTATTTACATCCAAAGCTCCCTCAATCTTCTGAGATCTCCGTTAATTCTTGGATATGGGTGCATTAGGCATTGCCATTGCAATTTTTGTGTTGCCAATAATAATTTTAGACCCCCAATTAGGGTATGGGAAGCAAAGCAATAACAAAAACTTGAACAAGTGTGACATTTACCAAGGAAGATGGGTTTTTGATGCTTCTTACCCTCCTTATGATTCAAGTCTATGCCACTTTTTCGACAAGGCCTTCGATTGCCGGGGGAACGGCCGGATCGACGACCTGTACCTCAAGTACCGATGGCAACCCTCGTCGTGCAATTTACCAAGGTTCGTACGTGCATGTGAAAGTTAAACTTCGAACTCCAACTTTAAGTGCATGGCTACATGCTGATTGTTAAGATCCGAGACTCATTTTATAATTTTGGTTTCAAATTTTGGTGTTGGGTAGGTTTGATGGTGAAGCTTTCTTGAAGAGGTTTAGACATAATCGAATGATGTTCGTCGGAGACTCGATAAGTTTGAATCAGTGGCAATCTCTCACTTGCATGCTTCATGCAGCATCACCTCAATCTGAGTATGCCGTAGACAGGATAGGATCAACCTCCATATTCAAATTCAAGGTATTCAATCCTAACTTTACAGGAGCTGGATTTTGATTATCTAATTAAAACATTGAAATTTAATTATTAGAAAGTTCGATATATTTCATGGGATTTTCGTATTTTGAGATATAGTGTCTAAAATATTTAATAATTATTTGCAGAGCCACAATGTTTCTTTGATGCTTTCACGCAATGCATTTCTTGTGGACATGGTTCAACAAAAAGATGGCTGGGTTTTGAAACTTGACTCCATCGACGTTAAGGATGGCCAAGCTTGGATGGGAGTTGATGTGTTGATTTTCAACACGTGGCACTGGTGGCTCCACGTAGGAAGGAAACAACCGTGAGATCATTAGAAAACTCAAGAAAGTTTCGGATTAATAAGTTATCGATTCATGTTCTGAGTATACATTTATCAATGAACTGATATTGATGAATATTTAATTGTATATAATTAAAATATGATCGTTCACTGATAAATAATACTAAATCACATCTGATAATTAGTTATATATGAATTTCATATTTACACATCATTTGTCACGTAAAATAATTCTAAAAACATGATCTTCCTAATATTACTACATCATTTTTGTTTGCATGGTAGGTGGGATTTTATTCAAGAGGGAAACACTATGCATGAGGACATGGATCGCCTTGTCGCCTATGAGAAAGCCTTGAAAACATGGGCTCGATGGGTGGACCAAAATGTTGATCCTTCCAAAACCAAAGTTTTCTTCCAAAGCATGTCTCCAACTCATTGGAAGTAAGTCAGATCTACAAATATTGATCATTAGGATGATCCCACATATTAATTGCCGAGTTTTCAATTGATATGAGCATGTGAAAATTAAAAATTCAACTGATATGACAGTATTTCATAAGACTAAAACGTTTAAATTCAAAATTTCACGTAATTTGAGATCTAAAACATTGAAAAAATGTATCAAAGGCGGCCTTAACCGAACTATAAAAATATGATTTTCAATCTATGTGTATTCATATGATTTTTTTTTGCTCATGAGCTTGCATGCAAGTAGCATAACATGTATTATATATAGCGATTTATATAAATCAAAGGCCTTCCAAATTTGGTGACCCTAGGCGGCCGCCAGCCTTGATAAGTAGTTGGTGACTCTAGTATTATCGAAGTTTAAGCATATATATTTTTTTTGGAATTTAATTAGTGGAAATTAATGTTACTAAAATTAAGTTATGGTGTTGTTGTTATTGATCAGTGCAAGTTCTTGGGGGTACGCAGAAGGAAAGAGGAACTGCACAGCAGAAACCAAGCCACTTGTAGTGCCACCGTACCCAAGAAGCCGACACCCAGCAGAAGTGATCGTAGACAAAGTGTTGAGTGACATGTCGAAGCCGGTGCGGTTGCTTAACGTGACGGCGCTGTCACGGCTGAGGAAAGACGGCCACCCTTCTATATATGGCAACGGAGGCCACCGTGGCATGGACTGCAGCCACTGGTGCCTCTCTGGAGTTCCCGACACTTGGAACCACCTGCTGTTCACTGAGCTTATTCGACACTAAAATTATTAATTATTTTGGGAATAAAGGAGTCGACACTGAGCTTATTCGACACTTGGCTTTTGTATCAATTGAATGCTTTTGCTTCAAAATAAGCGAATGAACATGACACACTTTGTAAGAACTTATAAATAGTCGACTAGTTTATTTTTTAGTAACTGTTTTGGTATAGATCTTAATTTCCTTCATGAGCGTAGCGGGAACAAAAATCCACGTTTAAAAGTTGATCAACATTGTAAGAGCTTAAACGATTGATTAGCATTACAAGAGCTCCTGCATTTGAAAGTTGATCAACATTCCAAAAGCTCATAAGACTAACATGCTGTGGTTAATGAGGTTAAATAACAGAAAAAATATATTAATTCCCACAATTTAAAATTGATTAACCTTACAAGAACATCGGCGAAAGACATATGCTTATTACAAGGCCGGGATATGTAATGACATACATAGGTAAAATATGTTTGATAACCATTTCGTTTTTCTCCACACCGCTTCTTCATTTCCTTATTTCTGATTACCAATTCAAGTCATTTGGCTTAAACTCATCTTCATTCACTGTCACATAAACTTGCCTTGCTACCATATGGATGCAAAGACTACAAGTAGTTTTCTCATCAAAAAATAAAATAAAAAAGGGGGTAAAAACTAAAAACCCATTTACTCACTAAACATCTAGTTTTCTTTGTCCTCTTTTTCTTGTTGATTCTCACTCTAAATTGGAAGTCAATAAACTTTTAAGAGTTATATAGTCTTTGGAGATCCAGCTAGCTATTAGTGATGTCACATCCATGGATTCCTTAAAAGCAATTTGTACTTCAAGTTAAAATAATTAATTTGAAATACCGACATATTAACATTCTCGTTACACGGGTTATTGTATAAGGTCTCTTGTGGAAGCAAGGAAGGAAGAAGAATCAGCCTTCCATCACGTCCCCACACGGCCACACCCACTTGCCCATGCATTGGTTGTCTATATATGCAATATTATTGGTTGAATATGGAACTTGTGGGATATGTCAATTTAAGTAAATGAGCTGTAAAATGCACAATTTTGTTGTTTTGTCTATTTATACAGTGGCCTACTTTGCAAAAAGGATCAAAATTATATGACTGGACTAATCTCAAAGTGATCATTACCAAAATTTTACCGATGAAAAAAAGATACAGAGCAAAGACAAATTAAATTGTAATAGCTTGATGATATACATAGTTAAATACCTCCGGTGATCAAACCTGACATATGTCGAAACGATATAGAATGAACAACGCATAAACATCAACAAGACCATTACTACCCAAACGACTAATATTAATTTACAGCCCCATAAAATAGTATAACATCTTTCTATACCATACACGGAATAATCAGATACGTAGAATTAAATGATAGTAGAATTCTTGTTATTCAATTGGAGAATATTTAAGATCAAACTGTGGCTGGCTGGGCACTACTCCTGTCGTGCTATCTGCAGTGTGACTAGAATTAATCCATCTTCAATATTATCCTGCATCCATTGAAGACTTTGACTGAGAAACATTTCCATTAAGAATGAAATTAAAATTAATTATAGTTTGATAAGATAGTAATTAATTAATCATACGCAGTTAGGTAGTTAATTATTTTTGTTTGCAGCTATAGCCAGTTAATTATTTGGTAGAACAAAGAATGGTACTGAAAATCCCACGTTTTTCACCTTGAAAAATGAATTAAAATTGAAACAAGAATCTCTGTCACGAATTTTAAAACAAATGTTTTTTGTTAATTTTTTCTTAGAGAATTAGTGTTGTGTATAATGATATGGGACAAATTTAGCAGCATCCCACATTCCCACTTGAATTTCCAGATCTCATATTCACAATAAATGCCATAGCTAGTAAAGTTGAACATATTTTTTTCTTTTTGGCACTCACTGCCTAAGACAGCTCATTGCACAGCCTTTGGTTTGGAGGTCCAAGCTTAAAGTCCCCAGCCTTCTGTTCAAAATTGGAGTTCTAGATAGACTATGTCTTGTCTATATACAATTGATATCGAGAAAGTGAGAATTTGAACATAAAATCTCGAGAGTGTAATAGTGAATCCTCTCAATCCAAATCGGATAAGAATTAACTTAATTTGTTTATATGGTCACTGTTAGGGTAATTATTGAAGGTTATTTTGCGCATGTTCGTCGTCAAGCTAATCAGGTTACTCATAAAGTGGCTAGCTATGCTTTGTATTTAGATAATTGCGAAGCGTGAGCGTGCGCGGAGAAGGAAACGCCAAACACTTCGGCCTAAGGGGAACGAGCAACGGCGAAATGACAAGATGAGGTGCTCGTAAAATGCTACTTTAATTTCTACAACAAGTAACAACAATTTCTTATCATACACTCTTATTCAAATCCTTTCAGCGATTCGACGCGCCCCCTAAGCTAGACGTACGCTTCCCCTGTCCAGAGAGTAGAATCAGTCGCTCGCCTTGTCCCAGGATTAGAACGAAAAATTTGAATATCTTTTTATTGATTCGAAGAACTTCTGAATTTAAATTATGATTTATCAATTCAGAATAATTTTCAATTTAATAATGTATGGTATTTTTTTTTCCTTCGATCGAGTTAAAATTCCGATAAAATTATAACAAATTAACTCCAAACACTTTTTATCTTCATATCGTACATTACTTTTGATCCATCATGCCATTACATTTTTTACATCCTTGGGTGCAAACACAATTTCCACACGGAAAGAGATGTCTTTGTGTATGAAAAGGACAAATGGTCAACTACCAAACGACTGATGTAGATTTTCGTTTTTTTGGGTCAATGACGGTAGATTACCTTAATGCACTTCAAACTAAAGCCACACACACACACACTGACACCCTTCTCCAATCTCCTTTGCTTCCATTCTCTCTTTCTCTCTGCTGAGCTTCAAAAATTCAGACGCAGAGAGCTTGAATAAGAAATATGGGAACTCATAAGTTTTCATTTCCCAAGTTGCTTCTGGCTTATAATCTCATATGTTTTTCAGCATTTTTGGTGTTTGCTGCTTTTGGAGAATCAGCCACCCCCAAGCTTCACATTCAAGAAGGTAATTTCTACTTTGCAACTTTTTTCACAAACCCATTAATGGATTTTTGGTGAATTCTTGAATCTTGGTTGAGTTGAGATGATAGTGAAAAGATGTTGTTGCTTGAACTCTGTGTTTTTCTTGCAGTGAATGCATTGAGAGAGATTGGGAAAAAGTTGGGGAAGAAAGATTGGGATTTTGGGAAAGATCCATGTTCAGGAGAAGGGAATTGGACGGTTTCGATTCAAGGGAGGAGGAAAGGATTTGAGAGCAATGTAACATGTGATTGTACCTTCAATCACAAATCCTCTTGCCATGTCATCTACATGTAGTGCACCTCTCTCTCTCTCTATCATTATAATACTCTCAATACATCTATGACCTTTTTAGTAATTTTCTGGTTTGAAAATAAAGTCTCAAGAATTTTTTAATTCAACACATCTTTGATCATAATAAACTATCTCCAACTAAAAGATGTCCCAATTTCGAATTCTCATTTCCTCATTGACAAAACAAAGTAATAGTATCTGGCAAGTTCAGGTTATCTCCATACAGGATATCCCGTAAAACTTCACTTCTAGTCAATTTTTTTCAACTTAGATCACTGTTATTGACAATGCTGACTATTTGGAGTATAAAACGATCATTTGGAACTTACGTTTTAAGTTTTAAGCATAAACAATTTGGACAGCGTTTTGTTCTAAATTCGATATTAAAAATCCAAAATTGAAGCGATTAACCAAAATGAGACTACGGAGTCTAAGTTTTTTTTTTTGTCAAACTACGAAGTCTAAGTTCAAAATAACTATTATGCTCCTAAAACAATCGACCTTGAGAATCAATAAGATCAAAATTAAAAAAATTGGTTTTCTAATGATTCTTTAGATTATGCAGTTGCACATTTTATGTGCTAGAAATATTTCTTGATGGATGATTTGAGAGCTCTTCTAATTTTTCCAACGGATTATATTGCAGAGCTATAAAATCCCAGAATCTATCAGGTACCATTCCACCAGAATTCTCTAAGCTTCGCCACCTCAAAGATTTGTAAGCCAAACCAACTGCTCTCAAACATTTTAGTTGGTTTTTTGGTGTGTCTACTAATCTTCCTGTTCTTATTTTATAGAGACTTGAGTAGAAATTACCTCCATGGTTCTATACCTTCCCAATGGGGTTCCATGCGCTTGGTCACACTGTAAGCACCCCTCATTTCTCTCTTATTATTATTTTTTGGACAAAACGAACCCAGATGTCAGGACTCACTCTTGGTTTTCTCCCGAAAACTTGAGAAGCCTTGAAGCGGTCTGACACAAGCTGTAGGCCATACTCTCCTATCTAAACTCTTTTTTAATCTGAATGGCCTAAATCATAAAGTCGCCCTAATTGTTTGGGCCACTCAGATTTAAAGAGGGTTTAGATGGGAGACATACGTATTGTGTCAAACCCCCCTTTAAGGCTTTCTCGAGTTTTCAGAGAAAAACTTAGAATGGATCCTCACATTAAGACCCTCCACTGTACAGTGAGTAGGAATACCAAATAGTAATGGGCACAATGCCTTATACTTCTCTGTTGAATTTGCAGATCTTTCATGGGAAACAGATTGTCAGGTCCATTTCCGAAAGTTCTCACCAATATCACCACCCTAAAAAACTTGTATGTGCAATTCGTGTATTTTTCATGTTCATGACTCTCAAATGGGGTTTATAGCAAGATTCTTGTTCATATTATTTACAGGAGCATTGAAGGAAACCAATTTTCAGGACTTCTTCCTCCAGAAATTGGAAAACTGATCAAATTAGAAAAGCTGTAATTTTTTTAATCAACCTTTTCATGTGAACTTTTGTCTAATATTTTTTACTTCCATCCCAATTGGACTTGACATTATTGCTATTTTTCTTCAGCATTGTTTCTTCAAATGCCTTCACTGGTGAATTGCCATTGTCACTAGCAAAGTTGACCAACTTGTCTGATATGTAAGCTATCACATGTTTCTCATCAATCTGCTGCCTTTTCAACTTTTGGTTCTTTTACACAAGCGATATTCTACTTTAATTATATCTTTTAGGAGGATAAGTGACAATAACTTCTTCGGAAAGATACCTGATTTCATCGGGAATTGGACTCGGGTTTCAAAATTGTAAGCTTCCCCTCACCAACCCCACCCCACCCCCTTTGAAGCTCAGCTAAAATTGCTGCACTACATAATTTTAATGATTTTCAATCGACTCTCAATGTCACAGGCTTATTGAGGGTTGCTCTCTTGAAGGCCCTATACCTTCTACCATATCTGCCTTAACAAGCTTAACTGATCTGTATGCAACTCTATGCATTGTCTTATCTTTCTTTTTCTATCCAATAAGAATTTGAAGTTACAGTTCCTGCTAATACTATTGGTATAGTGATATTCCTACTCACTTTAATATGAAGTAGGAGGTGTCGAATTCGACTTTTGTAAAGAGTGAATTCGAGATGTAGAATCCCCCTGCTCGATGTATAATCCCCCTTCTCGATGTATAATCCCCCTTCTCAATATCACTGTATCAAAAGAGGATGTGAAGTTATAATTTTTACCGTTTATGACTTTTAGGAGGATATCTGACTTGAAAGGTAGTACAATGTCTGCTTTCCCTACGTTGAGCAATTCCGAATCCTTGAAAACACTGTGAGTTGAACATCTTAACTAATTTCTTTATACTTTCCTTTTAATACTTGCAAATTGATCTAATAATAGGTAATAAGTTACATGTTTTGATGCAGGATATTGAGGAACTGCTTGATAGATGGAGAGATCCCTGCTTCTATAGGGAATATGAATAGTTTGAAAACAATGTAAGTACTCAACAAAGGCTTATTTATACTGCTATCTCCTCTCAATTTGTATCTTGAAACTCTATTTATCCCACTTAACCTCCTGAAAGCTCAATTTTTCTCATTTCATCTAACCCATTTTGCCTCTCCGAAACTGTACTTCTTACGTTGCCCCCTAAAGCTCAATCTGCATATTTATTTTTTATTTTCAAAATCTTATCAATGCAGAGACCTCAGCTACAATAAATTGACTGGTGAAATACCCACATCTTTTTTCAGACTAGCAAGAGTTGATTTCATGTAAGCAAATTTATGATCCATAATATTTTAATCTTCTCACCAACTTAATAAACATAAAAAAATTTAAAAACTATAATTATATATTTTTTAAATTTTATTTATTTGAATTGTAGGTATTTGACTGGGAACCAGCTTAGTGGAACAATACCTGGATGGGTCCCGGGAAGAAACAATATTGTGTATGTACAAAAAATCTGCGGCAGATATCTTGCATTGCTTAACTAATTACCAGATTAGTTTATTTTTGTGTTTTGATTCAATTAATAAATTTGGTTTTTACAGGGATCTTTCTCAGAACAACTTCACTTGGGAAAGCTCAAGTCCTAATGAATGCCCCAGAGGGAGTGTGTGAGTATGATAAATTATATTTCTTTTGCAATTCTTGTTCAACTATGTACTAGTTGAAAATGATCAAACAATGTTTTGGTTTTCTTATGATCCAGAAACTTAGTGGAGGGCTACTCCTCGTCCGCGGACAAATTGTAAGATTTGATTTTCTGTTTAAGAAAAATGCTTGTTTGCTACTAGTATTACTGGTCCATGGAGTTGTATGGTATGGTCGATTGGGAAAAATTAAGTTTCAAGGGGTAAAGTGGGATTCACGTACAATTTCAAGGTGCAAAATGCATAAGATTTAACAGAGTCTCTAATAAAATTAACGGAGAAGGGCAAACAGAGATAGGAAATGAAAAAATTTGAGTTTTAGAGGGTTAAGCGAGACAAAGTGAATTTCAAGGTTTAAATTGAGACAAGGTGACAGTTTCAGGGGTATTTGGAAACCTAAGCCTAATAGAAATCTAAAATATAAGAGAGATTTGCTGGTTGTTTAGAGCTCAGATATCTCCCTTGTTGCAGAAGTAGAATCCAACCATGCCTGAAGAGAAATTTCCCATGTCATTCGCCAAGCGACGAACGTAAGAATTTCATCAATTAGTCTCTCAAACTTGCTTCCCCTTTGGCTTTGTGATTTATGTTTCTATGTACTTGCAAAAAAAAATCCAGATAAATATTCTTTGCACATAAATTGTGGAGGAAAAGAAGTGAGTATTGGTAGCAAGAGATATGAAGCAGATAGAGAACAAAGAGGTGCTTCAATGTATTACATGGGTCAAAACTGGGCATTTAGCAGCACTGGAAACTTCATGGACAATGATGTTGATTCAGACATCTACATTGAAACCAATAAGTCTGCACTTTCAAGGAACATATCTGCAATCGATTCAGAGCTTTACACAACAGCTCGTTTGTCTCCAATCTCTCTCACTTACTATGGACTCTGTCTCATCACTGGAAGCTATACCATCAAACTTCATTTTGCTGAGATTATTTTCACTAATGACAAAACATTCAACAGCCTTGGCAAGCGTATATTTGATGTCTACATCCAGGTAACTGTAAGGCTCATTTGGTGGGTGGGATTTTGATTTGATTCTTTAACTAATCAAATTCTATGGATTTTGAATGTAAAAATTGGATGCGTTTTCATTGTGAGGGATTAGAGGGGAGTAGACATTATACGGAAGAAAACTTATCCAATCCAAAATAGTAGGATTAGAAAAGGTAAGTTCCTTACGTCTAATCCCATCTCATATCCTCTTGCAATGAAAACACATGTATTTTTACGCTCAATATATATTGCAATTCAATCTCATTCATGATTTAGAACAAACCTATTTTTTTATTGTTGTGATTTTACTTATTTCCTCTGAGGCAACTAAGGGTGATACTTACCAAGTTCAAACTCAACTTTTTAGGACTGTGATTTAACTTATGGGCAATGCTAGGGAGACTTGTTATTAGACTACGTATTAGATCAGATCTCTAATACAAGTAAAGCCCACTAATACAAGTATGACCCGCATGATAGAGATGTGTTCTACAATATTTTCTAATAATGTGGTTTTCTTAGCATTTTCCAAATCATTTTTGCTTAACAAAATCATGGGTGTTTATTGTCTGAGGTTTAGCGGTTTAAAATTTAGGTTTTTTAAAGTTTTAGGAGCATGAGGAGGGGGTGTTGGTGGGAGAGCTTATGGCTTAGGGTTTAATTCTCTCAAGTTTTGGCGCTAAGCCCTAGATCATAAGCAATTAACTCGATATTTTTTGTTAGAAGAAAATTGTTCGGATTTCAAATTTGGTGGATATATAAGGACATTTTTGGAAAAAAAAAATTATAAGAGACTTATATCTCATCAACGTTAATTTTTATTTTTATGAAGGATAAGCTGGTGCTGAAAGATTTCAATATAGAAAGTGAAGCTGGTGGAGCTGGGAAGCCTATTGTTAAGACATTCACTTCATTTGTTTCAAGTCATACGTTGAAGATCCATTTTTACTGGGCTGGAAAAGGCACCACAGGCATCCCAGACAGAGGATATTATGGTCCTCTAATATCGGCTATATCAGTAGATCCCAGTAATTCATTTCACTTTTTTTTTCTATCACAAATGAAAACTTATTAAGCATATTTAATTTATTGAGGATATTTAATATAATTTATTGAGGATATTTAATATTTGATAAGCTAATGAAGCTAAACAAAACTTTAATTTTTGCAGACTTTAAACCTCCTTCGCTTGATGGCAAAAAGAGTGATGCCATTATGGTAATTGGGGTGTTGGCTGCTGTGCTACTTGTTTTGCTTCTGGTCTTAGGCATCTTGTGGAGAATGGGCTATTTGGGAGGAAAGATCTCTGCAGATAAAGGTGTGATTATTATTCATTAACTTTCAATTACTTCCCAACAAAAACATGTTTAATTTTCTAAAAGGGGAAAAAAGTTGTCATCGTTCCGGAACTTTATTCAAAATTTATCAATCGTCCTTAAACTTCAATATTAGAGTTTGTTGTCCTTGAACTTTACCCAAATGTGCAACGATGAACCTACGTCAATTTTTTTAACATTATTTTCTGTTTCAAGTAAGGGTAGAGATGTCATTCCACGTGAAGTTTTTTAACAGAAAACGTTCAAAAAATTGAAGGAAGGACCATCATTGCACATTTGAGTAAAATTCAGGAACGACGGATTCTAATATTGAAATTTTGGGACGGTTGATAGAATTTGAGTAAAATTTAAGGACGTTAGCAACTATTCTAGAAACAAATTAGTATATTAATAATAATAATTTTCTGTTTTTTAACTTGACTGGATTTGAAGCTGCAGAGCTGAGAGAGTTAGAACTTCAAACAGGATTATATACTTTAAAGCAGATAAAGGCTGCAACCAAAAACTTTGATGCAGCAAACAAACTTGGGGAAGGCGGCTTTGGTTCAGTCTACAAGGTAGTTTATTTATTTATTTATTTTGTAATAGTTCATCTCTTTTGTAATAGTTCATCTCTTTTTTGTTTCCTGCTTTATTCTAAATAGTTTCTGATTATTAGGTTGGCCTTAGACGAAAAGAAAAAAGTTTTCCTTTCCTTTTAGCAGTGTCAATCTAGCTGGCTGTGCATGTTTATAATTAAGGGAAATTTGTTGAAATGTCAGTTAAATTTATACACCAGTTTCAATTTGTCTTCTAATAGAAAAATTTAAGAAAACTGTCATCTTAACTTCAAAAAAATTCATGAAGTGTCACCTGAGTCTAACAGAGTTAAGCTGTCCATCTATTTCAATGGAAATTTGGACTCTTTTACAAAAAAAATCAAATTAGTGCCTCCAATAATTAAGTTGAAAGCTATGTACGTTGAACATGCAAATTTTGGATATAACATTTTATGAATTTTAGAAAGTTAATACGACATCTCTCTCAAATTTACAGGGTCTATTATCCGACGGCACAGTAATTGCAGTGAAGCAGCTGTCCTCAAAATCAAAGCAAGGAAATCGTGAATTTGTGAATGAAATTGGGATTATTTCTGCCCTACAACATCCAAACCTTGTCAAGTTGTATGGATGTTGTGTCGAAGGGAACCAGATGCTCTTAATCTACGAGTACATGGAAAATAATTGCGTATCACGGGCACTTTTTGGTAAGATATATCAAATATTAGGAACTTTAAAATTATCGTAATCTAATTATTGTTTAACTTACACACAAGGATAGTCAATTTTTTTTAGAACTGTAATTTACTTATTTGTGCTTGAGGGAATCAAGAGTGTTACTCATCACCAAGTACAATTTTAGAATTGTGGTTTCCATTAATGCTTATCTGCCTTGACGAAATCAAGAGTATTGTCTAGGTTTAAGTGTTTAATAGTTTAGTATTTATGGTTTTAGAAAGTTTTGGGAGAAAGGGAGGAGGAGAGGGGGTGTTTGGGTATATAGGATAGTGTTCGTGGGAGAGCTGTTGGTTTAGGATTTAGTTCTCAGTTTTGGGCAGAACCTAAAATTTGAAAGCTAATTAAATCGTTAGTCATAAGCGACTAACCTAATAATTTTTTTTCTTTAGGGGCATTGTTGGGATTTCAAGTTTGGTGGATAAGGTTTTGACTATTTGTTGTTACTTTTGTCCTTATTTGTCAAATTTCTAACTAATCCTTGCTCGTCAAATTTTTTGAATTGTATCCTTATGTGTAATGAAAAATGTCGACATAAACTTATATGTCATCCCTCTTAATTTTACTGGAAGGGGTATATCCTTGTGCGTAAAAATTTGGAATTGTATCCTTAGGGAAGTATTAGATTGATCGAGACGTACTGAAAATTTATATTATTTACACAGGAAGTGACCCAAGTTGCAGACTGAAATTAGGCTGGCCTACAAGGAAGAAGATTTGCATGGGTATTGCTAGAGGTTTGGCCTATCTCCATGAAGAGTCAAGACTAAGAATCGTGCACCGCGATATCAAGACAAGCAATGTGTTGCTTGATAAGGACTTCAATGCTAAAATTTCTGATTTTGGCTTGGCAAAGCTTAATGAAGATGACAAAACTCACATCAGCACTCGGATTGCTGGAACAATGTAAGTTACTAAACTTTATATATATGGGGCGGAGCGGTGGCACCGCATTTTGGCACGAATTTTGACATTATTTTTCAACCATTAGGTCTATACGCTTTTCATGGTTAGAATTAATCTGATTTGTTAATTTAAAGTGGTTGGAATGGCATCAAATGTATTCGTCACACGGACGTCAAAATCTGAATTGGATTGGTTTGAAGCAGAAATTTTTACATGCCACGACTTTGTCTCTTTGATTTTGCATGCAGTGGTTATATGGCTCCTGAATATGCAATGCGTGGATACCTAACCGACAAAGCAGATGTTTATAGCTTTGGAGTTGTGGCGTTGGAAATTGTTAGCGGGAAGAGCAATACAAACTATAGGCCAAAGGAAGAATTTGTCTACCTTCTTGACTGGGTGGGTAACTAATTATAAACCTACACTTGCTTCTTTTTATAGGTTTTTTACTCTAAAATTTTCTCACTTTGTTGTATAGGCTTATGTTCTGCAAGAGAGAGGGAGTCTATTGGAGTTGGTTGATCCAGATTTGGGTTCAGAATATTCATCGGAGGAGACAATGGTGATGCTAAATGTTGCTTTGTTGTGCACCAATGCATCTCCCACTCTCAGGCCAACAATGACTCAAGTAGTGAGCATGCTTGAAGGCAGAACAGAAGTCCAAGACCTGCTTTCTGATCCTGGATTTTCTGCCATCAATTCCAAATTCAGAACCATTAGAAATCACTTCTGGCAGCAAAATCCAACTTCTTCCACTCAAACCATGTCAACTCCTGGTAATTCATACATTCCAACAGAAGAGAGTGACCATCTTTCAAGAGCTACATCGTCAATCACTTCTTCAGTTAAGTCTACCTAACTCTCATGTGTAACTAAAATTGTATATATAATTATATATATATATATATATACACAAATATATCAGGTTAGATATACTAATAGTGTAATTAATTAATTAATTAGTAGTGAAATTCTAAAAGATATGCCTCTTGTAGAACTGCAACTGAGTACACGATAACTCTCACTCTCGAATATACCACATGACTGTAGTACGGTCTTATAATTTCTCTTCTCGCTACACGCCTACTTAATTTGTATATATTTGAGTTAATTTCTCATTTGTGTCTATTTGAATTAATTCCAAGCATAACAAAGCTAATCGTAAGCTTCTTTAGGTATATGTTTATTTGTTACTAGTCTCACCACACATGCACATGAATCATAATGGTAAAAATTCAAAGTTCCTATTTCAAGCCACATCTCTTTTCTGTTCCTATTTTGGTCTAATGGTAAAATAGGAACATTGAATTCTGTTGGGTGAAAAGAGATGTTTCTGTGTACAAATGGAAGCACTCATTTGTTATTGATGATTAAAAGTTTTCTAAATTAACAATTTCATTAATAATATGGTCTAGTAGAGTAGTAGTATTCGTTTTCTTTGTGTAGTGAAATGCTTCGAGTTATAAAGAGTAAAGTCGATACTCAATGTGCATAAAACTCTCTCTCAATGTCGTTGTATCAATAAACAGAAAATAACAGTGATGATATGTTTATGGATGGAGAAAAAATATTGAAATTTGGCCAAAAATCATAATTTAAACTATCATGCACCAGACTATATATATCTTCATGTTTCTTTTGGGTTTATTCTTTTTTTTTTTCATTCTAAAAGTGGATTTGTTACTAAAAATCAAAGTATAAACTTGCATGTATATATTAAATTTGTAAAAATAAAAATTTAAGTAAATATAGGTTTATTAGATACAAACAGAAACGCCTATCT
Source organism: Oemleria cerasiformis (assembly GCA_037349345.1). Lineage (NCBI taxonomy): Eukaryota > Viridiplantae > Streptophyta > Magnoliopsida > Rosales > Rosaceae > Oemleria > Oemleria cerasiformis. Next base: position 906,929 of record JAZGTL010000042.1, on the reverse strand, counting down.
CCTCAACTAGGAGATTTATTAAATTTGTAAATTGAAAAATATAAAACTAGGCAACATATCCAAGGGCAAGCAAAATGGTTGGAGTTATATTCATCTAACAATTGAATATTCATACTTACAAACAAGAAATACTAACCCTACCCTCCTCTCCAAAAGAAATCTTCCTTCAAAAAATTTTTTTTTTTCGACTGATCTTCCTTGGGTCCATGAGGGTTTTTTCTTGGTACCCATAGGGATGTAGTGAATAAATCGGATAATCCAACAGGTTTTGGTGTCGATTTTATCGATGTTTGTTCGTCTTCATGCTTCATTTTCTCGTCTATCGTCATGGTGTCGATGATGGTCACAGGTTTCGACGTCCTGACGAATCAGGTTATCAGTGAAACTCTTGTCTTCAAGAGCCTGATCTGCCTTAGCATGGTTCTGACTAGTGATGCGGTCTGGTGGGTTTTGATCGAGTCATCGCAGTCCTCCATTGGTGGTGTGGTGTCAATCACGGTGGATTAAAACATATGCGATATGATGGTGAACGGTATCCTCGTCGTCTTCGGAATTCCTCAAAGACGGCAATAATGGAAGTGATAGGCATCGACAATGCTGGAAGTGGCCCATTTGTACCTTTTGTTGGGTTATTTTTTATTTTTTTTATTTTTAGTTTGCTTTGTACAAATAAATCCAGCGGTTCTTATTTCGGGTTGACTATGTTAGGTATTCCCTTTTGTGGGATTGCAAAGATTAGTTGTTCGGGCAGTAATGGTCTTGATGATACTTAGTGGATTCAAGTTATATTATTTTGTGTGTTATTCTCTCTAAATCGTTTCAATAGATATCGAACCTGGTCCCTAGAGGTATTTACCTATATTTGTTGTCAAGTTATTACAGTCTAGCTTGTGTTTGCTTTGTATCTTTATTAATTATTTTTTTTTGCCAAAGCAAGGGTATCCCAAAGGCTTCCTAGGCCCAAGGACTAATCCCTCGGTGCATGTGAAATGCTCCAACTGTGCATTGCAGCACAGTGCCTCGTCATTTTGATAGCTTTGTATTTTTGTTTAATCAATGAAATTTTGTATCTTCTTAAAAAAAAAAAAAAACAATTGAATATTCAAATACTAATTAGGTTGGAAATGGGGTTTTTAATTGGAATTGCTCGATTTTTGTTGTTGATAAAAAGGAATTACGTAATGAAATTAGGAATTTTGTTTTTTTAAATCTATACTTTCCCATTTATGGTGGAAAGCTACTATTCAGAATAATTGAGCTGGGCTGGCCTAAAAGTTAAAGGGTCTCAGGCCTAGAAAGTGGACAGCAGAGATGGGGCCTTATTCTAGAGCATGAGAAATGAGATGATCCAGCTCCTATCTCAAATATGCTACCTTTATCACTCTTTTTAGTTACCAGTTATATTATAATGTACTAATTATTTTTCTTACCGTTTTGCGAGAGATTTTGAATTTCGTTTTTGGAAATGGCGAAGTAATATTGAACGTGTATAATTTATCTCTTCCAATATTCTGAAAAGGTAAGGTCGATATTGAATGTGTATGATCTCTCGTCCAGTACTGATGTATCAAAAATATTTTTCTTTGGTTCTATTAGCAAAACAAAATACGGTGTAAGAATCTCCATTTTTCAGTATCGTTGTATCAAAAACACTCTTCTTTGATACTTTTTCTTTGGTCCTTATGTACGTGCTTAGGTATATGAGAGACGAGAATGAAGGTTACTGACCGATTTTAATAATCTCATGCTAAGAGCATACCCAAACCTTGGAGCGTACATACGTATGAGTATTCATGACCACTTTAATATATAAAACTCATCAACTCATTCACGAGAAATTATTAAATAGCATTGTATTATAATCACGTGATACATTCAATTTATGTGTTATAATATAAATTGACGATATAATTGATTTTATCAATTTTCAGGGAACATGAATTATATCAACTTATATATAATTAGAACGTAAATTCTCTTTTAATTTAATTAAATTATCTATATAAATTGTGAGGTATGTATTTAAATTTTCTGATTAATGTACACAATTTCGTCCTCTATGAAGTAGTGTATGGACAAATTAATTATAGTTTTTAGCAGTTCAAGAATATAATGTTCAAATTATATCTGTATATATATATATATATATATATATATATATATATATATTGTTATCCAAATTTAAAACTTCAAGATAGAACATGCAGAGAAATTTGTCTTCTATATATCATGCAAATTACAATCGTACTTCCCCATGTCACGAAGCAAGAAAATATTCCTACATGCACTCAACTTACTCAATTAAATAACAAAACCTTTTTTTAATAGAGAATTAATTAATATACAAATAAAAGATTATAGCTGCAATGGCTGAAAAAGAAAGGGAATGGAGGTGTGTCCTGTGAAAGAGAAATTGTGAGCTTGGATTCGAGACGACTGACTAGAAAATGACGGGGTCATCTCATGCATTTATCTTACACTTTGTCCCGAATATACGACTGGACACTGGAAATACTGAGTGTTGGCCGACGCCTGAATGTTGAGTTCAGGTGACGAAAGCCCAACTAAAACAATGTGTTTTAGGAAGTTTAGCGATAAGTAAAATAGTAAACACTAAGTTACCGTTTCACCGCAACAACGGACAACACATAACATAATCAAAAAGAGTGATAATCATAATTAAAGCATCAAAAGTTTAAACCGATTATTATCTTGTTACATCCTTCACGGTTGGTGTCAACACAGTCACCACGTGACTACCTACTCGTACTCACGAACCTTCTTCTGAAATCTGAGGGTGCAAACAAACAAAGTGAGTGAACATATGCTAACCTCTCAGCAAGTGAAACATAGGTAACACATTATATAACTTCGCATAGTAAGCAAAACGAGGCACAACATTAAAATATTAATAATAATCGGATAACCCCGCAGAGTTATCGGTCACATTCATTCAATCATACTTCACTCATATACATAAGCAATTAGCAACTAACATTTAGAGTAAATCCTCACACGTTAAAGATGACGCATCCAACTCGTGGATAAATTTAATAGTAATATCTCGATATCATCTTCTCTTTATGACGGTATCGATCATCTCAAGGACACATCGTCCATGCAAACCATGATCTCATCGGTCACCGCCCATACCATACCCATAGACCGCGATACCAGATGTATCGTGCTGGTAAGCCCTCGTCTACTACATCTCATCATTTTATATCTCGTATCATGTCGACTGGCATGTCCCTAGGCTATCATATCTCATCAGCCAGCATAACCCTCAGCTGGCATATCACATAAGCCGGCATATTACCTCGGTTATCATATCATATCATTAGCCGGCATAACCCTCGGCTGGTATATCACATAAGTCGGCATATTACCTCAGCTATCATATCATATCATATCATTAGTCGGCATAACTCTCGGCTGGTATATCACATAAGCCAGCATATTACCTCGGCTATCATATCATATCATCAGCTGGCATAACCCTCAGCTGGGATATCACATAAGCCGACATATTACCTCAGCTATCATATCATATCATCAGCCGGCATAATCCTCGGCTGGTATATCACATAAGCCGGCATATTACCTCGACTATCATAGCATATCATCAGCGCATAACCCTCGATCGGCATATCATGACTCAATCATCATTTCAGGTATCCCAATGGCACTGTAGTCGTACGAGTCACGAGCACGTGACAAGACTGGGTGTCTTCGCTCGTACCACAACCACGTGAAGGATTGGGTGCAAGCACCATCACCCGAGTCCCCCTAGGAGCTTTAGGACACATAAACTCATAAGAGCTCGGGGACAGGACTGGCGATGTGTAACTAGTATAGAGCGAGAACAGGTGAACAATCACGTGGAGGACTAGTAGGTGCCCTAAAGATAGGTACGACACCATCGACCACTATGTGGGTATACCATGACTCAACATGTGCTAAGTCGGCATGTCCCTAGACTGTAGCATCAACATGACTCGTACATGACACATGACTCTGACTCATGACACGTGTACTAGGCCGGCATGCCTCGGCCATAGTATCTCATCACTAACTCGTGTGATAAGCCGGCATGACTCCTCGGGACTAGCATCTCGACATTGACTCATGTGCTAGGCCGGCATGACTCATCGGCACTAGCATCTCAACACTTACTCATGTGCTAGGCCGGCATGACTCCTCGGCACTAGTATCTCAATCATAAAACCAATTTGTCTTGATTAACGTAATCATCGGGTTCTTCTTTTCACATCGATATTCACCCTCACTCGTGATTTGAATATCGTAACTGGTATCTCGATATCCACCCTCGAGATATTCCCTACAATAGTAGTTTATACTCATTTCGGAGTATTTTGCCCTTCGTAGGGTTCACCATCCTCAATAACATAATCACATAATGCCGGGACTTGACGTTAACCCTTGGCATATTCTATACCTCCTATCATTATCATGCATCACCATAATCATCATATGAAACTCACTATAATTCCTCTAAATTCCATAAGCATACACATAAGCAACCAAACATTCTAGACAATCCAATTTAAAACTACTCAAAACACAATCATCCACACATACTAAATCATTATCATTTCATAATTATAAGTTAGGGAAGGAGGCCCACTCACAGTACATCGGGGAGAGCTCACCCTACAGAATCCACTATAGCACCTACTTCGAGGAGCTCGTTTTCAAGAAGTCCCCATGAGCTTCGTCTCGATCCATACGGCTCTTCGGACTTCCCAATATCGTAATGCCTCGCAAGCAAGATAATTAGTATTAATAAATAGTCACTTAAACTATTAAATCTAACTCCCGATTCTCGGAAGTTTTCACGCTCTAAAAAAACTTTTGAAACGACTTAAACTATCCATAACAACCTCCAAATGAACTCTGATGGACCCGAAACCTGCGTCAACGGGTCTTGAATATTAAATTACACAATACACGAGTCATCGGGAGCCAAAGGAGGGGCCCACGCTCCCCCACGTGCCCTGGCTCCATTAAGGGGTGCAACTACAGGGTGTAGTCGCCCCCTACCTCCCTTTTGTGCAGTCTCACCGGCGCTATGGCCGGAATCGCCATTAACGGCCAATTCCAAGCTTTTCCCCAAATCTTCAAAACTCAACTAAATCTCACAACCCAATAGTCTAAACTCATCTACTCGATGAGAGGATTTCGAAAATGAGGTCTATGAGGTGAGAATTTACATGTGGTGGCTGAAAAATCGCTCGAAAGTCGGAAAACCCATTTTTTGTTCGTCGATCGCCACGTCGCGTACAGTGGACGACAGTCTCACGCGAGGGCATGGTTGTGATCGCGAGAGTGAGGTGAAGATGATGGTGTTGGTGCGGAGTCATGGGTCACCGCCAATCGGCGGCTGGATTTTGTACCTTCCGCTAGAAGAGTCGCGGAAAGAAAAGAGAGAAAGAAAGTCTGTGAAGAGAGAGAAGGAGACTAACCAATCCCGAAAGGAGAGAGAGAATTCCCAATTTATATTTTACACTTTTCCAAAATTATTGATACGTCCCGATCGTTTTAGACCCGTAACTTTCTCGTTCGAACTCTGATTTCTGCGTGCCACCTGTGACAGGACTCTTCCCGAATTTCCCCTCGAAATCCGGGAAAAACCCTGCTCACGTCTGACAACCTAAAGAAGATCCCAGAATACCCCAAAGTCCTTGCAAATAAATATGAGAATTCTGCCAAAAATCCGGCAGAATCTTCCCTTAAGGACTGGTTAACTGTCTTCCACCTGTCAGACTAAGGATTAGATAACACTCCAAATTCCAATAAGGTCAACCATCCAACGATGTAACCACAAATATACAACAGTCCAAAAGACTTATCAGAGCATCTAGGTAGGATAAATAAAATACAAAAATAAATATCCTACTTGATAGTATAGGTAAACGCGCAGCTGAAAATTTAATGTCTCCGCCTCTGGATATGCCTACGTCAACTCAACGACCTTGAGGGGATTTAAAACACGAAAGTTGTGAGTGGAAAAAATAATCATTTAAAAATAATTTTCGAGGAAAACATACATTTCCCCCCTCCACGAGTAAAACCATGCATGCATAACATAAAATTCCTTTATATATAAATATAATATATAGATAATCCGAAAACCCACCAGAAAATCTATCTTTTGTTAAAACACTTGGTTGGACCTATGAAAACCCGAATAATGAAAACATTATGTCGTCTACAACCCTGCTTTGAAAACCCTCCTCAAAGGAGTTTAAAACTATGAAAACCGACCTGAACACAAAATATACATCAAAACATATCCCACTGCTCCCCGAATAAAATCCCGAGTCGTAGCTCGATACCCTCCACCCACCCGGTATACCTCGAGTTGTGCAGAAACATGTACTACACGTAGACAACCTTAACGATCTGGTGGAGAAAATACCCCTCGACACCAGCGTTGGAGAACCCTCAACGATCTGGTGGAGAAAGACCCTCAACACCAGTCGGAGAAAACCTTGACCATCGGGGACAAAAATCCAGTGAAAACCAAAATCCATGTTTTGAAATCCTTGTTCCTTGGCCTAAGCCAAATTCATTGAAAAATCGGGTTTAAACGCAAAATTGTGGACTCGACTGAAGTCCCAAAATCAATCAAGTCAAACCATATAAAACCCGAAACCATAAAGCCAGGCCATAGCCCAAAACGTCATTTCCAAATAATCATTGAAAGCCCGTGTCCAGTAATAATTTCTCAATTCCGGAGATTTGCCAAAAGCAATACATAACAGAATTTAAATCAAATATACCTTTATGCATGCATTATAATTTATAAACCAAAGTCCACTAACCACACGTCCAAATAAGCTCAATCCCCAGTCGTACGCTCCTCTGAAGTTCTCGGAGTAGTATCGCCTGTCAAAAGTAATAATCGGGATTACCAACTATAATTAAAACCCTACATTTAGACTCCCTAAACCCCGGGAGGTCCGCTTGTGTCGCACTAAAAATGCAGCAACTTCGGACGCCCAAAACTACCCCTAAACGAAGTCTGATCAACCCGAAACCTGCGCCAACAGATCTGGAATGTCAAAATCTTGTCGACACGCATTATCGTGACCCGAGAACCGGTCCCACGCACCACCACGCTCCGACGGAAGGCTAGACCACACGCATCCACACGCCTATTACAGTGTCCCACGCGCCTACTACAGTGTTTCACGCGCTGCTACAATGTCCCACACGCCGACTCTGCCTGACTCAGCACTAACTTAGGGCTGACTCGACCGCCAGGTGACACCCACGTGGCTGCCAGGTGGCCTCCACGGGGCAACCATGTGGCCTCCATGTGCCTCCACGGGGCTACCAGGTGGCATCCACGTGGCTGTCAGGTGGCATGCCACATCAGCCCCCATCTGACCGACCGAGTCGCCGGAGTCTCTTTGGAGACTCGCCGGAGAAGACGACCGAGTCGCCGTTCATCGTCGCCAGAAAACTCCATTGCCGGCCGACCTTGAATTTTTTCTAACTTCCTCAAATCTTAACCGTTTTCACGAATTTTACGTCTAAATTCATCTACTCGAACCCAAAAACTCAAAAATGAACTCTAAATACAAAACCCAAACCTGTGTTGGCCGGAAAATCGATCGAAAGGTTTCAGTTTTCCTTTCCTCGGTTCGGTGTCTCCCGTGGCTGCCTCCTTCGATGGTTGGTACGTCTGTGCTCGTGGGAAGGAGGAGAATCCGATTAGTGGAACAAAAACGGAACATATTTCCTTGAATCGAAGTTCCAATTTCTTGGGTTTTGGGTTTTGGTCGCATGGGTGTGGGGTGAGTCGCAAAGAGAGAGAGAGAGTGAAAAATGAGAGAATCTGATCTACTTGGGGTTAAAATATCTACCCAAGCCAAACTACCAAAATGCCCATGAACATTCTAGACCCACAACTCTCTCACACGAACTCCATTTTTTGCGTTCCGCCTGTCTACGAACTCGTACGAGGCCTACGCAACGGTTCCCGAAACACAGCCAAAAGTGTCTCGAAACAAAAATTGACTTTCAAGCCCCTTAAACAACCAAGGGTAATTTCGTCCTTTCCGGGTCGTTACAACCTGTATACGTACTCGTAAGCTTGAAACCTACATAATGGTGCAAGGAAAATTCTCAAAAGTGTCCTCGATCAAAAAGTGACTTTTGGGCCCTCCGGAAATTCAGGGATAAAACGGTAAATTTTGCAAACCCAATTCTCAATCACAGCCCAATGATCCTCTTTGAGCCTTTACTAAGATCCATCTTCAAGCTTGGCCCAATTTCATACTTTTCTTTAACTCGTACCTCCCAGTTATTTAATTAACTTTAATATTCTAACTTTTATTTCCGGGATGGGTCGTGTCATTTATGTATAGCAATGTCACATATTTCTCTTTTGTATATATATTTTGAGAAAATAAAATAAAAACATAAATAAAAATATGTTATTCCTTTCACATGTCGACATGGCGTAAAAAGTGAAACTGATCGGTTTCCTTTTAAATGCTTGATGCTAGAAAAATTAGCTTGTCGGACAAAAATTATTGCCGATAAATAACGTTTATAGTTTATATAGAGTGTCTCTATTTGGATGACATTTGCTAATCACTTGTTTAAAACGAATAAGTTCCATGTACATTTTTGAAGTCACTTTTATTAGGAAAGTGTTTGGTAAAAATCGTACATATAACATTGCTCATGTACAGTCTAGTGGTATTCCTCTTCACATGTTATGTGGGATGTCTTATGTTCGAATCTCGTAAAATGCAAGATCGATATACAATATGTATAATATAATTTTTCATCCCTCGTATCATTGTGTACAATGCGAATCGGATTCAACGACGCTAACAGAAGTAAAAGCACTTGGTTAAGACAAATGGAAGCATGAGATTGGTCAGTCAATTTCAAGTCAATATTTGGGCTCACAAATCTCTAATTTGAGGGGCCTCTAAGATGAACCCAATTGGGTTACTTCCATTTATTTTCAATTTTCCTTTGGGCAAGACCAATAGGGTTCCTTTGAAATCATCTAGAGTAGCATAATAATAAGTCTGAAAAATATTTAATCTTACAAATCTCAAAAGAAATTAAAAAGGATTTGGATAGGGAGAGAGACACTTTAATCTAAAGTTATACTTCAAATCAAAGCCTCCATTGGGCGCTTTAAAGGCTCTTCAAGTCCCAAGCCATGATGATAATCAAGAAACCCACATTTGTTTACTACATAAACTATCATTTTCTCTGTTAAAAGTTTGCCTGGGTTAGGTTTACTCAAATTATAATGACAATTTTGCCCTTCAGACCCGTTACACATTTTTTTTAAAAAAATAAAAATTTTGGTGGCTTAGTCAAAGCTTATAATATCCAAGAATTAAAAAAATGCAAAAAGGAGTAAGCAATAAGTAAACTTCCAGAAGTAGCCAAGTAGGTGAGAGGAAAAACAAAAGAGAAACCCTATCATTTGGGGACAACATATTGAGTAGGTTAACATGCTTAAAAATGAATTGGTAAAAAGGATTCATTTTTTATTAAGTTGGGAGAAAGGTTGGTATGTTTAAGCATTTTCCAATACCATGTTACAACAAAATTAGTAAAATCGGCTTTGAATTTGTATCAAGTTTAATTGGCTCGAATTTAGTTTGTTTAATCTCAACTCGTAAAAGAATCAAGTCAAGCTTAAGTTCGGCTCGTTATGAAACAAGTCAAGCTAGACCTTCAATATATTCAGCTTGCTATTCTTGGATTTTTCATAAACTCGACATAATTTTAAATGCTTATCTTTTCAATTATATAAATATTATTTCCGTATATTTTTATTTTCTTGGTTTTCCTCTTTTGGTTTCATTTCTATTCTCAAACTACTACGTTGTGTTTTTATTCTTCAGTATATGTTGGAAAATTACCCTTCACATACTAAATTATTGCTATTTTTGTGTTAATTATTTATTTTAGTATTCAATAATATTTATCATTGTAGTATGTAAATGTATAGATATATAATTTATCAAAACATGATACCTCTAGATTATAAATTGGCACAAAATATTGATAAATAAATCAACAAAACAAAATTGGCTCAATTACAAGGCAAACTCGTATCAAGTTCAACTTCATTTAAGCTCGCTCAAAACTCTGCTCCTTAGAAATTCAAGTCAGAAAAAGTCTAAGCTCGATGAATTTTAAACAACCCAAAGCATGAACACAAGGATATTTGGCTCGACTCATTCACATAAATGAATTCAACCAATAGGGTTTGAGATGGTGTTTGCAGCTACTTTTGTGCAAAATTATTAAATGTGAGCTTTGTTAACATGAACTTGTACACGAGTTAGTGAAATCCTTATCTCTTGATATCTCTGGATCAAATTCTTCATATACAACTATAATTTTACTTGGATTCGGTCATTCATACTTTGAACTTTGATTGACCAAAATGCATCATAAAAATAACTTTTGAGATTCGGACATAAATATATTTAGATTCGGCCATTTATACTTTAAATTATTAATTGATCAACATTTATCACATAAAAAATTCTACATTTACGTATATAAACTCTCTCAGATTCGACTTTCCATACTTTTGATTAAACAAAATTTATAACAATGATTCCTCAAAATCTTATTTTAATGGCTTAAAACCACGTGTGGGGCTAATATTAGCCTCAACATTATTAAAAAAAATTATAAAATAAAGATTAAGTTCTTAAACTATAAATTTTCATATAAATCTAATCTATAAGATAATAATTTGCCTGTTAAAATGTGTCTAATTGTAAGGAAATTTCAACATATGATATGTAAAATTTTCTTTGAATTTAAGAGATTCATCCTTATCATATTTGAATCTAAATATATTGTTCGTTTAACCATGTTGGTTAAGGAATATATGTAATTCATACGTCATCGATTAAAAAACATTTGATTATTGACATTTTAAGTTAAAATTTAGAGAAAATGTCCATAGAAGTAAAGTCAGGTAAGATAGTCATAAGAGCATCCCCAATCAACCAGCTATCCCTCTTTTAGAATAGAGAAATCACTAAGAGCTCCTAAATCTATGGAGACCGACAGAGTTACTACGGGTTTCTTAAAATTTAATACTCTAATTTTTTTTATCATTAATATCATTATTTTATTTTTATTTCAACCTTTATTATATTTTATTATTTTTTTAATATTAATAGTATTTATAAATATATAGAGTATGGTTGGAGTATAAAAGAATTAAAGAGCTCTTAATACAACTTTAAAATGTTTTTGGTTAAAATTTAATTTAAAAATATTGGGTGTGGTTGGTGATGCGCTAATGTTTTAACGTAGAATCTAGACAAATAGTTGAAGATTGTTTACCAAAGAAAATGGATAAATTGTTGAGGATAATGTTTCTCATTTAAAACGTAATTAACTAAAATGATTAACACTCCAGAAAATGTGGATGTGTTCCAGACATCTAAATTTGTAAAATATTGAAGCCTTTATTCATCTAGAATCATTTGCTGTATTATTTATTTTTATTAAAAGAAATTAATATCCAATCCATTATGATGACGAGTTGGATAAGAAAAAAAAAAGAAAAAAAACGTCTAATACTTCTTTCCCATTTTATGATCTAATATCAAATCAATAAAAAGAAAAAAATTGGTTTAATTTCTTTTCATGGAGAATACTAAAACAAAAATGTTTTAATTGCACGACGTATGACGTATTTTATATGTATTGGTATATGATTAATTCCCACTATAATTGGATCTCAATGTGCTTATAAGGTCGATATCAAGTCAGGAGCACTCCCTCCCATCTTTCGATGATCACAAAAAATTCAAACACTAAACTTGAAGACAAATTAGACTAATGCTTAAATCATAAAATTACCTAATAAAAATATTCTGACTTGGGAGTTTATGGACCTCCACACTCTAATTTGTTTGTCATTTGCTAAATATGCAATGACAGGCTATTACACACTCCTTTTAGCCTGAAAATTAAATATTATTTAAGATTTTATTTCAAACAAGATTTGCTGTAAGAAATGAGGGCAGTTTGGTAAGTAAACATTAGGGCAAAGCTTAGATTTGCAGTTCCCTCCTGTTTAGTGTTGGGTTGACTCTCTCTCTCTCTCTCTCTCTCTCTCTCTTACATGCTTTCCCCTTTACTTTTGTAGCTTAATCAATAATCTTTTTCTTAACCAGCTATAAATGCCCCCTCTCTGTTCACCTTATTTTTGCTTTCCCTTTACTGTTTCTCCCTTCTCTCTCTCTCTCTCTGGTTTCCTCCATTGCAAACCAAGCCTCCTTTCCAGCTTTGCTGAGGAGGCCCCTCTCTCCTTCACACAGACAAAACACCCACCAACCATTTTACCCACCTTTTCTTTTGTTCTCCCTCTGAAATCCACCCTTATTTTACATATAATAATTCACTCTTTCCTCCACATTTCCATTTTCCATTGAAAGATTAGATTTTTGTCTGGCCTTACCATTCAATCTTTTATGCTTATGTTTTTTATTCTCTGAATTCTTTTTTGGCCCACTTGAGGCCACATCCCCTCTCTACTTGTAAACTACTCCTCCGGAGCCCTTGCCTTTTTGGACATCTGGGTTTTGGTGGGTTTGTGTTATTTCAGGTCTGCATTGGCTTATCTATGCTTATTGAGTCTGTCTTGGTTAAAAAAGAAGCCCCTTCTTTTCTTCTCTGGGTGCTCAAGGAAGAGGATCAAGGGGGTTAGCACAGATCGCTGCAAAGGTAAATGCTTTCTTCTTTGAATCACTTTATGGATAGACTCTCTCACATTTCTCTTTATGGGTCTCTTACTTGATTCATAAGTGATGCTGTTTGGGATTTTTTTCCCTTTCTCTTTTGTGAAAGATTTGGAATTTAATTTTTATTTTGGTTGTTCATGGCATGTGCTTGCTTTATACTTGGAATCTGGAATTTATAGTAGTTCTTTCTTTCAGTAATATGACTTGTATGCTAATGCTATTCGCCTCATTTGTTGAGAAAACATGCCTAAATGTTACTGTTTACCTCTGGTTCTTTTTTTATACGATTATATTTGAAGATTAAGGCAAGAATCTAATATCTTCAAAGTGAATTTAACAGGGCTATTTTGTTATACGTTATTATGAAATTTGAGTGTAACATGTGAATAGGATGCAATGGATAAGTTATACAAGAATTAACTAGTATTGCCAATATCTAGCGTATACCTGGGATTTTCCAGCAAAGCCACATCTGTGAAATTAGAAATCTGAGATATCTGTGATCATTTTCTTGTGAAAATTGCAATGAATTACATGATTTTTTTCTTATATCCAGGTTGGAATGTCTTAACTTTCTATTCCTGCGCACTAAAAGTTAGAATACCAAGCCAAATTTGACGTTTAGCATCCAGAGGATAAGAATGCCATCAGGGAGTTCTTTGAATGTGGAATTATCGAAAAAGATAGGATTTTTGGGTTTAAAACTATGGGTTGTAATCTGTATATGTGTTGGCGCATTTATAGTTTCAATCCTATGTTTCTTATCTATATGGGTTACATTTCGGAGGAAATCTCGAAGATCAATTGACAAGTTCCCAGTCTCCCAGATACCAAATATCTCTAAAGATATCAAGGTTGATAAGGTTGGGGCTGAGAGTACCCATGATCACCCTGATAATTTGTTTCTTCCAGTACATGATAAAGCAAGTGATAAGACTTCAGAGAAGATGTTAGTCCATTTGGGCATGAGCAAGTCGACTGATCCTGATAACATGAGTCAATGCAGCTCAATTTATCACCATGAGAGGACATGTAGTTCGCAGTCAGGAGAAGAAGGAAGCTCTGGAACTGTGCGAAAGCAGTCATCATTGTCACGTGGAGGACTTGTAACAGCCTCTCCTCTAGTTGGCTTGCCAGAAGTTTCTCATCTTGGGTGGGGCCACTGGTTTACTCTTAGGGATCTGCAATTTGCTACAAATCGTTTTTCTGCTGAAAATGTGCTTGGGGAGGGTGGATATGGGGTTGTTTACAAGGGCAGGCTGATCAATGGGACTGAGGTGGCAGTGAAAAAACTCTTAAATAATTTGTAAGTACATAAACTCAGATGCACCATCTTTGTTTACATGATCCTTTCGGAAAACCCAGATTTTTTTTTCTTCTTCTTTTTATAGTACTTTTTTATCTGGTATTATAGGGGGCAGGCAGAGAAAGAATTTAGGGTTGAAGTGGAGGCCATAGGTCATGTTCGGCATAAGAATCTTGTACGGCTCCTTGGCTACTGCATAGAAGGGGTGCACAGGTATTATTAACCTGTTATCTTGATATGAAACTCCTCATGACTTAACATTGTCTACTGACATAGTATTTTCTCATTAGTTGAGATTCTGCCTAGTGTTACCCCTAACTTGTGTTCTAGGTTCAGCTTCTTTTCTAGTTGCTAAGTTTCTGTCTTTTGCATAGGATGCTGGTGTATGAGTATGTGAACAATGGCAACCTAGAACAATGGCTACACGGCGCCATGCACCAATATGGCACCCTTACTTGGGAGGCCCGAATGAAGGTGGTTCTTGGTACTGCTAAAGCGTAAGTTTTCATCTTTCATCGTTCCTTCATGAGATCATGATGAATAATTAACACCATGACACATTTTTTCTATCTTGAACCATTGTTAATCTGAATTCAGTTGGGACTTTATTAATAGTGAGGCTAAATTTAACCCAATTTGGCCAAATGGACAAATGACTTACATATTGAATTACAGGCTTTCTTACCTACATGAAGCCATAGAACCAAAAGTTGTCCACAGAGATATAAAGTCAAGCAACATATTGATTGATGACGAGTTTAATGCCAAAGTTTCTGACTTTGGATTGGCCAAACTCTTGGGTTCCGGAGAAAGTCACATCACGACTAGAGTCATGGGGACTTTTGGGTATGTAAATTCTTATATTTTTAACTTTTGATCTACAAATTATCTTCTGATAGGAGCATAAGAACTGGTCCATTATGCAGATATGTGGCACCAGAATATGCCAATACTGGCTTGTTAAATGAGAAGAGCGATATCTACAGCTTTGGTGTCCTCTTGCTTGAAGCTGTTACCGGAAGGGACCCTGTAGACTATGGCCGACCTGCTAATGAGGTAAAAAATTTCCAAATTCATTGTGTTCTGCTTCTGAGAGTGTCGTCCTTTAAGCCAGGAATCTTATTGGTTATCAAAGCTTTACTATTTGCTACAGAATTTTAAGCATTTCCAAATACTCATGGCAGGTCAACCTAGTTGAGTGGCTAAAGATGATGGTAGGTGCAAGAAGAGCAGAGGAAGTTGTGGATCCAAACCTTGAAGTTAAACCTAGTACTCGTGCCTTAAAGCGTGCCCTTTTAGTAGCACTTCGGTGTGTTGATCATGATGCAGAGAACAGACCCAAAATGAGCCAGGTTGTACGTATGCTTGAAGCTGACGAATACCCATATCGTGAGGTGTGAATCATCATCTTACCCAAGATTTAATCTTTTCATTGCTTATTATGTTCTATCTGTTTTCATGAGACTAGTTATCTAAATGGGGAATAGGTTTGATTGCTTAAGAAATGGTTCGGCTTTATGTACTTATATGCGTGTGTCTATTCAAAGGTTCACAATGTTGCATAATTCCTTGCAGTATGCATAGCATTAAGAAGTACTAATTTGGCATCAACTCGAAGCCTACCAGGTCAATCTGTATTAATTTGGTTTAATGAATCTTATTTTGAACTTGTACAATTCAGGATCGAAGAAACAGAAAGAGTCGAACAGCCAGCATGGAAATTGAGTCTTTGAAGGAAAACTCTATCTCAGCCGACATAGTAAAGAAGCCAGGGGATGTGGAGAGCCAAATATCTGAGACAACAACTCATGGATAGGACTGACAAATATGCATGATCCCGGTGAATGATTCCGACTTCACCACCTGAAGATTAGGTTTCAGTAACCCATCAAATATTATACATCTCAAAGTTTAATTCCAAAATTTATTCTTTAGTAGAGAGGATTTGGATTGGAGATGGCCCATTTTGATCGTGAAGCATTCGATCCTAAGATCTTTCGAGAATGAAGAGCTGCTCCCAACTCCATAATCCGGGAATTTTCAGAGAGAGAGAGAGAGAGACTCTTACTGTACATATGTATGTCTCTTGAGGATCAGTTCGGAGGGGCTGCTGCTATTTCATTCTTGCTTGTAATTTCTTGTCTTTTTAATTTGTGTTGATGATTACTGTTCTTCAGATGGTGAATGACCTCCTTTTACTTTCATTTATTTTTTCATTAATTTTATTTTTAAGTTATCATTTTCTGTCGGAAAACAAAAGCGTTAAATTAATGGTGATGATGATGATGATTCCTTTTTTTTCATTTTTGATGTCTCCTAGAGCATGCTAAGCAATCAGCGCTTCTGGTTTTGATGGAGAACTGTAATGATGTTAGTGATGTTTTGCAGTAGGCTTGTATGTCGATAGATGGAATGGGTAAGCTGAGCCTGCTATGTTTGAATTATGAGTTGTCTAGCTTTTTGACTTTTTGGTCCAACGGTCATATTTTGGATATTTTTCAGCCTAGTCCAATTTTGATTTTTGTCGTTGGGAGGCTTGGACGGCAACTTTTTTTGTTTTTTCTTAGCTCAAATTTGACAGGTTTTTTCCCTCTCCTTGCTTTCAATTAGGTGGTAAATTAGCCAAGCCTTGAAAAGAAACAATGCCATCTATGAACATGCGAGATTATCTTCAATATTAGGAGTACATGTTGCGAGCTTGGAAATGAAGTTTTGGTCAGTGATTCATTATAGACTATGGTCTAGGATTATTATATTGTTCTATTTGTGGCAATATAAATGAGAGTTTTATGTACTCTTTATTGGCAAGGATTAAGCGTGGGACACTACTTTTGGGAATTCTAAAAAAGGTTTTAACTTCAAATTTGACCAAAAATTGATGAGTAGTTTACTATATGTAGCTAATACGGTTCATTATGTTAAATTTAATATTAGAAGTAGAGTCTGTTAGAGGACTGTTTTGATGTTTTTGGATAAATTTTGAATCAAATTTGAAAAGTCTGTTGGAGATGTTAGAGGATTGTTTTAATGTTTTTGGATAAATTTTGAATCAAATTTGTCCAAATCCAAATTTGAAAAGTCTGTTGGAGATGCTTTCAGATAAATTTGAACATCTTTTTTTGAGATATAGAGATAATTGGTTTTAGTAGTATTAAAAATTAACTCTGCGAATGTAACTTTTAGACAAATTTGACTCAAAATTTGTCCAAAAGTATCAAAACAGTCTCCAGCATACTCTCTACATTTAACTTTAAATTTGACCAAATGAATAGTAGCTAGCTATGTAGCTAGCACTTTTCACTACGTTAAGTTTAATATTAAAAATGGAGAGTCTGCTGGAGGACTGTTTTGATGTTTTTGGACAAGTTTTGGGTAAAATTTGTCCAAAATCAAATTTGAAGAGTCTTTTGGGATGCTCTGAGAGGTTTCAGATAAATTCTAATTTCTCTTTTTGAGATATAGAGAGCATTGATTTTAGTAAATTAGCTCACTATTATTAACTTTTGGGTAATTTAAAGTTAAATTTGACCAAAAATATAGAGAGCTCGTTGAAGATATGAAATATATATAGTGATCTTTACATGTTTGAGAGAGTGTGTATATATAGTTATCTTGGATTATTGTTAATTATCTTCCATATTTCTTGTGGCGTGGATAATTTGATGGGCTACGGTTTCTTCCACTCTTCCTTAGTCTAGCGTTTCTTGTTTTCATTTGTTGGTTCTTCGGCTCCCAAGCTATAAATAGAAAAAAAGAGGAGATACACCTATATTTATATATATATATATAATGCATATATTATATATATATAATGCATATATCTGATTTTTGTTAAAAAATATGTATGGCAAATTAATTTGTTGCTTATTAATTATAGTGCATGTATATAGAAATAATAGAACTAATTAAGTATCTTCTCAAAAAGAAATAGGCCTGAGTAAATATGGGGAGGCAGCAAATGATCTCTCCGGCCGCCTGGAACTGACCTTGCTGGTAAGACACTCCATTGATTTTATTTTGGTTGACGACGAACACGATTTTCGGATTTTTTCTTTGACAAACAAGAGCAGCATACGCTTCAATTCCCCAGAAGTTCGATGATATATATTGTTGCTCTTATCCCATTACGTACACGCGCATGCTTCAATTTTGTTCAATCTTAAAAGAGTTCTCTCGTTAACAAATTAAAAAAATGCAATATTTAGGCATCATATAAAGATGACTCCATTTTGGTTATGACATAGAGCTCGTTTAGTAGTGGGATTGGAGCTCCTTGGATTGAATTGAATATATAATTCATCAAATTCAATGTATATATAAAATAATTTTTTTTTGATTGTAAGAATATTAAATGGGATTAAATATAGAAAGAAACTTACCTTTTCAAATTTTACGTATTATTTTGAGAGGATTGAATTGGATAAATTTTATTCTGTCTAGTTCCTCTAATATGCTAAAGAGACTACGTACATTTGTAAACCACATTTATAAACCATACCTTAATATAGACGGACCTTACTCTTGTTGGTGGGTCCAACATGTATTAGTGTGTGATTTTACAAATGTAGTATTCTACTATCCTCATTGTCCTACTGAAAATACATTAATTTTTACAATCAAGATACATTAAATTTGATGAATTGTCGACTAATCCAATATAATCTCACTCACCAAACATGATCATATATAGAAGAGATCCAGAGAGACAAAATGGAGAAGAGGAGGCCATGCCCGACCGCCGCCGGTCATAGGGCCTGGATTGGATGTCCCACGGCGGGGATGTTGGCTAATGTGGCTTTGATGTCACTGAAACCCTCATTGCCAATATGTCAAGTGGCTTCTGCTACACTTTATATTTCAGAAGCTTAATATATATATAGGAGAAGTCTGGTGCATGTTCATCAAAACCAAGAACAATATATGCATTATATATATCATACTCAGAAAGCACACTAGACTTGAGACTTGAGATCGAGCCATACTATCTCCTAATTAATCCATCAAAGAAAAATCTAAGTACAAAAGCTCAAAAGAGAAATCAAGAGCGTAGAAAAGGTCAAGTTCATAATATTAGACCGTACGATGCGTAGTAATGAGATTTAGGGTTTACGCCATTATGGCTCTTGCTTATTGTTACCGAATGATGGAACCAAATCTTGCAATAAACCATAGTCAGGCACATGTAGCTGCTGCTGCTGCTGCTGCTGATGTTGATGAGGAGTCAGGAGGCTTGAATATAACATTGAGTTATTATTATTACTTATTGGTGCTTGGTGATCAAGGTGGCGGTGATGGTGTTGCAACTGTAATTGATTGTTTATTGGGAGAAACTGGGCTAAGAAATCATGTGGAAGTCTTGCCGATCCTGCAATGCCGCCGTTAATGGATGCCGAGGCCAAAAGGGAACTTGGTGATAGCATTCCGACAGTGTTAAGGTTGAGGTTGCCGCGAAGTGTCGCCGGACACTGGTGGTTGTGCTGCCCTTCGTACGTTGTGATCACAATGGTTGGATCTTGGAATGATCTCTCCACGCGCTTCTTTACAATGCATTTCTGAGTTGTACATCTGTAATAGCTTCTGAAAAACCAAAGCAAATTCAAATTAATTAAGCCATCGATCGATCTCCGATTACATATTATACTGATGGAAAATATCACTAAATCAACCGCTAGTTACGTATTTGAGGAGTTCATTGAGCAAATTGTGTACTAGTAAGTAAGTAGGGTATAATTCAAATTTGAAGGCTAAGACTACATGACACAAGGTGTATTAGCAGCAATTTTTGAATTGCATGTAGAAATTAGAGTTGTAACTATTCATAGAATGCAAATTAATTAACTAAAAATCTCTAGAAATATGAAGGCATATAACCAAAGATTTCATCTTCAAATAACAGCCATCAACACCGATGAATAAATAATAACGGCTTTTGACTGGTGAAAAAATAACATCCGTTGAAAACTTGGAGCTTGGTTCACAATTAGAAATCATTATAAGTTGTAACATGTACGTTTTTTCAAAACAAATTAGGCGATTATGATATTATTGATTTGAAATGAAACAATAGGAAAGAATATTAAAAGCCAGTAATATTGAAACAAACCTAGGATAAGGGCTGTTCTTGACTGCCTTCTGGCCATATTTTCTCCATCTATATCCATCTTCAAGATGATCCACTTCACTCTTAGTCAAGAAGGCAAATCGTGGCTCTCTTTGCCGTTTCTCTTTCTTTTTTACTGCTTTGCTCCTGACGATCATACATTTACAACAACTCATTAATCCAATAATTAATCACCTATAGCTAGCTAGCCACCACACAAAAATTAAATTAAATTAATAATCGAAGAAATCATACATATATAGATTAGCTAGATTATAATGTCGTGTATGATATGAACATGCTCGAAAAGATCGATCCAGTAGAGTAAGTTAGAATTTCTAATTAAGGAAATCTATAAATCAAGAAGGTAGTAAATCAAAATGGAATAATGAAAACTTAATTTGCTTCTGTTATTACATAAATAATTAGACTTAATTCTACATCGAGACAAAAATAATAGTCAAGCTAGTATATACCAAGAGAAGAAAATCAATGAGGTAAAATAATAATTATTATTAATTATTGATCAACCCTTAAAGCTTTTGATTAACTTTTACCATGAATCAAGCTACAATGAACCAAAAAAACCTACCCTTTCTTTGACTTGTCTTCATTATCATCATCATCGTCATCTCCAGGCGCTTCATCAGACCCTACTTTTGGCTGCTTCTCTAATTTCTTGTTCTTGTCTAAATCTTCATGTTCATGAGAAGGATCAGCAGCTGAAGCTTCATTAGATGAAGAAGACACTGAGGAATTAGGGGTAGAAGGGTAATTTTCAGTAGTGCTAGTCCCCTGCTGCTGCTGCTGCTGCTGAATCTTGGTGGAATTATTGTCATGATCATGATGATCCAACGGCGGAGTGATGACTTCAGATGATGAGCATGGCATGTCAAAGGCTTTTGAGAGGGAGTTGTAGTCTGCCATTGATCCATGTAGGCAGTCAGTGAAGCTCATGAAGGAGGGATGATTATGGCCGTCGGATTCATCAAACCCATGTAGGGTTTGATGATGATGATGAGTTTGTGGATCTTGCTGGTTGTTGTAGAGGGAGGAAGCTCCATAATTGAAGATTAATGGGAGGCTTGACTTTTCGATTTCGTAGTCGAAAGGGTCGTACTGGTAGGGATTTTTCTTGTCATTTGACATGGAAGAAGAATGGGAGAGGATGATGAGGACTCAAGAAGAAGAAGAAGTAGAAGAAACTTTGAGAGATGGGGTTTTTGGAGAGAAAATGAGCTTTAGGTTAGATTTTTATGTTTGCCTTTTTTTAATAGTAGAGAGAGAGAGAGAGAGTTAGAGAGGATGGGATGGTAGCTTTTGGCCCTTTTCTATATCTGTCCTAATGATAAGACTCATTTCTGTAGGTAATTGATAAATATACACTTGGCATGTTTTATTGCTAATATCAAAAGTAATGTAATGACTTTTTTTAAAATATCACGAGACACGAGGTGTTCTCACACTCGAGTTTTGAATTCATACCACTTAGGAGTTAGTAAATTCGCTCTTTAGAAGTGTCAGTTTGCTAATTGCACCACAATTTATAATTGTGTAAGAATTTTTTTTATCTTGTTAAACTCTATGACATAATGAAAAGTTTTTTAAATTAAAGAATAACGCACATTTGTTTTGGACAAATACAATATTTTGTTGATTAAAACGAGAATTATATAAAGAGGAAAGAGTGTTTTTATTGAAATTTTAACCAATTTTTAACTAAGTTAATGATAATTGAGGAATACTTGTTAAGTTACTACGTACATGCTATTAAAACCAAAACAAAATAGAGGGTAGTTAAAAAGGTCTTGAATTTGTTATCAAAATTAAGAAGAAAGTTAAGTTTTTGAAATGATTCCAAAAAATTGAAAAAACAATTACCTGTTTGTTTATAAAGCTAGATGCCTCATTAATATTACCCAAAAATAAGAAAAATATAAACTACAATAAAATGAAACTGTCGGATGTATAAGAAAAATAAATTCATTCTAAGCAATGAAAGAAATCATAACTGTAAGATCGTCGATTACCATTATTCATATATCAGACAACACGTCTCAATTACAGATTCCATATGAACTATCTAAATCAAAGTGCATCCGATAAAAAAAAAAAAAGTTGGAATGAATGGAAAACTGGTGAAGCCGTTTTAAGGTTGAAAAAGAATAATCGCAACGAATTGAGGATTAGAAATTGAAAATGGCCTGCTTCTGCCTACCAGATCTCGATCGCAGTGAAATAAAGATTACATTGTAAATTATATATATATATTTGTTTTGGATAAGTAAAATTATATTTTTAATATAAAATAAAATTAGTAAGTATTAATTAGTATTCAGCTGTATTTTTGAAATTCTTAACATTTTGGTAATTTTAGACGAGAGAGTGTGGGGACCACCGTAGGAGTGTGGTGGTCAATCAAAATGTCCAGCATGTCCAACATCACGGTTTTCTTTAAGGCCTTACACGTGTTAAAGATTGGGCACCGTCATTTGACCGTAGGCGGCACGTGGGAGGGACATTCTGTTCCCTTAACACCTATGTCTTGCTGATTGGGCCCTCACGTCATCTCCGTTACGGAAACACCCGAATATGTGGCTCGCGTTTTTCCCGTTTCTGGAAGTCGGTCAAATTAGATTAAAAAGTTGGTCAAATACCAACTCATCATATCATTCTCATATTGACAAACAAATTTGTTTGTTTTTTTCCTATAATATAATAAAAATATTAATTTTATATCTTGCGCTCGTTGATTGCATGAAACCCAGTCTTTGTAACGGGTAATTTGGTTGTAGGAGAAATTATGAATTAGGAAAACGAAAAATAATTAAAAGCCAACAAATAATGTGTAATATTCAATCGCGACTTGTGAAATACACAATTTTTTATTACATGAAAAGTTAAAACTTAGAATAATTTTAATATTTGGTAAGTTTTAAAAAATTGGTGAAAATATTATTTTTACATAGGTATATAGAATGTAATATACTATCGTATTTCTTTTGTTAACAAGGAAATTCTTAATGCATAGTCATATTAAACTCTTAAGGCATATTTAAATTCGAAACTAACTATTTGAAATTCCGCAGATCCTCTGTTTTCTTATTTTTCTTCTTGTGAACTAACTAAAATGAATGAATTTATTACCCTGCAGTGCCGTTCAAGTAACGCCCTTTGATTTCACACATTGCAACCTTTGCTCTATAAATTGCTTTCGCACATAATAAGAAACGCTTATTTCAATATAAAAAAAATGTATATATGTGATATTTTTTTTTGCTAATTGATGCTTGAAAATTGAAATGGAGGGAAAATAGGCAATAATTGGATCGGCAATGATCTAAGGCTAGCTAGCTAGTAGCTACCTAGCTAGTAGGTTGAAACAGCAGGCATAGGGCGGGCCAATGAATCGTGCACACTCGATCATAAAGATTCATGCGATATGGTGCAAACCCTAATTATCCTCATTCATCAACTATTGTATATGATTGCATATTAGTTAGCTAGCTCCGATGATTACTTTTAAATTTGGAACATAAATATATAAATATTTGTACGTTCAAAGTAAAACCCAAAGGATAATACTTACATTCCACTCTTGTGGTACCTCCTCGTACCACATTTTCAATTTATCGAATTGTCTTTGTAATTTGTACATATATCATAATCGGAACTGTTCATTCTCTAAATCGTCATGTCAAGATGATCTCCATAACAAAATAAACAAGATCGGAGGTCGTGTAGTCATTCATATGTATCAAATAAATCAACGATTTTTTTTATAAGAATTAAGATCCTCATGACGAACCGTTGGTAAGAATTAAGATCCTCATAACGAACTGTCCATGTAGTTGATACATATGAACGACAACACAACCTCCGATCGTGTTTATTTTTTATGGAGATGATCTTGAATTGACGATTTAGAGAATGAATGGTTCCGATTATAATATATGTACAAACTACAAAGACAATTCGATAAATCGAAAGGGTGGTACGAGAAGATACCACCAGGTGGGATCAATTTATCGAATTGTCTTTGTAGTTTGTACATATATCATAATCGGAACCGTTCATTTTCTAAATCGTCATGTCAAGATCATCTTCATTAAAAATAAACAAGATCGGAGGTCGTGTAGTCGTTCATATGTATCAAATAAATCAACGATTTTTTGTAAGAATTAAGATCCTCATGATGAACCGTCCATGTAGTTAATAAATATAAATGACTAAACGACCTACAATCTTGTTGATTTTTTACGGAGATGATCTTGAATTGATGATTTAGAGAATGAATGATTCCGATTATGATATATGTACAAAAACAATTTGATAAATAAAAATTGTGGTACGAGAAGATACCACCATTTTGGATGCAAGTATTGTCCAAACCAAAATGCCACGTAAATATTGAAATCAAATTGATATGATAAATTCTAATTAAATCCAATAGGGAGAACACTTTGATATTGCATCGTATGTATTTGAATTCTTCATTTGACCTAATGAATTTCGTGTTTCTAAAACACAAAAAAAAAAAATCAATAATAATTAAATTAAAGTTTTGCCACGGTTAGTGATGCGTACGTACAAGAGAATGTGGTGACCAATATATATATATATATTGATATGATGGATCGATGTAGAAATCTCATGAAAGCATAATCTCTCTTGTCAAAGAAATCATGATGATATGGATCCAAGACTTCTGTGCAATCGATCATCAATCATATATATATATATATATAGGATTTTACAATCGACTGAAATGATTTAAGGAAGAAGTTATATAATGATAGTGGAAAGAAGACATTGCATCACATTCGTGATAAATAAGGATGTGAATTATCACAAGTCATTATAGATGTATAGCTGATTAGATTAAATAGATTTTTTTTTTAGGAATAAGGAGTCATTGAACTCAGACTTATAAAGTAAATTATAATGTAATATTTATCATTATGACCTTTCATTTAAATTGAACCGACGACTTATATAGAGCATGTACCGACATAAATTTACACTAATTACAAAATTACTTAAAAAAGTGAATGACATTACAAAATTTTTTGTACGTGAAAAAGGGGAGCTAGCTAGTAATAATTAAGTAGAGATCGATCTATATTTTGAGTGGTGTGGCTTTTGATAGGAAGAGCATCAATAATCCTAGAAGAAATAATTATTAATAAACATATATAGTGATATTGATATTGAAGAGGTAGCTATGGGAGCTTGAGATTGTTGACATTTTGGTGTCCTCATCTGTAACTGGTAAAAGGAGAATGCTATCTGTATCTGACAAGTGACAATGGCTTTGGCATGGAGTTCTGGTCAACGAAGAGCAGGTTTTCTTTGTTAGGTCTAGACGCTCTCGCTATAGCCAATAAGAGCACAAATTGACATAATATAATAAATAATAAAGTATTAATAATTTATAGGATATATTTTTGTTATAAAATAAAAAATGCTCGGATTTGGCTCATCTGGGGGAAAAAATAAAAATACTGATCACCTCCAGATCTACATGAATTTGATTAATCATATGTATAATTCCAATCATTTTAATTATTCTGTATTAAAGAAAAGAATTAATGCTATGACTAATCATGTTACAAATTAAATAAGTTTGGGAATAAATGAAGGTCTTCTGCATCTGATCTGCATGCCAAACAAAGCTGCGCAACCTTGGAAGAACAGATAAAAAAAAAAAAACCCAAAATTAACTAGCTAGCTTGTTCAATTCAGACCTTAATTTGTCTTCGGATAAGTTGATTATCAAGAGCGGAAAAACTATTGTCAGCGTTCTTAAATTTTACGTTAGTTTTAGTTATCATCTTTGAAATTTATTATTAGTAATAAATATTCTTGAACTATGCCTACACGTGTAATGACAGCTTTATCATTAAATTTCTCAACGATTTTCTATTAAGAGTAAATATAAAGATGTCCTATGTGCATATATTTTTCTCACAGAATTTGTTGAAAAATTTAACGAGAGGACTATCATTGCACGTTTGTTACTGAAAAATAAAATTTAGAGACAAAAATTAAAATTAGTGTCGAATTCAGAGACGTTATCGATAATTTTTTATATATTTAACTTCATATAAAATGTACATTTATTTTTTCAATAGACACGAAACTTATTTATAATGCGAAAATCGATCACATAAACAATTAAAAACGTGCTAGCTGGATCTGGTGGCAAAATTTTAGAAAGATTTGGAGTCCTTATCTTCAGTGCATTTGATAATCTGAGTGTTTAATTGATGAGGCTATATATAGATAGGTAGCTAGCGAGCTAGCGTGTTTGACTGTGGCTCGATCATATCAGTGGTAAGCTCACCGTTTTCAGTTCATGTTAGGCAAATTAACTTTTCTAGTACATTTGTTCTTTTCATGAGTCGCTGTGAAAAGAATATATATAATCTCTAGCCGGAAATTTAGAGGAACCGAATGATAATTAGTTTCACTCCTAATATTATCGATATTTTTTTGAGTTAAAATCGCACATTTATGAAGGTAGTTAAGTGGAGACAATATACTGGTGTTCAATGGCGGAATCAGGAGTATATATATAGACTGGATTAAAAAAAATTAGTCAAAACTAATTGCATTTAGACCTAATTACTAGATTTTTTGTTTGTTAATTTTTTTTAAATAGCTACTGAAATTATATATAGCCAATTAGCCACTATTCTTTCAATTCCAATTTTTTTATATATACAATAATAATAAAAATGCAAATAAGAGCAATAGAATAGTTAGAGTTAGAGTTAGAAGAAAATTAAGAAGTTTGAGAGTAAAATAATATTAATAAATCAAAATAAAACCTTTATTGTCGTCTAAATATTAGAATACGTGAAGAAAAAAACTAGCTATCTTGAGAAATGAATCAGATTAGGATGTGAATCTTAAATATTTTTTATTCCTCTGACTCTTTTAATATTTAGACTAGGCTAAATTTTTATTTATTTATTAATTATATATACATGTAAAATACCAAACAAAATTTCAATCTAAAATTCTAGGGTGTGCTATATTAGCAGGGCGAAGTTTAACGATTCATCGGGCAAACTTTAGTCAACGCCAAGTTTTGCGCAACGAACAATATTCGTCGTTAGGCCGATTCTTGCCCGACGAATAAACAGATCGTCGGGTCAACCCTTCCTATTTTACGCGCCAACAGCTTGTTATTCCCGCCAACACCTTAC
The DNA here is from genome assembly GCA_037349345.1 of Oemleria cerasiformis. NCBI lineage: Eukaryota > Viridiplantae > Streptophyta > Magnoliopsida > Rosales > Rosaceae > Oemleria > Oemleria cerasiformis. The sequence continues at coordinate 879,524 of JAZGTL010000042.1, read as the reverse complement.
CTGACGAGCCTTTGTTTTCGTCGGGCAAAATGTACTTAGGCGGCGAAAACTACTTCGTCGAACAACCTCGAATTTCTTGTAGTGCTAGCACACCCTAGTCCTAATGTTCCTCCACCCTTGCTGGTGTTCTTAGTGATGAACGAACATTTAATGAATGACTCTGAAAATCGTTGATATTATATACAAATCGCGTATGATCTACTTAGTTACATTAACTTACATCTAAGTTTTCTATACATATCTATACATTTGAATTCGAAATTCTCGTCTCCCATGTTTTAAAAATAAATTAATGAAGTACATGCAATAGTAGCTAGGGTTTTTCAAAGTTCAAATGTGAAAAGGAGGCTCCTTAATTCTCCCAAATTAAGTCAGAAGCATAATTGACCGACGGCATCCAACCACTAAAGCGTTTAGGTGAAAGGGAATCTATTCAACCCTAATTGAGGACCTCTTCTACTATGTATATTATTTTTAATTACAATAAAAACATACATTATTTTCTGGAATTGTTCGTCAAGCAATATGGCATCTGCTCCACCAATGAATTAGATATTATTATTATTATTTTTTTTACAGAGAAAATGAAGACACTGAGATTCCTATTTTAATTCATTAGTAGGTCTTGACATGAATCATCAAAAATAATTTATTCGACAAGTTGACTAGTACTCCATATGTTTCATATATTCGATCAAAAAGTCAAAATTTACTAAAAAGCACTCTTTTTAAAAATAAAAAAAAAATTAATCACATTTAGTAATTGACTTAGTGTCACTAATGTATTATTATTTAATTAATATGCAAATAATTTAGTAGCAGCATTTTAGATTCCTTTTTCCTCCATATATATATATAGCTAGCTAGAAAGTAGAAAGAGGAGGAAGCTTGGCCTTATTATCTTTTGAATCTGCATGTTCTGCTAGCTCTGGAGATACGATTTTTCCTTCTTGTGTCATAGAAAATGAAAGGAATAATTGCTTATTAGGGTTCATCTTTTATATTAGGGTTGGTTTTTTTATCGGTAAAGGATGACTATTTGGGGTTTTCTTAGTTTTTTTATTTTATACAATGAAAGTTCATACGATTTGAATACAAATTCTTTACTTGAACCGTCTCTGTCTTATTTTGTTGATATTATATATATATATATTAATAGTACGAAGATACAAAACAAAGACAAACTACTAGACTGCAAATATGAGTAAATACCTTAATTTATAGTAATATGGTACGAAATATGTCGAAACGATATAGAGGAATAACGCACAAAATAAAAAATAAAAAATTATCTCCTAAGCATCATATCAAGGCTGTTACTGGCCACACAATTAATCTTTGCAATCCGAAAAAAAGGAAAACTTAACACAACCAACCTGATATAAGAGTTGCATGGACTTATTTGCACAAAGTAACCCTAAAAAGAACAAAAAATAAGCAACCGAACAAAAAGATACAGATAAACCATCATTATCGTTTTCATTGTCTATCATTACCGTTCATATCGCTATTATTTTGTGGAACCAAGTGCTACTATTTTGTTGGATCATTGTGATGCTCAACTCTAAGGTTTACTTGCTTGTATGAAATTCGTACAAGATGACAAGACTACCTAACTATACACATACGGGTGATTGTTCACACAATGACACCCAAGTAGCCCACCGTAAGATGTTGAGAGGATGTCAATTATAATTTTGCTGATATCCCTCCTTAATTATAATTATAAAATGTACTAAACCATACAAAAGAAGTAAATTTTCTCGACTGATTAATCTCAATATCATCTTAATTAACACTACATCCAGATACATACGATGCCTAATTTGATTATATTTCTATTCATGAATATCTACATGTACTAGGATGAAGATATTGGATGGTTTATTTAATCATTTTAAAATATAAAAACTCCACAAGAAATGAGCAAATGAAGCAAAGTAAAAGTTAACGTACTCCTCAGAATTGCCTTGGCAAAAAAAAAAAAAAAAAAAAAAAAAAAAAGAAACTCCTCAGAATTGCGAATGGATTTTCTTGCTAATCCAACACCAGGATGAAGAATTTTAGTTTGTTCCGTACGCATAATATAACAAATTAAAAAAACATGGTTGGCGTTTTTAAAATTGGGCATGAATTAATTAATCAATTAATTAAGTCAAACAGTAGCCCCAAAAATCCGGCATAATTCACAGACTGAGACATTTGTACACAGCAGCACTCATACATGCATCTTACTCACCTATATAACTACGACCAAACACGCGCATAATTAATATAAATTTGTCGGTAATGTTCTCTTAGCAAACTTATATTATAAAATATAAAAAATAATCTTAATCGTGCTTTAAAAGTTGAAGGTAAAAATCGACTTATGTATAAGGTAAATATTCCATTAACAGTAAATGAATCCATTGATGGCTTTCCGTAGGCATGCAACTTTTCTTAGCCAAATTAGCTAGCTAGGGTTCTAACTCCAAATGATAGGATTGATAAAAGAGGAGAATTTCAAGCACACCATTTTGTGCAATCATCCGTGATTCCATTAAAGAAGCAAGAAAATGCGGAAAGTTTGGCATTTGAAATTGACTGAAGTCTTAGGTTTTTTTTAAAACCACGGCTTCTTGCGTGCTGCTACAGAGTCTAGTATATATACGCGTCACCGCACGAGATATTTTTACCATTAAAAACTAATTTAAGTTTCGATATCATAATACAATACAAACTCGACCACATAAAAAAAAATGAGTTCGTTCTAACTATTGTGACGACTCTCGTGTTCACCTACGCCTTCTCATATGTATTTTACCTTAGAAATTGTACTACAAACTCATCTCCCATTGACAAAGAATTAGCTGAAATTAGGAGGCTGTCAAAATCACTTTTTCGAGCTTGAGTGTTGGGCGTGGGTGGGCGTTGTTGATGGGAGCTTGTCATATATGATATGAGTGACTCATAATAGTATTATTATTATTCTTTTTTCTTTGTCACTACTATTATTAATGTTCATGATTTATAATTGGTTGGCATGGAGCAAGCAAACTTATCGATGGAAATGACATTCATATTATTAATTTGAGGTCAAATCATGGGCTCTCAACACTCAAGTAGGTCTTGGAACCACCTTTTTACGTGGGCCAAATTTTGATGGACTCAGCCTACCAAACCCAAGACTCAAACCTTTGAAAGGAAAAAGGGATGTGACATAATAAGATCAAAAAATTTCAAGTAAATTTTCTCATTATAAATGTTCCCAAGTTTGGTATGCTCCCAGCTCGTTATAGGTTTGATTCCTGCTAGTTAATTTTTTATTATGATCATGAGTGCGCTGAAACGTGTGTATGAATCTTTCTAATATTCGAAAGGGTGAACTGACGTGATTTGCCACTAACTGATCATTTCTTTCTAAAAAAAAAAGAAAGGAAGATAAAACATGTCTTTATTGGACCAATCCAAGGAGGGATGGGAAACAAATGTAGATTTTTATACAAAAAGTCCGTAATTTTGTTGAGGGACAATTTTTTTTAAAAATTATAATATTTGTTGTACTACTTTTTTGGTAGTGGTTGAAAAACTGTCTTAACATGTTTTTTTTTTATCTAATTAATCAGATCACTCAAACTTGAGGTCTTTTTTTAACATAGTTGATCATCGGTTTCTATTTTCGACAATGAGGTGATAAGTTTTTATAAACAACAAAATATTTTACTATAAATTATTTTATACTATATTTAAAGCATTATTCATAAAAACATTGTATCAATTTCTATGGTCTTGTGATATTTCTCTCCATACGTTAATATGAGAGGTATCATGTTCGACTCTCGTAAATAGCGAGGTCGATAACCAATGTATATATTGTAATTCCCTTTCCCAATATCATTATATCAAAATAAAAAAAATCAATAGAGTAAGTACACACGTCCTAAATACAAAAAATGAAAAAACATTGACACAAGTAAATGGAAATGGAGTTTGGGAGAGCCCATTAAGGTTCTGTGGAATATGAAGCCCATTTAAAAAGAATAAAGGCCTTATTTATTATAAGGAAAGCCCATTTAGACCTTCTAGACCATGAGTTATGGGCCTCATCATGGGTGCACCCTTTCATCCTGTCTGTGAGAGAGGGAGAGAGAGAGAGAGTCAGACAGAGAGATGACGATGATGTTGAGGAGTGGTGGTGGAACAGCCATGGCTGTCCCTCGTAGACCATTATGGAGGCCCATGTGCTTGGCTGCCACCGTCAACACAGAGCAGCTACGTACGCAGCTGGGTCAGCTCCACTCTGAAGCTGAAAGCGCCAGAACCAAAGGTATGCATAACTATATTCAAATACACCTGTTTTGCTCTCATTCATAATTTCCTATATGAATTGGGGATTGCCCATTTGGATTTTGAATTAAAAATCACATCTTTATGTCGAATTCATTGCAAGTTATGATCGTGATTTTTTTTTCTTTACTGTTGCAAGTTAATTGGCTATAGAATTTGCATGAAGATTCTTGTATACAGTTTTGGATATGATTAGTTTATCTTCTAAGTGAAGAAATTTGGATTTTTCCATAGCTGCATGTTTTTGATTTAGCTGATGAAGGAGTTTGAATCAAATATTTTGCAATCCTGATGTTTTTGTTTTTGTTTTCTCAGTTAAATTGTCAGGTTGTTAGTGTTAATGGTTTGAGTGTAAGATTGGCTTCACCGTTGGTAATTTTGGCAGCTTGTGAAAGTTATGTGATTTATTTAACAGACTATTTGACATAATTTTAAGAATAGTTCATGGTTGTTGGCTTAGCAAACAATGCAAGATTGAGGCTTCTGCGACTGTCGGAGACCGCTGAGAATCTTAGACGGCAAGCAGCAATTAATGTCCAAACCGGGAAGGAAGAAGATGCAAGGGAACTGCTGTTTCAGAAGAAAAAGGTCATCGAAGCATTGGAGAAGTCAAAGAAGCGCATAGAATTGCTTGATGAGCTTTCAACAAAGCTTAATGAGGTAAGAATAAATGGTGATAGTTATTGAAGTGTTTTGTTACTGGATAAAATTTTTGTTCTTAATAAGCAGTTTAAGTTGGAAATACACCAATCCGTTATGTTTCCGGTTATAAAAATTAACCATAACTAACACTGGTGCTTGGCTTATGATGTTTGGAGCTTCCATTTTTTCGACTTTTCTAGAGATGATCATGGATTTGTGTGCAAAATTGTATTCAAAACTTAATTCATCACTACCATGGGACACTGGAAGGCACTCGTATGCCATTTGGCTAAATATAGGTGCATAACTATGTTCTAAAGGGGGATGATTCTGGTTCATTACTGCATAAAAGAAAATACTATAAGGTATCTTAGTTTAGGTAGCATACACTTTTTTATCTAATTTTTTTCATAATGATCTTATTCGAATCTTTTGATCTTTTGCTGTATCTTATTCAAGAACTTTATATTTCAGCTTATCATATGATCAGACGAAGACTAATTTGATTTCAGGCGATTGCTCTAAAAGAAAGGCAGCTAATTGGTAATGTTGCTTTGGATCTTGAAGTTGTCAGAGAAGATAATGTCAGTCCAGTTCGAATTATATCCCCAACACCGGAAGCTGGAGAAGATATGGACAAGGGCAAAGAGTTTGTCCCTAATGATCTGAAGCTCACTGACGATGAAGCAAGGCTGCTTCTTGTAAAGAGCCAAGTAAGTTTACCTGCTGAGCCAGAACAGGAGGATCCTCGAGAACCTTTAAAGAGGGAAGCTTGGAATGAAGATGAGATAGTTAGTAGCTTGAAGGGAATAACCTCTTTTGCGAATTTCTTGGAACATGTGGATCACCAACTTAACGTAATTGAAGCAGAACTTGTCACTATTTTAAGGATCTCAACCTTGGTAGTAGACAGCCAGGAGAAAACAAAAAATTTTAAGGTGCAAAAAACAATGGAACTTCTTGAGAGCATCTCTGGCATTAGACAGAGGTATGTTTTATTTTTTTTCTGAATCTGTATGCTCAGTTTAAACTTCATTTACCATTTCTGATCTTTGCTGTCGCAGAATTTCAAGTATCAAGATGGTGAATGTGGATATCAGATAAAACTTCAGTTGTGTTATTCAATCTCTAGAATCTGGTAAGGGCTGCATTGACTGCATACATGTTCTTTCATAATCTCATAGGTTTTCTAGAACAAAGAATGTAAGTTGAACCTTCTCTAAAACTATAGGGAGCAACATAATTTATGATATGCCTTCAGGCAACGAAGTAGCAATGAAATGAGATCTTTAAGCTACTCATTTTTATTCCAAATCGATACTATTTACAAAAGAATTGATTGAATTGGGTTTTCTGCCTTGTAGTGAAACCATGGAATTCGCGTCTCTAGTTCTATGTACGGTAACAAAAAACATCAGCATTCTGAATCTGCTTCGGTTAACTCCTTGTGTAGGTTCTGGATCATGATCACGCCTCAGTCTTTCTGGTGAGAGAGTCATTGGAATTAGTCACCTTAGCCCTCCCATTAGGTCAACAAGAGTAATTTTGTCATTGTTAGTATGTTCCAAAGAATCAAATTGCTTGCTGATCTGCTGTATGTCACTCTCTGCTACTCTTCCCATCTCCTTAAGCTTGTAGATGATGAACTCCGATTTGCTGTAGCATTGGATTCAAAATACTTAGAACTTTAAATCAAATTTGGTTTAAGTCTATGGAGTGAACATTGGGGTTTATTTACCTGATGCATCCATCATTGTTCAGGTCAGCTGCCAATAAATCTCTGAGGGTGACCTCCTTGTGAAGAACCCATTTGGCGATTCGGCGATTCCTCTTGTCAATTCTCAGCTCAGCCAGGTACAAAAATGCCCGGGCAACGGCCAATGTACTCACCAACAACCATACAATGGCAAAACACCTTCCTGCAACTGTTTTGAAAGCAAAATCGCCATAACCTACTGTTGTGACTGAGGTAACAGAGAAGTAAAAGCTATTCACCCAACTCATATCCTCCAGAAAATGCACTACAATTGTCCCTATAGCTATACAACCGATGACAACCCCCAATGCCAATCCCACCTTGATTCTTATTCTCATTCTCCCTTTCTCTTTGTCGATCAGGTACGTCTGAATCATGTTGTTGAACTTCGTCTCATCCATGGTGCTCAGCAAGACGGACTCCTGCCTGTCGCAGATGTAGGCCACCAAGCCATTCAGCAGAATGTCAATGAAGCCGAAACCAAATAAGATGAAGAAGCAAGTGAAGACCTTCGTAAGCGCTGTGTCGGGCACAATGTCACCATAACCAATCGTACAAAGCGTGACGACGATGAAGTACAAGGCGTCCACCGGCTTGTAAGTTGTCTGCCCCTTGAAACCTCCGGCTGTCAAGTATATGATAATGCCGATGATGACGTAGACAATGACTCCTGCGAAAGCTTGGCGAACAATCAAAGGTGTAGATTGAGGGGACGGTCTAGGATCTATGGAGGTGTCTCGCATTAGCTCCTTGGCGTCAGTCAACACCGGGGGAGCTGAGTGGGACCGGCGGTTGAGCCTCCTCCTCCGGTTCTTGTTTAAGTTGGCAATGAGGTTGGCGTAGGAAGAAGAGTTTGGTGTTGTGATGATGGGGAGAATAACATCGGTTGTGATCAGCTGAGCACTTGAGAGGCGCCGTGAAGTGGACGGCGTCGATGGACCGACGTCGAGGTAACCGGAGGAGGCGAAGCTTCTTCTTTTTGGTGTTCTGCTTATGCCTGAGCTTGAGCTAGGGTCTAGTTGATGATCTTCAACATTAACATTCACTGCTGTCTCAATCTTGGAAAGGAAAGGCTCATCCATGGTGATTGGTGATGAGTCTGCATATATTGTTTGCAATTAAGGGCTCAATGGCTTGCAATTGCTCAGATATTTCGTCTGATTTAAGAAAGTAAGTAATAGAAAATAGAAATGAAACTCCAACTACAAGTCAAATATATTGAAGAAGAGAAAGTTGAGTGGTTGTTCATCTAATTTGTATCATTTCTATTCTACTTGCCGCTCATTTTTGTAACTTTTACCCTCCGCATCCACTGTAAAAGTTGACCAACGATGTCAGACTGCTGCTTTTTGAGGAGATTCAAACTCGAGTAGAAAGGTTCAAGTACGTCACTCTTTTGCATTCAGGTATATTTCAATCAGACAAATGTGAAAAACGTGGTGTTTCCATATATAACATGAGAAACTCCAAATATTGTGGGAAAGAAATAATCAAAGTTAAATTTTGGTCACTTCTGTTGGTCCAAGTACTGTATATGAGTCACGACAACTTTCATTATAATATATTATTATACTTCCACCATTTACAACTCAAATATTTATTAATATGTTCTTAATTATTGCTTAGGGCGCTAAATTTTAAATTTGTACGTGTAATTCAAACTTTCCTCCATTAATATCTTGATCAAGGGTAGAAATGGGCAAAAAAATCGCGGCTATCATTATCATTTATAATAAATAGGGTGGTCATGATTTAACCATTTATCTAGATAGTATAGCTATGGTTATAACCATTTAGGTCCACGATTAAATGGTTTGTCTATTGGTTACAACCATTTAGACAAACCATTTAATAATTTATTAAATAACCATTTAATCATTTTTAGATAACAATATAACTATTTTTTGATAATATTTATTTAACAGTTTATATAGTATTTTTTAATTAAAAACATTTAAAAAAAATTGACAAAATTAACCAAAAAAAAAAATTACATGCATCAGACCCGTGGGCGACTTGCGACACTGGCGGGTCGACTCGACTTTTCCGGCCATTTTCGACCACCTTAGGTGACGATCTTAGTAAGGATTTGTTCCTCCCTTTGAGTCTAACAAGCCAATGTTCATAAATGTTTCATATCTTAGTCCATTTTTGTAGATCTAAATCGAAAAATTTCGTAATTTCAGAGTTTTTGCACATTTTCCAACCACCTTTGGCAACTTTTGACCGTCTATCAAAGTATTAAAGTTGTTCTACTCGTCGAGCTCTACACGGTGATATAAAATTTATTGATATCCGAAATGGTTGATTATCCCTTGCAATTTTACTTTTTTTTTATAATTATTTTTGGCTTTTTTATTTCCTTTTAAAATATTAAATTCAATTATTTTAGTCTTTTAAAATAATAAAAATTAAAAATTAAAATTATTTTCACGATTAATAGCAATTAACCATATATTATAATTATGGTTAATAACTATTTAATTAAATAATCAATAGTTATAAATAATCGCAGTTATAATCCTAAATGGTTCAGACCAAAAAAATTACAGTTAATAACCATTTAACTATTCTTAATAAAGTGTCAAACTCATGATTCAGTCACCAGCTCTAGCTTAAACTTCCTTCGGCAGCTGGTTACCGAATAAATCTATCAAGTTCGGTACACAAAAGGAAATAACAAACATTCTATTGTCAAATAAAAACTAAAAATGCATTACTGAATTAAGAAAATGTAACAAAAGAACTTCATATTATTAGTTCAGCTGAAGAGAACATAGCCTGCACCGTATGCGACTCTAACTGCAAGAACGAAAGTGTTCCATGATCAATCCGGCAGTAGCTCACCCGAAAGCCATTCTGTTATGAGGTAAAGTCACACTTACTGCAGTGGTGATTTTGCTCAGCTGATGAGAATATAACCGGCAGTGCTCTCCGGGAGTCTACCAGCAGCAGTCAGGCTGGTTCTGGGAACAGTTTTTCGTACCTGCGCATGAGACTCAGCTTCTTGCTGAAACATCTTAACCAGCTCTTGAAGCTCTAGTTTCCTAACTTCAACATCCTCTTCAACAATCGGTTTCTTTAACCCAAGGTAAACCAATCCAATCCCAATTAGTATCACCCCTAACAAGACAAGAACGGCAGAAAACAGCGCAAATGCATATGGGGTTCCTTCCTTTCCCGGTATTCCATCCACATTGATCCCAAAAAGACCGGTAATGATAGAGAGAACAAGGCCACAACCCCCGAAGACCCCCAAGTTATGTGTCACTGTGAGGCTTTTGTCCTAGAAAATAGAGTAATGATAGGGTGTCAACAAAACTTTACCTTGATCAACAAGCCACTAAAGAAAACTAATTTGAAGCTAAAAACCTATAAGATAGGTCCCGTAAATGAAAATAAACGTAATGTGTCCAGACAAGCATTTGTCACAAATTAATTTTAAAAAAAATTCCTAGCCAGAATTATATTTCCACTATATGCATAATGAAATGCGTTTCCCTTTGTGAGGTTGTAAGGAATCAATGACAATTTGAAGCATTTGAGTTTGTATGCAAACCTGTAACCATGCACGAACGGTGCTCTGCATCACATCTTGGATAGTGAATAAGCGACCACGAACTGCTTCTTGCTCTTGAATCATTTCCCTCGTACTCTTTCTTACTAGTTCTAGCAAAGTCTTTGCGGCATCCCCTCTCAAGTGCTGAAGAAGCTCGAACACAATCTCCTCTCTTGCATGGAGTGACCACTTCACTCTTATAACCTTCAGGATCGGCATCAAGAAACCATGTTCAAAAAGCTCATGAACATGATAGTTACATAAGTATAACATTGTTGAAGTTCAATCCTGACTTGATGTTTTTTTTGACATATTTCACAATTTCTATTTTGGTTTCCCATTTGTTGAATCAACAATTAAACATCATTACTTCTGTTTATTGTTGTCAGAATTCTACCAGCATCTTACCATGTTTTCTGTACCATCTGAAATTGACACCCCGTAGTAACTGCAACATTTTTGCCTCCATTATTTTGTCTGTGTTGATTAAGTCATTCTCATGACTACATTACCCACCGCCTCAGAAGAATAATCTATTTGAACTCATCCAAAGAGGCAAAGCCCTAACTCCTAAGATTGAAAATCTCATGAGAAAAAATTGTGAGAAAATTTGAAAATTGATAATTTTATTTACGCGTTAAGAATACAAATGTATAGGCAACTTATGCTATGTTATACGATGAAGCAATGGATTTAAAACAATCTACAAACGAAAGACAGAGATAACAGAGTATCATACCTGGGTCGATAACCTTCGGATTTCTTGGTTCAATATTATACCGAACAGATGCATATCTTCATGGGTTCTCCTGTTCAAAAGGGAACATTTTTTGTTGTATATCTCATACATTGAACCAATAGACCTATTCCCAATGCTACAGTGATGAAACAGGTGGATTGAAGTACCTGTTCATAAACTTCAGCTCAACTTCATCAGCAGCCCCAAAAATGGATTTGCGATATATCCTGGAAAATCATTAAAGAACAAAAAAGAAATAAACATGTCATTAGACGTTAGAAGCCTCGCATGATTTAATGAGTACAAACATATAGCAAACTGTACCAAAATTGCTTATACCGAAAGTTGAGAATGAAATGCTTAACGATCTAAGATAGCATTTACAGAATGCAGTTTATTTGACTAAACAGAAGTAATATTAAGGCTTAAGCATAAGGTGAAACATGAGAGGGCAAAAATCAATCACCTATCATCCCAACATGCAAGGCGGCAAGCTAAATGTGCTATGACTTCGTGAATATTCCGTGGCATGGTAATGCCATCAGCAGCAAGTAGCTCCTGCATGAAGCATGAGTTGCATGAGTATAAATTACACTGCAAAATGAATTTCAATAAATTTTTTGAAGCTGAATCAAAACTTTGTTACATGGAGTCACAAACCTGGACTTCTGCTATTCCTAATACATTAATGTTTTTTGCAGAACCTTTAACATGCAATGCTGTTAATAGAAAATTCTGCGACTGCCATGCCCGTAGGACAATGGGAATGTCATCTTCATCAACAAGTGGGTCACCTGCTGACTGGCCTAGGAGCTCAAACAAAAGGCCACAAGCTACCCTTACAGGAACCTGGCAATACGCAATATATATAAAGACAATATATAGTTGTAAAAGCAAGAGGCAAAATTGTGTTTTAATCAGAGTACTTATACAAACAGATATAATAGTAAGAATTTCTCAAAGATAACAAAGGATTATACCTCGTAGAGTAGGTGCTTCATTCGCTCGCTAATCAGCTTACTTTCATCACGCAAAGCAATACTTACAGCAGGGTGTAACCATCGAGCAGTACTCAACCATGAATTGATGTATGGATGACCAGCAGCAACATGACACCACCAAGTTGGACCTACCGGCTTTTCCCAGTAAGGAGCTGCAACATCTGCAACAGCCACATCATCATCCTCTTCTGCGAAGTCTACAGGCTGTTCCCAGCAAGCATCCACTTGTACTGTCTGCACCAGTTCAGATATCCTATCCCAACCAATTGGCACCCAACAACTTTTGGGAAGACCTTGTTTCCCACAAAAACGGCTTGCAGGAGAGTCCCGGATATGGTTATTTCCTTCTGTATCATCCTTACACTCACGCACGGTGTTTCTGTTCTTCCTTGAGTGTAAGGAGTTCAATTCAGGTGAAGAAACTTGCTTCTTTGCCACATCTTTGACAACTTGTGGTGATGGTAAGACCTTCTTATGCCCTCGAATGAATTCAAATGCACAAATGAGTCCATCAGTCCATAAATCAGGCATTGGACTAGAACCTGTTGAATTAGAATGGCCTTTCTGGCCCTCTTGCTTCTTCATTTCGTTGCGCACAGGAGCTGTCATCACTAACACCACATTCATCTATGCATAGAAAGTCAAAGAATCCAACTAAATACCTCAACATTCATATTCCTTTTGGAGGAAATCAAAGCAAACAAAACATAACTCTCCATTACGAAAACAAGGTAACATTATGCACCAATGTTTCGGTCAGACATGGTACCAACAGTTTTTCATGGACTGGATAACAATTCAACAACGAAGAATAATCTCTAATTTCGTGCTGAACCACAAATTCATATCCACTTTTAAAATCTTAGACTCCTAGACGATTTTTACCTCTAAAAATCTTGCAATTTTCCACTATTGAGTTCGAAAGAGGGGCATGCAGGTGAGAAATCAGCCACACATGTAGGCTTTTGTTGGCATGGAAAGCATCACTGACAAATGATTTGAGTAAAAATACAAAACTCACCCAATCAATCCAAACTGAAAAGTTCTCAAATGATACTCATAATAATTTGGTTGACCCCCCAAAAAAATTAAACCTTTCACAGATAATCACATTCAAGCTTGAATTCTAAAAGAAAATACAAACTCAGCCCCTCTAATCAAACTAATCCAATTCAATGTACCAAAAGGACAGACTAAATCCAACATAATCATACATTAAACACAGGAAAATGAAAAACAATGAAAAAAGTAGTTCCTTCATAACTGAGATAGTGATGGAAGAGAAAGTTAAACCCAAACAGATGAATGAAAATGAAGAACTATTGATTAAATTTCTTGAAGAAGAACCAAACTTACAAGCTGAGAGAGGCAGTTTGATGAAATTTTCCTCAGAGTCTGAAAGGGTCTTCTTCAAAGAATTCAAGAATTGCAGCAGAAATACTTAGGAGGCAGGCAAGGGAAGCGGTGGCCATGGCCACGTGGCCACCCCTGATGTGAAGCTGCCTCATTATTTAGTTCTGGCACAACCTCCTCGGCTGCCACACACACCCACTGAAACAAATTCATCAATTCCTTAGAGATACCAGGTCAAGGAGGAGTCTTTATTAGCCTCTCTCTCTCTCTCTCATGCAAAGTCGCAAACTTTTTAATTTTGCCGACAACAAAAAACCAACAAAAATCAAAACTTGCCTATTGGAACTCGGCACAATAATAAAAATCAAAACTTTGCCCAACAGAACAACAATTTTCTGAGTCCGTATTATATTTTAAGACGTGAATAGATAACATTGCGTCTCGAGTCGAATTTGTGATTATGCACAGCCTTTGGTTTGGTTCCAGTCCAACGTTGGGTTTTAGTTCCAGGTTGTCATGGACCGGTGAACAGAGCTGGGAGGAGGAGGAACTTGGACCGTATATTCTTACGGGCCCCAGCCGACCCGATTTGATCCGTTTATAATCAAACACTACGACCAAATTGAAGAGCATCACATCAAAAGCATCCTCATATGGAAAGCTACCCAAAAAGTATTTTATCTATTCTGTGTAAAATGCTATATAGTATTTGATTATTTAAAAGTGCATTTTTTCTATCTATAAATTGAAAAAGGAAACAAAAAAGGTTATTTTTTTTTTAAATAAACCAAGGTGTCACACTCCAACCCGTTAAACACCAGAAAATTTGTCATTTGGATGTGGTAATTTATTAACTACACCATAACTTATGGTTAAAAAACATTCTTTATTTTCAAGAGAATTAAAGAAAATGCTTGGATAAAAGTAATCCAACTAATCCGACTGTGGAATAGACTACTTCATATGCTTTTTTTCTTCTGTTAATAGTGTTGATACATACAAGTAAAGATGCTAATTTAAAATTTTAACTTCTATAATAATTGATATCACCTCATTTTTAATCCATAATTATCCTTTTGGTAATATTTTTATTTCGTATATATAATATTCTGTATTTTTCCGTTACACATGTTATGTCGACAGAGAAATAAAAATACAATTCCTAACCTATTGAAAAAAATGGTTTTTACCCTTGTTTTCTATGTATAAATTTAGACCAGCTTATTAACACCCGCTAACGAGTGTGTTAATTTATTTATTTTATTTTTATTAGAAGAAACTATAATTAAAAAAAAAGGAAAATAAGATGAGTAACTACTTAAACCCACTACCCATTTTTTTACCCCACTCCTTCCATTAACTATTATTATTATTTTCAATTTTAATAGATTTAATATTTGATTTTATTATTATATTTTTAATTATTAAATGATTTTTTTAATGTTATTAGTGAAAGGGTAGTGAAATTTTTGGTTAAACTTATTCACTCTCTTAGCTTTATAATAATAGAGATTATTATTTTCAATTTAATAAATTTAATATTATTCTTAATTATTAAATAATATATATTTTTTAATGTTATTAGTTAAAGGATAATTTCTTCTCGATTTTATAATAATATAGATAATCGAAATAATAATAATAATAATAATAATAGAGAAGTTAAAAAATGAAACTTACCAAGATTAAATGATATGTTATTTGCATTGACGACAAGTACCGACTCCGTCTCTAACCTAAAAACGACCCTAAAATTCTTCCTAATTTTGGACCTGCAAGCCTCCTAATCTCACCGCTAATCTTACACCCTCAAATCTCAGCGTCTCTACAGCCGTCGATTTCGTATACAAATAGGTCACGCAAACGGCGTGGCGTAAAAGGCAACCGACTGTTACGAAACCAGTTTTAACAGTCAGTGATCATAAGCGCTCTCCCTGACTCTCTGTTGCTAATTCTAATTCTTAATCAGTCCACCAAGAAAAGAAAAAAACCGGGTCGTATATAAAAGCCAAAAGGAAGGGAGGGATTTTTGTAATTTCGGTTCAGAGATAAAGAGTGAGTGAGACTGAGGGTTTTGGTTTCTGTTTGGCTGATCGGAAAATTATTAGCGAGTGCCGCTAAGAAAGTTTTCTCGGGAAAATTTTCCTCGATTAATTTCTTCTTGTTCTAAGAGACAGAGAGAGAGAGAACGATGGGGAGTGAGACCAAGAATGGAGTGGCGACACAGTTGGCGCCAAAGACGAAGAAGATGATACAGAGCCTAAAGGAGATTGTTAACTGTCCCGAGCCTGAGATCTACTCAGTGCTTAAAGACTGTAATATGGACCCGAACGAGGCCGTACAGCGGCTCCTCGCTTTAGGTTTCTACGCCACCACCCTTTTTGTTTATCTGTTGAATTAAAATAGAAATAATTTGGATTATTTGGTTTGGAGAAAAAATGAAAATTTTAATGTTTATTAAGTTTTTGTGTTTGAATGCTGAGAACCTTAGAAGGAGATAAGAGAGTTCAAAATTTTTTGAATTTTGTGGGCTGTGTGGCACAGCCGCTATAGGCAGTGGAGAAGATTTAATTTTTATTTTATATTTTCATTCTGGATTCTTTCACAAGTAAGCCCCTGTTTGGATTTAGAATCTGTTTGCTGTGAAATTTTGGGTCTCTTTTTATGATTTTTTGTTGCCGGGAAAATTAGAATATTTGAGTTCAACCAACTGATAGTACAGGATTGGCTATGTTATATTAACCCTCTTCTTTGGAGTTATGATCAAATTTTCGATAAATTTGAGAATTTTAATGTTATCTTGTGGACTGCTGTCGGTGTGATTATATTTCTCTTCATGCAAGCAATGTATTAGGAGAATTTCATTTTTTGTATTCTACTGCTTACTGGCTGGTGGTTGCTAAGAGAGCCAATTTTGTAAAAAGAGAAGGAAAATGATGAAACTATTGGATCCTAATGGTTGTATACAATTTTTATTACTTTAGTAATGATTGGAAGTGTCAATTTTTATTAAAAGACAAAAAATGTAAAACCAGCTTAGTGATGGTTGTTGATTGAACTTTTGATATTGCTGCAAGTAAAAAGCTGCATAGGTCGTTGCTGGTTCCTTATTGATTCATTGAGGCAGGCATAGCTTTTCTAATTATCAATATACTAAATTATTTTTATAGAAATGTCTTATTTTATGTTCCTTTTAGCGGGTTGAGTAAATTTTATATACTGGATGGGGTTTTCTTCCGCTACTTTCACATCTAATTAGTTTCAAAGTCATCATTGATTTAGTATTCTGGAATTGTGTAGATACATTTCATGAAGTGAAGAGCAAACGTGAAAGAAGGAAAGAGGTACCCTTGCGACAATGTGTTCAGTCGTAACTTTCTGTTTTTGTGTAAAATGTGCAGCTTTTAATCTTTTCTCTAATAGTTTGAACTATATATCTACTTGTCTGGTGCACAATGGTAAATGTGTTTTGACATACATTAGCAACAGTTGAAATATTTGTGTCATGATAATCTTTCCTGTCCATTTCTCCGTGATTGAAATTTTCGGTTTAAGTTCCTTTATGACTCTGACTCTAGTATATATTTCATGCTGAATTATACATCCAATGTCCAGTGTCTTATTGGAATGATAAACAAGGGTTCCCCTTTATTTACTTGCAGCATTATTTTTTTTTTTAATTTTTTTATATTCTTTGAATTAACTCTTGTAATTTTCCAAAAAAAAAAAACAGATGAAGGAGACACAAGACTCTAAACCCCGAGTTCACAACAATGGTTCAAATCATGGAGTTAAAGGTATTAGTGAGCGTAATGGTGGATGGTGTGGATCAACTCAAACTAGTTCTAATGGTATATAATATATTGAACTCCTTGTGAAATGTCTTTTTCTAGTGTTTGTAGGAATGGGATGATTGTGCATTTCAATATTGCATGTTTGTGATTGTGATTGTGAATTTTTGTGTTTCTCCTGCTAGAGCTTGGTAAAGAGGCATACGTGGGACAGAATGGGTTTGATGCTCCTTCACTTTATCTTTCAGTGTCTCATTTTACAGGAGGAACTACAAGCCAGCAACCTTCATCTCACAGGCAAGTTTTAAAATGAAGTATAAGTCTGATTCTTAACTGTTTTCTTTTGGAAAATTACTGGTGTGGGGGGGGGGGGGGGGGGGGGGGGGGGGGATCATGACGCTATAAATAAGTTACATGATTCCATTTTTCTGTTGGTTGAGTTAGGATTCTTGCATGGTCATTTTCTTCTCTAACTATGCATGGTAGAAGGGATGGGTACTAGTGGGTAAAGCAAAAGGTAAAGAATTGAGAAAGAATAGAGGGGGTTGGGGGAGATTGGGTCTCTTTTCCCCCAAAGTTTTAGTTGAGTGATTTGAACAGGCTAGTATTCCTTGTTACATTCTTGTTGTCTTTTATTGTTTTAGTAATAATTCTGACGTTTCCATCTATTATTTGAGTAACTCTTGAAAAGTTAGACTCACAAGCAGTCAGTTAGTTTAAGAATTTTCATATTCTGTGCTGTTACTTTACTTGAATAAGCAAGATTTGTCAGATATTGTGCTGGATGTTAATTACTCATGCAAGTTATCTGTCAATACCTGCTGCAGAGATTCTTCTAGTACTTCAATAGGGTCAGATGATGCAATCTCCGCAACTGTGGAACATGCTCCTGGAAATCAATCCAATTATTTCGGCAACAGCTCAGGACATTTTTCAATGGCTGACATTGTTAAGATGGGTAGGCCACCTAGCAAATGTGCACATATTTCATCTGAAACATCTTCGCATCAGGATGCATTTGGACTAAGTTCATGTAATTTCCATGCGGAATCAGGGACACACCAATACATGGACTCTCAGAATCCTTCTAGTGTCTCAGAGATGATCCAGAAACCTGGAGATGGTGCTGGAAAGAATGGTTTCCATGATGAATGGCCTGCGATTGAGCTGCCAACAGCTGGAAGTAGGTCATCAGTTATAAATTCAAATGCGGAGGTGGATTCCAATCAATCTTATACTAATGAATCCAACATGCCAAGGGATTACCAGTCACATAAGGTCCAAGCATCAGAGGGGAATTTTCACGGCAACAATCTTAGTACAGACCGTAATGCTTATGCTTTTGCTTCCAGTAGACAGAAGGTGGATGCTTCTGGTGGAAGATCTTATTGTGTTGATGATTTGTCTTCTAATTCTAGTTCGTATGATTCTCATCGGTCTGCATGTGAGAACAGGGAAGGTAATTATTTTGTTTTTAATATAAATTTGGGATGATTGTTTGCTTCTATTCAAGATAGGATACAAGAAATCATTGCTTATGACATTCATGATGCTACAATCCAGATCATTACTGCATCGAACTCAGTTTCCATCTCTCTAATTTACTTCTATTTATACAGTTTGTATTGTGATGGATAACACTTATAAAAACAATGATGCTTGTTGTGATTGCATGGTTACTGAGTGCACAATGTAACATGAACGTCGGCATTTTGTGTTGGTAGCATGACTTGCATGTATGATTTTTTTATCGTTAGATCTTTAATCTTCAGCCGAGGAACGCATATATGTCTCCACTTTTCTATGTCTCATTCTGACCTTTCCTTGGTTGCCTTTATACATTCACATTTTATTGCTTTAATGTTCTGGAAATTTCGTGTACTTGTCAAAGTGTAAGTTTATCTGTTGCTTTTATTGTCGACTTTTTATTTTCTTTTTTTGCATGATAAAGTTCCTGTCACTTTTACTTTTGCCTTGTTTAAAATTGTTAATATATAAAGAAGGGTGCTTCTTAAGAGGCGAAATATACTTGAGTAGCCAATTGACTATTTTACGAAATAATATTGTTTTTAGTATATAGAAGGTCCGATACTTTTTTATCTTTCTAAAGGCCTGTTTCTGATGGAATTTGTGGAAAGTCATTAGAGCCTTGAAGTTGAATCTGAATCTTTATATGGATTGATGGGAAACTGAAATGTCTTTGATATGGTGGGTTGTGAATATTGTGATAGTTTTGCTGGAGAAAGATTGCAATTTACCTTCGTGTCATATGGTCAAATATGGGAGAAAAAAGTGAAAAACAGTTATGCTTTGGCCCTGAAAGTTTATTACTGTTACCATCCAGGAAGAAATTTATGTTAGGGGGGAAGTGGGCTTCATTCAATGGAATGCCTTGTTGGTTTAGCTTGTTCTTGTGAGAATTATTAATTGATGAGTTGGAGGGAGGGACTTATGCTGAATAGTTATGATTTCGAAATTTGCACTGATGACACGCATGTGGCCTTTCCTGTACATGTCTTCTCTGGGCGTAGCTTTCCTTAGTCTTCTTATTGTCTTAATTGTTCAGTGCTTTTGTGTAATTCCAGGAACTGGCATTGGTTCAAATGTGTCATGTCGAAATCAGCCGGCATCCAATGATGTTGCAGCTGTATCATCAGCTACTATGAATATGCAACAACTGAATTTAGGAAAGGAGGAGCCTGCAGATGATTGTGCAGTAGTTCTTCCAAGTAATTTGCAAGACTTGGCTGCTGATTGCTCACATTTGAGTTTTGGCACATTCAGATCAGGCCCTAGTTCTGCAATTTCCAGGTCGCCATCTAATTCCTCAAAAAATGACATGGGAGGATTCTCTGCAGGAATAGATGTTCTGTCAGCCGCACAATTGGATACAAGGCATGATTCTTTCGCTTAGTTCCAATTTATGATATTAGTTGTAAGCTCTCATAATCTTTTCCTTTTTTTTTTCGTTCTTCAGAAATCCAATGTACAGCCATGAAGAACCTCTTGGATCCTTATACGAAACTGGAAGAGCAACCATAGATGCTAGAAATTTTGATTTTCCTGTACCTAGACAGGCAGACCTGATAAATCGGGATATCCTTGAAGCAGCCCTTGGACATAAAGACATCGTTAACTCCTCTCTACCTGAGTTGAATTCTGAGAACACTGAAAGAGGAAATTCTGGATTTCCTTTTGCAAGGGCAGATCCCAAATTCAGAAGTACTCCTCTTTTAAATGATATGGTAAGAGTTATGTTTCTTAACTCGATGCATTTGTTTGGTTCTAAGGGTTTTCACTTGATGAATGAATTGATCGTTAGTTGCCTGTGAAATGGAATGAAGTGCCACGCTTTAACTTTTTTGTCACGGTTGAATGATGATCCTTGTTTTTTTAGTACTGGACCAAGAACTGACCATGATTTGTATCTTATCATTTCTGTTCATGGAGTCGACTTAATGGATTTATTGTACTTTTTTGTGGTACTGGTTTTTCCCGAAGCATTTTCAGGCCACAGTGCGTGCATTATCATATTGGAAAGTATGCATATCTACAGTCTGGAGTAGTAATCCCTACTTGTAACTGCTGACTTGCCCACTCATAAATCTGTTGGAATCTGTGGTCGAATTTCAGTAGGTTTTTAAGAAAGAGCAATCTGGTCTTCTAGCTAATCTCTGATAGATGTCTCCTGTTCATCGCACCATAATCTATTTTTGGATTTCTCTTTCACTATTGGTATCTTCCAATCTTCTTGTCTAATCTGTTTTAGGTTTTCGAACATTATGATAATGCATGTGGCCTGATTTCCTTGTATTGTTGCTTTCCCACCTATTTTCTGGAAAATTTTCTGCAGGCATATTCAGATTCTATACGAGGTGATCTGTTGGGCTCACTCTCACAGTTTTTGGTGCCACCAGCAGTGCCTTCAAGATACAGCAGTGCAGTTCAATCAGTAAACAATCCTACCATTTCCATGTCTGAGGTAAGCGATGGGTGGCACTTTTGTGCTTTAAGTCATGTAATGTCTCTTACAGTGCTTTAAACCCCTGATAATGAATTTGAGGCCCACTTGAATATTTTTTTTTAAAGACTAAATTAAATTAGACGTGTTTGCTGATATCCATGGGATTGAAATCATTCAGGCTCCGAGACCAGGTGCCCTACCATTGTCTGAGGGATCTTCTGCTCTTCCTCAGCACCTTACAGCCCGTTCATATTCTAAACCTACCCTTAACTATGAACAATTAGCGAGCATTATTGGCTACCCTTCCGTTCCTCAGAGCTATTCGTCTATGCCATCAACTTTGCAGCAGGAATATCTAGGTGGTAGTGCATACCATCAGTCCATGGCTGGCATGGAATACAGCTTGCCACAGTATAGAAGTGGAGCCTCAATGAGCAGATTGCCACCACCTGCTGCTGCTGGTAATGGCCATGGGAGTTTTGGGGCCTCCAACAACCTTCATGGGAATTTCTTGCATAATTCATCTGCCACTCCCATGGGCATGAGTGACTATGATGATGTTTTGCGTACTCAGTACAAGGATGGAAACCATTTAAGCCATCTTCATCAGGTAGAGATGAGCATGATACTATGTTTTGTAGAAGTTTTCTGTTTCTCATATGGCATAAAATCAATAGGTGGAGTTTGTTTCTCTTATCTTGCATATATCTTGTTCCTGTAATGGGAGTTCTGTTCAAGGATTTGTTAGAGTTTGTTGGTCGGCCTTCTATTATTACTCAACTAGTATATAATTGTATTATGTCAATATTGGCGCCGTCTATGCTTATGAAAATCTTTCGGTCTTTCAGCATAGAATTTCTTCGCAACTTCTGTCTATGATTTCTTTGCAACTTCTGTCTACTACTTTCTTGTTTGATTCCTGTTTTTATTATTGGTTTTTAGTGCTTGGTTAATTTTCAATTTTCTACTCAAAAAGTTATTTTTTTTCGTGGATTGCAGAATTCAAGAACATTGCCTTCAGTCTCAGACAGCGCGTATAATAATTTACTTGGGCAGAATCAACATCATGCACGATATCTACCAGGGCATGCTGGACAGCTTCCCTCACACTTGCAGCATTATGGATCCCCACGATACCCCGATTTGTACCAATCCCAAGTGGGGGTACCACAAGAACGTCAGCGGCAAAGCCTCAATGGTTCAGGCTTAGGTGGTTTTCAAGACCTCTCACCTAAGCAGTTGCACCAGATTTGGCAGCGGACTTACTAACCTAAAAAGTTCCCCGTCTCTTTTCTCTTTTTCTCTTTTTGCCATGGGGCTTTTAGTGAATTTGGAGTTGCGAAATTAAGGTTGCTACAATAGTTCGAAATCAATGGCGCTTCTGTCTGGCTGTCCAATTGTACATACTCTAAATCGAGAAGTTTTTTGTTCATTTTTTCTTGTGCCGTTGGCCTCAATGTTGTATCTTACGAAACTGTGTTGGGCATGATTTTCAAGTTCAATGGGATAGCTTGCGCCTCTTGATTTTCCTAGTGTAGAAATCTTTCTGATTTGATTAAGTTAAAAAGTGCAGTGAAATTCTTACTTCTACCTGTTTTTTCCTAAAGAGAGTGAATGTTGGTAGCTTAAGCTTTAAAAGAGTGAATGATTTAAGTATAATACATTGCTATCTGTTGGAGAAGGCATTTGACATGAAGGAGAAGTCAGTTGGGAGGTAGGCACTGAGAGTGATTATATTGTTATTTTGAGGTTGGTTTCACTTAAACAACTCCTAATTTTGGATCATTCTTTCTGGTTTGCTTCATAAAACTATTGGCACATATGTTGCTATTTAAACCCACATTCTGAACACAGCTCATGGTCAATCTCCACTGATTGCAATGGCAGGAGGTGCAGATCTAGCAGTGCCTTCTGTTGTGCCGAAAACAGCCATTGATCGGAACCAGGATGCCGATAAAAGCAACAGTCACCACTACAGGCCTGGCATTGATGCGATACTTATGGGTCCCAAGTTACCAAAGGCTGTGCCACCGGTTTCTGAGGGGGAGACCCTCCGCCGGCCACGTGGCAGGCCAGCCGGTTCCAAGAACAAGCCGAAGCCGCCCATCATCGTCACCCGGGACAGCGCCAATGCGCTCCGTGCACATGCAATGGAAGTAAGCTCAGGTTGTGATGTGAGTGAGAGCTTAACCAACTTTGCAAGGAGGAAGCAAAGGGGCATTTGCATACTGAGTGGGAGTGGCTGTGTGACCAATGTCACGCTGCGACAACCAGCTTCGTCGGGAGCAATTGTGACCCTCCATGGCCGGTTTGAGATCCTCTCATTGCTCGGGTCAATCCTGCCCCCTCCTGCCCCTCCCGGGATCACCGGCCTAACCATCTATCTAGCCGGTGCTCAGGGGCAGGTTGTGGGTGGAGTTGTGGTTGGTGCACTCATTGCCTCAGGGCCTGTTGTCATCATGGCTGCATCGTTCATGAACGCCACTTTCGATCGACTTCCACTGGATGAAGATGAAGTAGCTGCAGCTCTGCAGAACCAACAGTACCAAAACGGGAGGCACCACCACCTGGACATCTCGGATTTGTATGGACTTCCACCAAACCTCATCACCAATGGGAATGTGCCCCCTGAGGTCTACTCTTGGGCAACAGGCCGAACCATGTCAAAAACTTGAGCTGCAAGAAATTCATGTCTCAAGTCTCAACTAGTATCATGTGTGATCTCTTCTCTAGCATTAAGCTTTATTGAAAGAGTCTCAATCTCAATTCTCAAATGCCTTTATTTCTACTTGTTTCTTTTTTATGTCAATTGTAACTTTCTTTTTAAGTACATAAATCAAGTAACAACTGCAACAGCAACTATATAAATTACAGTTGGGCTACTTCACCTCTGCCTTTTTTATCAAAATCATCATATAGCTCCCAACTCATCCAACAGAGAATAGATCTCCGGGGATTTATGATGTCGCCTTCCCCCAGCTATAAACTCATGAACCTCCCCATCCACTTCGATCAAACTACATCCCGGTTCTTTCTCTATCATCTGCTCCTTCATGGACACCCTTTCCTGCATTGCTTCCTGGAATTGACTAGAGGCCGCATAAACACTTGACATAAGGACATAACCAGAACTGTCACTTGGGTCCAATTCGAGCACACGCTTTGCTGCCCTTTTAGCCATCTCGATGTTCCTATGCTTCCTACAAGATGAGAGCAAAGACCCCCAAATAATGGCATCTGCTTTTATTGGCATGTCGTCTATAACCTCTTCTGCTTCTTCAAGAAGTCCGGCTCTGCCTAACACATCGACCATGCAACTATAGTGCTTTATTGATGGTTCAATCTTGTATGTTTCCCTCATTATTGAGAAATATTCCCTTGCTTCATCCACCTTACCCGAGTGATGACATGCGGTTAAGACACCAAGAAAACTCACATCATCCGGCCTAAAATTTGAAGCTTCAAGCTTTGAGAACAGCTCGATTGCTTCTTCCTCACAGCCATTAGTGGCTAGCCCCATGATAATGGAGTTCCAAGAGGATAACCCTTTTCCTGGGGCTGCCTCAAACACACGAAGAGCCTTTTCGACACTCCCACACTTGCAGTACATGTTTATAATTGCTGTGACAACAATGCCATTCATTTCAATACCATTCTTCTTTATATATTCATGAATCCACTCACCTTGTCCTATTGCACCTAACTGAGCTGAAGCATTCAAAAGACTCACCATTGTGAACTCACTAGGCCTAATCCTCTGCTTCTGCATTTCACTAAAAAGCTCCAATGCTTCTGTATTCTTCCCATTCCTAACAAACCCACTAATCATCGAATTCCAGGAAACCGAATTCCTCAGAGGCATTTTATCAAACAGCTTTTGGGATTCACCGACTTCACCACATTTTGAGAGCCCCATAATCATAGAATTCCATGCAACAATGTCACATTCCAAGTCTTCATCAAACAGCTTCCTTGCTTCACTCAAAACCCCACAATTTGCATACATGTTTAAGATGGTGTTTCTTATAAATTGGTCACTTTCAAGACCCAATTTTATAACCCTCCCATGAAGCTGAGCTCCATCATGGGGCAAACCCACCTGAGCATAAGCCTTAAAAACAGACGGGTAAGTCAATCTCTGTGGCTCAATGCCTGCAGTGAGAAGCATTTCAATGAAAAGAGAGATTGCAGTTTGTGGGTTTGGGCTCTGAGAGAAGCCTCTAATGATGGTGTTCCAAATGAAGTGGTTTGGTTTCTCATTGTGTCTGAAAACCATGTAGGCATAGTTGATGTCTCCAGCTGGGGAGGCACAGAAGGCCAAGACCCGGCTAGCGGCAACTGTGTCGTTGACAAGGCCAGTTTTGATGAGGTGAGCATGGATTTTTTGGAGGTCTTTCATGGAGGTGCATTGATTTTCTAGCATGGACAGGTGGGGGATATCTGAGATGAACTTGGATATTGAGGTTGAAGAAGGGAAAGAGCAAGAACATGGTGTCATTTTTGTGCGGCTCTGTTTTCTGTTTTTGAGTTCTATCTATCTATCTAATCCTCTTGTAAGGGGCTTGTGGTCACATCCCAAATTTCCATCTTGGATTTGATTGTATGATGCTATAGCTAGGAATGAAACTATTTATATCAATTATGGAGGTTGAACCGAAGCCAGATTTACACGTTTTTATAAGAATTATGTTAATGTCAGTCCCGTGTAGACGCGTGATGTGGGGCTCATAAGATCAAATTCATATTACAAATTTTAAACCATTGATCATGTTGATATTCGTCAAAATGTGTGGTCTGAATTTACAATTTGACACTATAAGTAGCTGTCCAACATAAAAAGCCCTTGTACTTAAAAATATTACTCATAACCTGGAATTTAAGCCAAATTGCTTTGTTTTTAAAAGAATTATGTTGGCGTCAGTTATGTATGAGCACGTGACGCTAATTCAGCCGTTCATAAGTATGAGATTCAAATTGTAAGGTGGAACTTAAATCAAACTCACTTGTTTTAAAAAAAAAGTCATGTTAGCGCCAGTTATAGTGAGAGTGCGTGACGCTAACTCAGCCGTTAATAAGTATGAAATTCAATTCCTAGGGTGAAACTTAGTCAAACCCACTCGCTTTTAAAAGAGTCATGTTAGCATCAGTTGTCGTGCGAACGCATGACGTTAACTCAATCGTTAATGAGTACGAGATTCAACATATATGGTGAAATTTAAGTCAAGTCCATTTTTTTTTAAAAAGAATTATGTTAACGTCAGTTATATGTGGACGTGTGACGCTAACTCAATCATTTATATAAGTGTGAGATTTAGTACGATACTCACAAAAACCAATGACTATGTTAGCCTTAAAATGCCCAATGACTCTACAGTCTCAATAAAAAAACATTCCCACCGAATACTAATATCTAATGAGTGGGATTATTGGAGTAACAATGAGTAACAGCCTTTATTTGGAGACAAAGCATAAAGCAGGCTTGTGGTTTAGTAAATTATACACACACATGGCTATATTTCCAATTCAATTGGTCAAAAGTGCAGCCATGGGATAGGATTTTAGACCGGCCACTTTAAGGACTTTTATTTCACCAAATTCAATTTCATTTCTTCATGTATATATGATACCCTACATAAAACCTACGATTTATTAGTATTTTTTTTTATTGTATAAGTGAGAAGTTTCAGTCAAACTATTTAAACGCATGATCGTACTACGAAATTGTTTAATAAGATTTATGAGTGATTAGGATAATTGACCTTTTTTGTTGTACACTCAAAGTTTCCCTATTTGGAGGACTCTCCCACCTCCCACCATGAAAGCTTTGAGTTATGTTAGAAGAATTGTTCTACAACTACACACACACCAGCAATTAAACAAGAGATGATATGAAACAGAAATATAAGAGGAGAGGCAAAATGGAGAGAAAAAGAGAAAGGCAAAATGGGTACAGATCACCACCATGCCATCATTACAATCATCACTTACCAGCCCACAGACCCTACTTAAATTCCAAAAAATTCTCCCTCTCCCCCCACATCTTTACCTTTTTTCCTTCAATCTTCTTCTCTTCCCTACCTTTTCCCTCCTTTTTGCAAGACACCCTTCCCCCCTTTGCTTCTCTCTCTCTCTCTCTCTCTCTCTCTGAGGCATATGTGTAATATTTAAGTGCATGACAATTGACAAAGGGTACCAAGACCCCTTCTTTTCAACACCATCATTGATATGCTTCATTCTCTAGCTTAACTTATATATATATATATTCCTTCATCTCTTTCTTTCTTTCTTTCTTTCCTTCTTTCATACCAGAAGAAGAGCCAGAAGAAGAAGAAGAAGAATTAGAAGGCATCACCAAATTAAGAGAAGAAGGCAGCAAAGAGAAAGAGAAGAGAAAGAGGATGGTGGTGATGGGTGGAAGGTCGTCTATTTATCCTTTAATTCTAGTGTTGTTCCTCCTATTGGATCATTTCTTCTGCTCATCAGGTGACTTCCTTTGTCTTGTTTTGAATCACTTCGAGTTCATTAGTTTCTTTCTTTTTTGCAATTTTATATTTGGGTTCCATTATAATCTAAAATAGCAGCATCTATCATCTCTTTTTTTTTTTTTTTTTAATTTTATTAGCTAATAATCCCATTAGCTTCTTTATCTTTATCTTTGTTTCTTTCTGCCTTTGACAAGTAAATTTTTATTCTTTCTTCCTTCCCATTAACTTTAGGCTCACTAAGAATCTATTTGTGCATTTAGAATCTCTCTTTTGGGTCAGAGTTTGGATATTGAGATATATGAATATGTAATTTTCTACCTCAAAAGTTTGTCATTTCAAATTTGGTTCTTGTTCTTTATTCTTAACTTATGTCCAACCAAATTGTTATTGATTAACAATGTTGATTGTTATTGCTCAACAATGTTGGGCATCAAATTTCATTTCCACTATGAGCATATATACTCTCTCTCTCTCTCTCTTTCCCCCCTTTGTGTTTGTTTGTTTTTTTCAAGCACAGGTTAGAGTACTATCTATTTTCAAATTTGCAATGATGGTTATGCTCAATTTAACTTTTCCCTCCTCTTAGTTTTTCCGTATCATTTCTTGTTAACAATAAGAAGACACAGGTCCTTTATAAAATGGAATGTCAACTAACTCAGTTTGACATCTCATTATCTTTGACTAATCCATTTTCTTCGAGCGGTTACATGATTACATTTTTGAATGAGAAGTCCTTCATCTTGGTAAGACCCTAATTATTTTGGGTACCCTATGTATATTGGACTAAAGTCAATAAGCTTTTCAGTTTCTACTATTTCCTTGGAAGTCCAAAAAGAAAACTTTGCTTACTTACCAATTATAGGGATCAATCGTTGAACTATCTTGGTTGAACTATCTTGATGGCTTGTAAACCCGGTTTATAGGGTTTGATGCATGTTGTTTTTTAAACTAACCATTACTCAATTCATGTCTCATGAGGATTTTAATCTTTCAATTCAAATACATAGTTGAAAGATCAAAATTCAGCTCTTAAAAAATTCAATACACTAAAGAATTTTCGAAATCTCTAACTATATTCAAAAAGTCGCTCACTTTAGTTTTCATTTCTAGTATAGGTTTGAAAGTGACAAAAAGGGAAAAGAATATTGGACACACCAAAGCACAAGACCATGAAAAGAAATGGCCTCAATATTTCACTGCTTCTCAAATTTCCACCACCCAAAAAGACATCACTACTCCAATCACAACTGTTCCTACAATCACTCCCACCAACCCCACTTCATCATCAACTACCCCAGTCATCAACCCAAATTCAGACCCAGATTCAACCCCATCTCCACTCACTCAAAACCCAAGCATGTCCCCATTTACTCCAACTTCATCATCACCATCATCATCATCATCCACCTCTTCAAGCTGGTGTGTTGCCAGCCAAAGTGCATCACAAATGGCATTGCAAGTAGCGTTGGACTATGCTTGTGGCTTTGCTGGCACTGATTGCTCAGAAATTCAACCTGGTAGAAGCTGTTTCAATCCAAACAATGTCCGGGATCACGCGTCGTTCGCATTCAACAACTACTATCAGAAGAACCCAGTTCCTACTAGCTGCAACTTTGGTGGAGCTGCGGTCATCACTAGCACTGACCCAAGTAAGATACCATTCATTTTGTTCTTACTTTTTTTGTTTCCAAATTTTGTGTAACATATTTTTCATACTTTGTCACATTGTTTTCAGGTACTGGGACATGCCAATATCCATCCACTAGGTAATTTGCTCATTCAATCCACCTTCTTAGTTAAACTAAGGGCTAATTATTGTCATTGTCCTTAAAAGGATTAATTGTTGTTATTGTTCTTAAATTATACATAAATTTTAAGTTCCGTTCTTAAATATTACATAAACTATAAATTTCATCCTTAAACTTCAATATTACTGTTTATAGTCCCTAAAATATGTGTCGAGCTACATAAATAGTTCTTCTGTCAAATTTCTCAATGGTTTCGGTCAAGATTAAAGATAGAATTATTTTTATATGATCTTGGTATATGTACTATACGTGCGCTCCAATTAACAAATTTCCCTATCAAAAAGATCAATATTTCCGCCCAAAAAACCCTCAATTCCCCTTTTTTCCAGTCAATTTTTGGGAAGGAAAATTAATTGACACTTTTGAGAGAGAAGTTTGTTAATTGGCGGGTATAATATACCAGATCATAGAAAGGAAATTATCCTTAAATTTTATGGAAATTGTTGAAAAAATGGCCACAAGGAAAATTAAATGTATATCGACACATATACTAATATTAAAATTTAAGAGCAAAATTTTAAATTTTATATATGATTAAGAGACAATAACAACTATCGAGCCTTAAATTAGATGATTGAATATCTTACTTCATATTTTGTATATATGCATCGGGTGTTAATAAATTGCAGCACAAGTTCATCAGTCTTGAACACAACAAATACAAGTGGCTCAACTGTTTTTGGCGCGGTTCCGACTGTCCCTTCAGCCTCAGCAGCACCACAAGTGGCGGCGACAACCGCGACAAATTTGTTCCTCGCGGCGTGTTTGCTGGTGTTGACAACATAAAATCACAATACAATGATGCTGCATATACACAATGAGAGTCTTAATTAGGTTTAAACTGAGATAAATATATCTTGTAATTGTTATGTCAATGAGGTGTTCTTGGTGTGTGTGTGTGTGAGAGAGAGAGAGAGAGAGAGAGAGAGAGAGAGAGAGAGAGAGAGAGAGAGGTGGCCCTTGTAGGTAGAGAAACAGCAATATGTGATGGATTATTTGTAGAGGTAGGCATGCAAGCAACCCTATATAAGGGTTTTGGTTTTGGTAGTTATGAGAGCATTAACAAACATGTCTTGATGAAACAAGCCAATTAGGCTCTTGAACTCTTGTAATTAATTAGGATTATGAATGATGACAATTTTGATTCGAAGAACTTGGTAGGGCTTGCTACTTTGGTCTACACGCTCCACCTTCATTCTCCTCAATCCATTGTTCGTCTTCTCCTCATAGGTCCTTTTGAGCCATGACATTCTCACTTAAGGACTTAAACCCCTCATGTATAAGTTTGTTTTTATCTCCCTAATGAGCAAATAGTTATTATCTCATTTTGCTTTTTATTGTTCAAAAGTCATAGATCATCATTTCACTACTTAAGTAAGAAAATAATTAAATTAGATTCATTTAATTAGATTTGTAATTATTACAAAAATTGTCGATTTATTTGATACATACATATGAATAATTAAATAATCACCAAAATAATTTATTACTTACAAATAAGATAATAAAATGATAACTTAAGCGATATTGAACGATTCTAATAATAATATATGTATAAAATAAATTCGCATAATGAAAATAATGGAATAAGGAGGTTATAAGTTGAAATGTATACAGCAAAACAATTTCTCAAATTTATATCTAATATCCATATTACTTATGACTCAAGTAGTTTTTTTTACTATGTTCATATACCTAATATCCATATTACTTATAACGTCAATTTTATCGTATACTTATATTATAATATATCAATTAAACCTATAATAGGAAAATAATATTGAATAATAATTTCCCTATATGGATTAGATCCATAGTTTGTGTATTTCCCATTTTCAATTATGCTATAGGATATGAGAACATGTGTGGGTCAGCCTAACCAATTAGAAGCCACTCATTTTTCCATTCATCTCATGATAATCTTCATTTTTTATGTGTTTCTCCTCCATCCATCAATCTCTTTCTCTCATTTCATACACATACTCTCTCTCTCTGCTACAAAAAAATCAATGGAGGATCATCAACAATCTCATCATCATCTCCGCCAACCCCTCATCCTCCATGGAAACCACCCAACAACAACAACATCCCCACCTTCCAAAAACAACCAATTTCACGACCACAGTGGCATCAACATCCTCGTCCGCTTCATCTCCGTCATCTTCATCGGACTCCTCGCATTATACGCCAACCACGAAGCCTCCAAAGGCTTCGACATAACCATCGAAAACGACGTCAAAGCCTCCGCCGCCGGTCGCGGCTTCCACCTCTTCTACGTCTCCAACGACAAAGCCACCCGCATCATTCTCCACACTAGCAATTTCGTCGAACACCTTCTCTACCCTAATAATCACCCTATAGCTCATCCAAAGAAGCACATAAACCGCGTCGTTTTGAGGCTTTCTAATAACTTCACTTCCTACTCACCGAACAACCAAAATATCGACCACTTTGTTCTTCACATAAGCCCTTCCATCATGGACGAGCCCGATACCCACCATGCATTGGTTACGGCCATCCGACGTGGCATGACACGTGTGTGGCTCTTTGACGGAGGCGCCCGTGCCCCGCCGGAGCTCATAGATGGCATGGTGGAGTACGTGAATATAGCGGCGGAAGGCGGCGGCGGGTGGTTATTATTTGGTCATCACATGAAAAATTACGGCAATATTGGTATTGACAAATTGGCGGAGTGCGACAAATTGTGGTGGAAGGGAAAGGAGCCTCTAGTGGTGGCTTTGTTGTTGAATTATTACGAGGGGAAAAGCAAGGGGTTCATCCAACGGCTGAATGGGGCCATGAAGGAGAAGTGGGATGATCGGATGGTCGATGATGCATTAGGAATGCCGTTGCAAAATTTGTGTGGAGTTTACAATTTTTCAACGTTGTTGAGGATTTAAATTCTATTTTATTTTCATTATGAAAATATTATATATATTTTTGTTGAATTTTTGTTGTAGTTTAGCAATGATTTATAGTTTTTTATTTTATTTTCATTATGAAAATATTATATATATTGCTTTATCGTTGAGCTGTCACATTATTGTTGATCCGGTCACATCATGAGAGACAAAAGATTAAATAGTGGATGGGATCGCATGGACTGATGGACACCTTAATTAAATTCCTATCTTATACTCTGTGTGTGTGTGTATGTGATCAATTGCCTGTCGATTTGGGGAAAAAAAAAAAAAAAAATCAATTGCTTGTCGATTCATATGATGTGTTCGCAAGAGTGCCGCCAAGTGTGTGAACTTAACATTTTATGTTTTGCAAATAAAGATTTTTCTATTTTCCTTTTTTCCTTATGAAGATTTTTCTATATTCAAGGATAATACTTGCATCTCAACTCGATGATATCTCTTTGTACTTCCTTTTGATATGTAGAATAAATTGTATACATATATCATAATCAGAACCGTTCATCTCCTAAAGAATCATTTCAAATTATCTCTGCAAAAAATCAACTACTTTAGAGGTCGTTTAGTCATTTGTATGTATCAAACAATTTAACGGTATTTGGTAACAAGGAAGTACCTTATGGTGAACCATCTATTTAGTCTACACATATGAAATATTAAATGATCTCTAATTTAATTAATTTTTTGTATAAATGATCTTAAAATGATGATTTAGGAGTTGAACGATTCCGATTATGATATATGTATAGAGATTATTCGATAAATAGAAAGGGTGGTACGAGAAGGTATTACCAGGGGTGAGATGTAAATATTATCCATATTCAAATTATATTGAAAATAATAAATGTTTGAATCGAGAAGATGTAAGGTTAAACACAAATTGAATTGGTTAAATTTAAATGCAGTTGTTAAATTATGGGTTATTAAATTTTATGGTGAGTTCAAATTTATACTATTTAGAGTTGTCATCATAATTTCAATAAAAATGCACCATGTTAGACCGATTTCGACCAATTGGACCAATTCTTTTTTGCAACGAGCAAACTCTTTTAAGATTAAGTGGATTTATCTGTGTGAAGGAAAATTTCGGGACAACATCGCAGCAATTCACTACTACAATTTCCTACATAAATCTTGATCCGATCCCACGATTTGTGAAGCAAATAAATACAAATTCGTTCTAACCAGTAGACTACCCAAAAGTGAATAATTATGTTTTTTATTTTTGGTTCGAACACATTCTTAATTAGACTTATAATATTAATTGAATTGAACAACCAAGGACATGGCAAGACAAAACAACGCTCTCAAAATCAACACAACTAACCTAGCTATAACTAAACACACCCGAATTTATATTTTTTTTCTTTCTTCTCAAGTTGGTTGTTTTTTATTTTCTATTTTTGGGATACCTTCTTCAAGTGGTTTTTGTCTATTTTTGTATACATACAGATTCTCGAGTGGGTTGTTTGCCAACTAGGAAATCATAATTAACTTGTAAGGCGGTTCTCAAATTTCTAAACTAATCCAACGGCAAATTAAAGAAAATGTTTTCGTGTGAAAAACCATATAAATCCATGTGCTCCCATATATATAGGTTCGAAACAATACTGTTAAATTTACTGTTAAATTTAAAATAATATCTGACATTTAGTAAATGTACTGAACGTAGCAATATAATTAATACAACTGAGTGTCTAAACCTGTGCAATTGATCATAACGCTAGCTCAAACTATTTTTTTGCTTTTTGGCCCTCATAATTTTTTTACATATTTACTTGTTACCATTGACTAATAATTAAGTAATGAGCAGCACTTAGGGAACATTAAAGGGGAAAATTTAAGTTTATTCGGAACATTATCGCATAACTTTCTCATATAGCAGTATTATTATCAGTATTGTTATATATATATGAGCATTTACAATGCATATGTTCAATTATTAGAGTTGATACCTTTGGTGTGATCTCTATTATAATTGGTGTTTGTAAGTGTTCGTGGTTATTTTTCATTCGTTATATATAAGCAATCAATGTCTTAACTAGTAACACATATAATATTCTTACTAACCAAGAACAACTTTTAATTGAATTAATTAACCAAATAAATGATCCAGAAATTAAAACTCAATATTTAACTAAATTAAAAGATCTTTTTAACAACTCCAATAGTTCAACAACACCAACGACTGCTAGCATCAATTTTAGCGTAACTCTTGAAAAATTCAACAAAGTTAAACGAACAGTTACGCTCCAAGATCTTCAAACATAAGTAAATACTTTAAAAAATGAAATAAAAACATTAAAACAACAAAATAGAGAAATAGTACAAGATGTTAAGACTCTAAAATCAACCCTTCCAGTTCAGCCAATCACTGATGAAGAACGACAAACTCATAAATCCTCTCTCCTTAGTATTAATTGGTTAAAAATCCGCGACCTAAAATACTTTAACAAAATAATGTCACTATATCACTTGGTTTAAAACTTAGTATCTATTTTTAAAATTTATAGACGAATCAAATATGACATAACGTCGCATTCCTAGAGTGATTCACTCGCCTAATTCTTAGAGCAAGGGACCGAATTTAGCAGATTCAAAAATTCCGTCGCAATTTAATATCATAATGCGACAACAAATCGACTTAAATACTCTCACAAAGTTTAAAAATCATTTCCTCTTAGACTTTTTCAAATTTCTGAGTTTGCATTTATAATATCATTCATTGCAAGCACCAGAACATTTCACAAACATCGATCAGGCTCACCCTTCTCAATGAATATCGGATGGGTGCGCCGAAGGGAAAATTAATCTTCAGAAAAAAAAGTCAACTAGCTCAGACGTTGTAATTTTGTTCTTTCTACAATATTAGTTTCTGCTTAAAATTAATTAAACACACCAATGGTGAAAAAATAATAAATAAATATGCAAAGCGGTGATTTAACAGAAGAAATAAAAAAAAATATGACCATATACTTGAAACAATGTATGAAATTAATCCAATATAACCAGTTCATAAATTTGAAGGAAAATAAAAGTTTTAATTAATAAATAAATGGAAATGAATTAATCGCACAGCTAAAATTGGTAGCTATATATATATTCAATTCTTAAGGCTTCTTTCTGTTATTATCAGGGACAATTCCTTCATTTCCAGCCAGCATCAAGTACTTGTCTTTCCTTGTAAGAGTGGTACACTCAAACCCTAAAGCATCACCCAATTTCCTCTGTATATAATTAGCCACTTCACAGCTGGACTTGCCCCCAGCACACGTTAGGTCTTTTGGGAGCTTCCCAAGAATCTCCAGATAATATCCAGGCCTAGGGTTCATCAAGAAGAAAATTGGGTCCAAACATTTTAGGCCACTGGCTGTTGTCCCATAAAACATGGTAACCTTTGTGTTAATAGCCACTGGCACAATTTCATCAGCCAACTCGGCAAACAATGAGCTGAACCTCAACAAATAGGGCTCCCTACAAGTTGTCCCTTCAGGGCAAACCACCAAATCTCCCTCACTCAGCAGCTTCTGCATTGTTTCTCCATCTTGTTTCCGGTCTCGGGTTAATCTCACTGTTTTGATTGGGGCTATGAGCTCAGACATTTTGCTTAGGCTGTATGTGACTGCAGTCAAAGGCTTGCACAAAGATGTGCTGAGGAAAACTGGGTCTAAAAGTGTCCTGTGTGTGCAAACATAAAGGACCCCTCTTTTTTCGTCATGACCTAAATTTGAAGGGATGGTGCCCTTGACTGAAAGGTTGAGGCCTGTCAAAGTGGCTAAAAAGAGTGCAATTTTGTAGGGGAGGATGATGCCTACTGAGATTCTGAATATGGATAGGATTATTCCAAGAGGAAGCCACATGAACATGGCAAGGGTTGCTGATGGTGTAGGCAAGAAGGCTAGCCTTCCATCATGAAATATTACTGGCTTTGGGTGTTTTTGCCTTGGCTTTAATGAATTTGAATATGAATTAAAACCACTCTCGTTCATATCTTCCTTGTTCACCACATAGGCTTCCTGTTACAAATACAAATAATATGATTTAAAAATCGACGCAGGAGGTTCGATCATAAGATCTATTTCAAAATCAGAAAGAAAAAAAACACTAAGCGAGATATTTGGTCACAGCAAATCGAAGTGACTTGACATACCAAATTAGTTTGTGCAATTGATGGTTTTCTTGTGCAACTACTAATGTGTTGTCAAAAATATAATATTAGTATATTAATTTAAACCATAAAGTTGATAGGATCATAAACCTAACTAGCTAGTTAGGGGTTAGGTGAAGAATTAATCCTAAAACAATTAATGCATAAACAACTAATGGTACTTAAAATACATGACAAAATTTTAAGGGAATGTTCTGGAATTACGTACCTTGCAAAACGAGATGAAGAGATGGTCATGGAGGCTTGAAGTTCCAAGTCCAATATCTGGTCTTTTGTCTCCAAAATGCTCCTTCAAAGCTTTGTGCTTGATAAGAAGACCAGACTTTGATACGAAGCCATTGAAGTAGTGACCAACAGTTTGCAGCTCAGTCCCCAAAACATCATCAATTTCCAAATAGTCCTTGAGAAATTGTTCAACCATGACTCTAGGGACACTTGTGAAGACAACTTTAGACCCTACTGAGGCCAAAACCTCATAGGCATGAAGGTTGAGATTGTCAAGATAGAACTTGGGCAAGACAGCTCTTCCCACACTCTCCATGTCCTTCTTTCTTAACCCACAAAAGGTTATGAAAATCATGACCCTTAGTTTCATGTCATGGTCTAAAACCCACAAGATGGGGCTTGAGAGAAGTAAGAGAAAGGCTCTGAAAATGCTGCCACCTTCAAAGGCAACCAACATGAAGTAAGGGAAGAAAGATTGGGGTTTCAAAAGGGGTCCAAAAATGTCACAAACAATTGTGTCACACCCTCTACCTTCCAAAACACACTTGGTCACATTAGGAAATGAAAGGGTTTGTGTTGGTGGGGGTGATTTGAGAGGAGAGTTGTTAGTTCCATTGAGGAAGCCATAGTTTCTAACTTTCCTTGCAGCTCTTTGACATGAGTTTGCTAGAAGCTTGTACCAAAACAAATCTATGAGCTTAATGAGCACCATTGGAAGAACCATGGCTAGCTGCTTTGACAAAGGAATCAAAAGAGAGGCAAATGAGAAGGCAGAGAGAATAGAAGGAGGGTTGTGAATGAAGAGAGAGGAAGGGGGTTGGAGTGTGTAATTATAGGAGGACTCAATTGAAGTAGTGTACGTGTGTGAGAGGGAAGGTTGACCATTGACCAAAAGCAATTTGGTTAGCCACACAGTTGGCATTAATTCAAACCTGAATATTTTCTATTTGAAAAATTCTTTTTTTTTCTTCTCTTCTCATGTTACATTACACCGCTAGTTCTTATAACGCGCATTAAATTGAGGCTAATTTCCGCTCCTATGGAATCCCGATATGATCACATGAAATCAATATCAGAGCAAAAGCACCTATATATTACACCTTACGTACATACGATAACTACAAAAGACAATCAATATGATTCGAATACTAAATCTGAAATAAACTACACTAATACTTTGAAATACTAAATCAACCCTTCTGATTTTCTTCTTTTAGCATTTTTGTTTCCTTTTTTTTTTATATAATTTTATTTTTTGTATTAATCGGTGCCTTAACATATACAAATTGCCCTCGATCGGCATTAGGTTGGATTGTTGGTGACCGCCTTAATTTTCAATATATATCCCTTTCTCTCTATATTTTTTTGACAAAACAAACCATGTAATTACAGACATATATATATATAGCCGATTACATATATATATTTATTCAAATTAACAAAAATTGAAATGTGAATACAATTTTAAAGGATACAAATAATATTGATGATGATCGAGGGGGCTTCTTGGTTATCGATCTACAGGACCACAGCATGCATGGAGACAAAACAACGGGGATGGCTTCACCTATGGACCAATCATCAATCATCCATGAGTTAGATCACCCATATACCATCCGATTTATTGACTTTTTTTACCCATTAAAAAGCTTGCAGATAATCAAGGACCATCGATCAGTAAATTTCAACTACTTTTTCCTTTGAATTTGTTTACTAATTAACTAATAACAATTTATTATTTCTGGTCTTCCCAACCGGCCTATATATATTGGCTATTTCCCCATGCATTTTGATTTTTGAGTCCCTAGCTTCTACCTTTTTTGATTACATCATCGATCACACTGCTATTTTCCCATGTACATATTATTTTCTTCAGTTAGTTTGAATTTTTTTTAGAAGATTCTTGGTTCCAGAGACTCCAAACTTAATGTGTGTTCATTTAGGTATGTTCGCATGAATTCTATTTAATTATATCATACTTAGGGTTGTTGAACAGTTACGTATGTACAAGCATGTAAGCAAGTTTCGAACGATCGCCTATAAACGATTATCCTTATTAGTTTCCTCATGTTATATATCTAGGGTTTGTTGAACTGGAAAAAAAAAGGGGACATTTACATGAAATATTTTTGTCTCAGAGGTTTCATCAATATGCATGATTCTGTCATGAAATCTATGTAAATCCAATTGTTAAATTTTGTTTTTGGAATGGCGGTTAAGATCGATCATGCAATTGTTTGTGATTAATTAGCAGGTTGGTGAAACTCCGACTCATTTGATATTGATGTTGGATTATTATCATGCATGCATGCATGCATATTCTTTGCATGGGACACTAGAAGATTCACAAACCTAATTAACGTGTGTTTATTTTTCTTTTCTTCTTTATACTTTTTTATTTTCAAGATATGTTTTTTTTGTTTGCCTTGTTAATTATTTTATGAAAGTCAAATTTGGAATTGGAATTAGAGGGAGAGGGGGAGATAGGAATTTGCCCAAAAGCAAAGACAGGTGACCCACCAAAACATGAAAATTAGCTTCAAGTGGAGCGCATGATGATTTTGATAGCTAGCTAGGTACTACGTAGGGTGTTGCGTATGAAAGAATTGTTGGCGTGAGCTATATTAGAGAAATTCTAGGAGAAATTCTAGGAGATGTAATTGGGTTGTGATTGTGTATCCTATACTATAAGGGATTCTAGAGTAGACTAAAATAGGACTCCTTGTGTATATAACTAACACCAATTACTTGTAAAAGAAGAAGAAAAATATATGAAGAATATTCTTTCCATGAATCGCTAACATGGTAAGAGAGCATGGTCCGATTCTCATTCTCTAAACCCTACCACACGACACCTCTTGCTGCTGCACTGCATCTCTTGCCGATGCTCCTATGGCTGAACCCGACCAAAACAACAACTTTTCTATCATCACTGAATTAACCTCCAGAATGACCGCAGTCTTGAATAAGACCTCGGCTCCTACCCAGACCATGGATAGCGCTCCTCCAATCGGTATCAAGTTGGACGACTCTAACTATGCTCTTTGGTCCCAAGTTGTTGAGATGTACATCTCTGGCAAAGACAAGTTGGGATACATCAACGGCGACATTCCACAGCCCATACAGGCCGACCCATCCTTCCGAAAATGGCACCCTGATAATGCCATTGTCAAGGGATGGCTTATCAACTCCATGGACCCAACCTAATTGGCAACTTCATTAGTTTTTCGACTGCGAAGCAGGTATGGGATTCCATTGCTACTACATATTTTGACGGGAGTGATACATCTCAGGTGTATGACCTCCGGTGGCGTTTGACTCGTCTGAAACAAGCGGGTGGCTCCCTTGAGAAATACTTCACTGATCTCCAAGGGTTCTAGCGAGAGATTGATTTTCGTCGCCCAAATCCAATGGAATGTGGTGTTGATATTCAGCACCATAATGACCTGCTTCAGGAAGACCGGGTATATGCCTTCTTGGATGGCCTAGACGATAGGCTTGACAACGTTCAAGGTGATATATTACAGATGCGCCCGCTCCCTACAGTCGAACAAGCGTTCGCTCATGTTCGCCGGGAAGCTGGTCGACAAGCAGTAATAACTCCCGATCGCTCCACAGATACTCCTGGATCCGTTCTCATCTCGAAAGGACCCAAGACTGGACCTTCTTCTACTTAGTATCTCTCTCTGGGCACTGGGAAGACCGGAACCTCCTCCAAGCCGCGAGTCTCTCCCTCTGATGGCACCAAGTGCTCTCACTGTGGCAGTATGAAACATACTCGCGATACTTGCTTCAAACTGCATGGATACCCTGACTGGTGGAATGACTACCAGACTCGTAAACGTCGTGATGCTGCTGGTAGAGACGCATGTCACTCTCTAATACCCAACCGAGACGCCGGTCAGGTTGCTGTCGCTGCAGCCCAGTCCAGTCTCTCTCTCTCTCTCCACCCGTGGAACTACCCATGGTGACTTGCCAATCCTGGATCAAGGTAAACTTGGTACCGCTCTTTGTAGTTCCTCTGAAACTGACGATCGAAGTTCTTGGTTACTTGACTCGGGAGCCACCGACCACATGACTTTCGAAGTTCTTGGTTACTTGACTCGGGGCTCTATTACATGGATGACTTCAGCATTGGCCGTGCACATTGTTGGTAGAATTAAATAGCAAGAAATATGCAATTCAATTGTAACAGTTATAAAATCCTTGCAAGTGCACAAATCGATAAGAATAGTATAGTAACACAGCAAGAGTCGATCTCTCGAGGACTTGTTCAACGATTAACCCAATTAAAGACAAGTAAAATAAAATGCAGAAAATAACAATGCAAGAATTAACGGTTGATTGATTATTAACTAAGGTGAATTAAGGCTTACTATCCACTCTAATCAATTATAGTTACTAATCAGATTTCCTTGACCTAATTACTATGCATTTTCTGAATTAGGTGCCCGTGCCTAGGACCTGGCGTTGGTTCACTAGACACATCTTATTCCCTCTTACTTAGCATGTTCTAAACAGGGCATATGCCTAGACCGTCTATCACCTACCTTTTAAGATGATGCATGAAGTTCAAAGAGAATTTAATGACACCACATTAGCCTAGCAAAGTGACATGCAATCCTAGGTCGTTATGAGTTAAGATTACAAGTAAGAATACTTTCGATGTTCCAAATCACAAGATGATATGACGGTCACTCAAGCAATTACATCAATAATTATATGCAAACAAGATAGCTAATCTTATAGGCATAAATTAAGGTCATTAAGCACAGTAATCCAACTTATTCAGCATGCATAGCAATCATAATCAAGAGCCAGAAATCCAATCAACAAGCTAACATGGCTAGGGCTTCAAGCAGCCCTAATCCTAACGACTCCTCACACATAACTGAAATAAACACAAGCGTAATTGAATTCATAAGTAAATTGCAGTAAAAATAAGGTTACAAAAGCTATTATGAAGAACACGTCCAACAGAAGACACGGCAGAGCCTTCTTCTCCAAGCTCCACGTCCAACACACTCGACTTCGGGAAGAACAAAGCTTTTCCGTAAAAACTCTAAAAAACCCAATTACTATCTGCGGCTAAGGTCTCTCTATTTCTCCCAAAAAAAAAATGGAACCCTAGCTCTCACTAACCCCACGTATATATATTTTTTTCCTTTTTACTGAACACGGTTCCTTCTTTGTCAAGAAAAAGGAATCCTTGTTCAACTAGAATTTGAATAAAATCAAAACCCTATCCTAACGTGTACTAAGACAGTCCTAATCCTTCTAGATAATTACAGCATCCCTAAAATCTCTCAGACCAATCAGAATACGGCTGGGAGTGTGAATGCAAGCTGGCAAGTGGGAACGCAAGCTGGCCAGTAGGAACGCAAGCTGGCCGAACTTGGCTTTTGGACTGTCTTCGTAATCAGGATCTGGGACTGCGCTTTTGAAGCACATCATGAGTATATTAGAAGCGCATCTTCGTTCAGGCTTGGCAAAAATGTTGTCAAGCTTAGCTCAGAGGGAGAACCTCTGATCCACCACTGGCGGAACAGGGACCCCGGGCTTAGGCGCACATCTGGGCTCGGATGGGAGTTCTTGGGACATGTCCTCGACCTGCCTTGGCGCGACCTTGGCACTTCTAGGACCTGACCTTGATGTCATGAAACACAAGTTTGAGACCTGGAGGGCCTGATATGAGGTACTTGGCCAGTGACCCAAAATAGGCGCACTGGCGTACTCAGGACTCTGTTCAGGACTTGATATTGAAATGAGGGCATCTCTTTCATCTTGACTCCGATTTGAGTCATTCTTTTCGCATTCTTCTCATATTTTACCTATTTTTCCAAATCTGCACAAGTCTCACAATATTGATAATTTTCTACTATTGATGGCACGAAATCATTCAAAAGACATGTAAGAGAGGCATATAAAGACATCAAAATGATGCATAATGACCGATCAAATACCCCCAAACCTATCTTTTGCTAGTCCCTGAGCAAAACTAACTTTAACAAAATAAAAAAAAACTCGATCTTAGTTAAGATAGAACATTTAAACCCCTAGGTTCACCTAGTAGGAGGAGTTTTGTCTCCTGAGGGTTATAGCAGCACGAAATCCACAAACGTTTTACTTAGACAAAAAGATGCTAGAGATAGTACTTTTAACAAGCTAATAAGAATCAAAGTAAGTATACATGCTTTGCAAAACTAACAGGAATGCCATAGCCGTGAGTGTCATGTGAAGGTGTTCGTGTATAAGTGCCAATATTTTCAGGTGATCAAGTTTGAAAACAACTTCATCTAAGTGCCCTAGAAAGATTTCCCCTCGACTCTAATCCTCACTAGGCAACTCTCAATTCGCACAAGAATCCTAGGCTTTCACTATTTTCAAGCATATGTGATGAGTTTATGTTATGAATATTCAAATTTAATCACATATGAGTAATAATGAAGAATAGCACTTTATGGAAATAAAGATCTCATGAAAGGAATTGAACTTTAAGAACATAGATATGTACCTTAATCCTCTGCATGATTGTCCATAAGATCAGTTAGGTCTTCATTTTTAGGTTGTAACGGGGCTAAGCTAAGGGGTTTAGCAAGGAAGGATGAGATTCAAAGAACCTGAGCTGTGCCAAGGCATGAGAAGTCATGACTTGAACTTGGAATTTCTGAACTGAATCATTTCTTAAGGATAACGGCATTGTGCTTTCTTGATGGCTTATTTTGAGGCTCTTGGCTCACTTGGCTCAATTCACTTTGTTTTTCACTTTTTCTCAACGTTTCTTTCTTTCTTTTGATTTGAACGTTTTTTTTTCTGTTCTTTCTTTTGTTTTCTTTATTTTTTTCTTTTCTTCTTGAATTGAATTGAACCAAGATCATGCAATGATTTCCTCAAATTTTCGTGCAGCTTGTAAAGCTTTTCTTTACTTTTGAACTTTGAATTGACGCCAAATGTCCTTTGAATTGGGTAGCATTTTCTTTCACCTCTTATTCTCACCATGAATTTCATTTACGGCAACCTTAGCACAAACTGAGGTTATAGGGTATGGCTGTGATGAATGGCTAAGTATTTCGGTTAGGTTATACTTTGGGTGATGAAAGAAAAGGCTGAGTGTTTGGCTTCAAAATTGGCTTAGGGAGCATGCAATAGGGTAGGATAAAGCCTTTAGAGGTTAAAGCACACATAGCCTACATCACTTCTTATGGCAAAGCACACATTAAATCAAGAGTATCTAAATGATATTAGTTCTTTAAAATTCAATGCAAATATGATGTAATGAGATCAACAATTAAAAACAAAAGCGATGAGTGTTTAAGAGTAGAAACAAGTATATCCCTTAGAAAGAATGGCAATTAGGCTCAAAGATCTCACAGGGTAGTCTCCACTAATTTTCTAAGGTTCACTCAAATTCAGTTATTTCGTTCACTTAATCACTTAAAACATGGCATTGTGAAGTGCAGATTATGAACTACTTGACCATGGCATGACTCTTAGTAAGGCTAAGACAGTTAACTTAGCATATACATCCCTATTAACAAGTTTTCATACTATTCAAAAGCAAAAAATTAAGTAACTAACTAAACACAAAAACTAAGGCTGAAAATTCAAAAGTCCTGGCCGTGTATCACCCCCAAACTTACTTGTTTCTATATGCAAAATTTTAAATCCACACCCCCAAACCTAAACTGAACATTGTCCTCAATGTGATAAGCAGTAAGCATGACAATAGTAGAAAGGTTTGAGAGATATAACGGACATAAACATAAAAGGAAGTGAGAAATACAAACCAGGGCTAGGCTGCCTCCTAGGAGCGCTTTATTTAAGGTCTAGGCAAGACGGGGCTGGCATGCTAGGCATTTG
Source organism: Oemleria cerasiformis (assembly GCA_037349345.1). Lineage (NCBI taxonomy): Eukaryota > Viridiplantae > Streptophyta > Magnoliopsida > Rosales > Rosaceae > Oemleria > Oemleria cerasiformis. Next base: position 834,923 of record JAZGTL010000042.1, on the reverse strand, counting down.
ATGGTGTGCCCAAGATTTCAGCGTCAACATTGAACCGATTATGAGCCTCTGGCTGTAGAATCGCCGCTGCATCATGGAGACAAAAGTTAGAATTACATAAAAGAATCCACCGACGAGAACGTAACTTATCGGGAAAGAGATTGAGGAGTGATTTGAATGAGAGCAGTTTTTATCCATTCTGGATTGTCTTCCTTGGACAATGCCCATGGGGGAACAGCTTTGGTTGTGCCTTGTACGTTCTCGACTTCATCCTTGGTCCCTTCCGTCGATTTTTCCTTCGGAACTTGAAGAAGGGGACCAAGTTGAGGGCCTTTAGCATATTCTTGGTGTTTTTATGGTGGAACCTGTATGGGAAAAGTTCAACAGTATTAGGAGCTAAATCAGAATTCAAATCCAAGTTTGCCTTATCAAAATGAAAGTTAAGTGTTTCAGGATTAAGTTGAGAAGGCGCATTGAATTTCAAAACCGGGTCCTTATCCGTGGGCATGGGCTGAGACACGGCTGGCAGCAGAATGGGAGGCACATGTTGGTCCTTGGGTTCTACCGTGGATGTGTCTTGAAGCGTGGCTGCAGTGTTGCGCATCTCAGATGCGTGCTGGGAAGGTTCTGGTGCAGCGACTAAGAACTTGCCCTGCAGTGAATCAGTTGGCGCAGGTTGGCGCGTTGAAGTCGTTCCCTGGACATGTCCAGGTTTTGTGGCGCTGGGCTGTGGCTGCGGCAGGGCATTTAGCAAGTCCTGGGACTCAACAGGATCCTGGGTTTGCGGCAAGGCAGTAGGCAGAACGTGGTCATGGCTATGGGACACGGCTTGGGGAAATGCGTTGCTGCTGGGCAGCACATAGGACATGGGCATGGGTTTGACCTGGATGTCCTTGTCACCATCATCCATCATATTCTCTTCCTCCCAGTTTTCTTCCATTTCGCTTTCCAATTTGTTATTGCAAGGCAAAGAGGTATAGTTAGACATGAAATCAGAATCAGAAACATTATAAAAGGAAGAGTATACTGGAGGGTATGAATTGGGTGCGTCCCACTGCTCAATCTGAGCAGAATCGGGAGACACTGTCACGGCATGGCCTTAGGCGGAATTCATGGCATCCATGGCAAGCACTTGTCAAAGTGTTGGCTCGATGATAGCTTCATCATGATCATCATTCACGGCCTCACTTGGTGGGGGACGTGCCCTTTCTTCTGTTTGGCATACGATGAACTCAAACACCCTCTTGCTCTTTTCCAGTATCTCCTCCAAGCGCTGGATTTGCTCTCGTTGTTGTTCACAAAAAAGCTGCCATGCATTGATTACGAGCCTCCATGCATTGCACCAAGGCCCTCAGCGAAGGTAGGAGGTCAGGAGTGGGTTCGTAGTGAGGAACTATTTGCGGGGAGTTCCATGTGAAATTAGGTTGCTGGCACCATCCTGGGTTGTATGGTTCTGGGTGTTCTTGATAATGGAATTTCGGTTGATTGCTCCACCCCTGATTGAATGAAGTTGGGTATGGATTGTTCCAAGCTCCCGTCTCCATGTATGGATAATTCAATGGTCCCATATCCATGTATGAGTTGTTCATATGTACATGAGAAAGATGACAAACAAAGTTAGTAAACAACCTAAATGAAATCTAAATAGTTACTATACAAAATTTAGTTAACTAAATCTGAATTAATGGGCATCGTTGAGGGACAAGTCCCCGGCAACGGCGCCAAAAACTTGTTGGTAGAATTAAAGAGCAAGAAATATGCAATTCAATTCTAACAGTTATAAAATCCTTGCAAGTGCACAAATCGATAAGAATAGTATAGTAGCAAAACAAGAGTCGATCCCTCGAGGACTTGTATCAACGTTATGACCACTTTAGTTCAGATTTATTAACTTAGTGAAAACACACACACACGCACACATGGGGGGTTTATGATTGAGAGTTGAAAATTAAAGACAAGTAAATCAAAGTGCATAAAATAACAATGCAAGAATTAACGGTTGATTGATTATTAACTAAGGCGAATTAAGGCTTACTATCCACTCTAACCAATTATAGTTACTAATCAGATTTCCTTGACCTAATTACTATGCATTTTCTGAATTAGGTGCCCGTGCCTAGGACCTGGCGTTGGTTCACTAGACACATCTTATTCCCTCTTACTTAGCATGTTCTAAATAGGGCATATGCCTAGAACGTCTATCACTTACCTTTTAAGATGATGCATGAAGTTCAAAGAGAATTTAATGACACCACATTAGCCTAGCAAAGTGACATGCAATCCTAGGTCGTTATAAGTTAAGATTACAAGTAAGAATACTTTCGATGCTCCAAATCACAAGATGATATGACGGTCACTCAAGCAATTACATCAATAATTATATGCAAACAAGGTAGCTAATCTTATAGGCATAAATTAAGGTCATTAAGCTCAGTAATCCAACTTATTCAGCATGCATAGCAATCATAATCAAGAGCCAGAAATCTAATCAACAAGCTAACATGGCTAGGGCTTCAAGCAGCCCTAATCCTAACGACTACTCACACATAACTGAAATAAACACAAGCGTAATTGAATTCATAAGTAAATTGCAGTAAAAATAAGGTTACAAAAGATATTGTGAAGAACAGGTCCAGCAGAAGACACGGCAGAGCCTTCTTCTCCAAGCTCCACGTCCAACACACTCGACTTCGGGAAGAACAAAGCTTTTCCGTAAAAACTCTAAAAAACTCAATTACTATTTGCGGCTAAGGTCTCTCTATTTCTCCCAAAAACAAAACGGAACCCTAGCTCTCTCTAACCCCACGTATATATATATATATATTTTTTCCTTTTTACTGAACACGGTTCCTTCTTTGTCAAGAAAAGGGAATCCTTGTTCAACTAGAATTTGAATAAAATCAAAACCTTATCCTAACGTGTACTAAGACAGTCCTAATCCTTCTAGATAATTACAGCATCCCTAAAATCTCTCAGACCGATCAGAATACGGCTGGGAGTGTGAATGCAAGCTGGCAAGTGGAAACGCAAGCTGGCCAGTGGGAACGCAAGCTGGTCGACCTTGGCTTTTGGACTGTCTTCGTAATCAGGATCTGAGACTGCGCTTTTGAAGCACATCATAAGTATAGTAGAAGCGCATCTTCGTTCAGGCTTGGTGCAAATGTTGTCAGGCTTAGCTCAGAAGGAGAACCTCTTATCCACCGCTGGCGAAACAGGGACCCCGGGCTTAGGCGCACATCTGGGCTCGGATGGGAGTTCTTGGGACATGTCCTTGACCTGCCTTGGCGCGACCTTGGCACTTCCAGGACCTAACCTTGATGTCATGAAACACAAGTTTGAGACCCGGAGGGCCTGATATGAAGTACTTGGCCAGAGACCCAAAATAGGCGCATTAGAGCACTCAGGACTCCGTTCAGGACCTGATATTGAAATGAGAACATCTCCTTCATCCGGACTCCGATTTGAGTCATTCTTTTCGCGTTCTTCTCATATTTTACCTATCTTTCCAAATCTGCATAAGTCTCACAATATTGATCATTTTATACTATTGATGGCACGAAATCATTCAAAAGACATGTGAGGCATATAACGACATCAAAATGATGCATAAATAATGACCGATCACACATCACATGTCTCCTCCAGTTGACAAGACTGAGCGACAGATTTGGCTTTGGCATTGTCAGTTAGGACACCTGTCGTTTGGTTATATGAAGTATTTATTCCCTAGCTTATTTTCCAATAAACAGCTATGTGACTTTAAATGTGATACTTGTATTCTTGCTAACAGCCATAGGGCTACCTATCCTTTGAGTATGAAGAAAAGTAATGTTGAATTTGCTTTAATTCACTCTGACGTGTGGGTTTCTTCCCCAATCTCTTCATTATCGGGTATCTTTTGGTTTGTGATATTTATAGATGATTTTACTCGCATGACTTGGCTCTATCTGTTAAAACATAAAGACGAAGTTTTGAAAACATTTCAGCCCTTCCACACTATGGTTCAAACCCAGTTCTCAGCTAAGATTTAGGTTCTTAGATCAGACAATGGTGGTGAGTATGTGAACCACCAGTTTCATGATTATTTTCAGCATCACGGCCTTCTCCATGAAACCTCATGCCCACAGACCCCTCAGCAGAATTGTGTTGCTGAGAGAAAGAACCGCCATATTCTTGAAACAGCTCGGGCTCTGTTACTTGAGGCTCATGTGCCCCGTAGGCATTGGACTAATGATGTTGCTACCGTTGTACATCTCCTCAATCGGATGCCTTCTAAACTCTTGAACTTCAAGTCTCCATTACACACCCTGTCGACGTATGTTTCCTTACCTACGATTTTATTGCTTCCTCCTCGGATTTTTGGGTGTGTTGCATTTGTCCACCTTCATAAGAACCAGCGCACAAAACTTGATCATTGCATTATTCGCTGTCTCTTCTTTGGCTATGCCAAGCACCAAAAAGGGTATCGGTGTTACAATCCAACCGCCAAACGTACCTATGTGACGATGGACGTCACGTTTTTGGAATCCGAAACATTCTTCGCTTCCATATTACCACATTCTCCTCGTCAGGGGGAGATCAATAGTGACTAGCCGAATTGGCTAGGATACGACATCAATACCGATATTAATGTTCATGAGGAACCCAATAATACAGAACATGGTACGTCTTCAGGGGGAGATACAGGTCCCGACGGGACTACATCATTGGATGCCAAAATAGAGGAACCCCACTCCTTAGTACCTGAAGACCCACCTCCTGATGAGAATATCCCTGAGGTAAACTCTCCTACCATAACTTCAAACTCTAATTCTATAGATACCCCTGTTGGCTATACTTTACCTTTTAGGCACAATCGTGGTAAACCACCAAATAGATACTCTCCAGATATTGGCAAACGCAGTGCAAAGTATCCAATTGCCAACTATGTGTCTACAAAATGGCTTTCGGAACCTCTCAAGACACTTGTGCATGGAATCTCCTCATGCCGTGTCCCTACAAATATTCAAGAAGCCTTGACAAATCCTAAGTGGACCCAGGCTATGAAGGACGAAATGGAGGCCCAGCAGAGAAATGAAACATGGACTCTTGTTCCCTTGCCTGGAGGAAAGAAGACGGTGGGATGTAAATGGGTTTTCTTCGTTAAACACAAAGCAGATGGCTCGATCGACAGATACCAAGCAAGACTGGTTGCAAAGGGTTACACCCAGACGTATGGTGTAGACTATCAAGAGACCTTCTCACCGGTAGCAAAGTTGAACTTGGTTAGAGTACTGTTATCTCTCGCAGCAAACCTTGATTGGCCACTGCATCAGTTTGACGTAAAAAATGCCTTTCTCCATGGTGATCTGGAGGAGGTCTACATGGATGTTCCACCAGGCTATACAGCAACCTCCAACGTTGACGTGGTATGCAAGTTACAGCGAGCACTGTATGGCTTGAAACAATCACCTAGAGCATAGTTCGGGCGGTTTAGCTTGGCAATGAAGAAATATGGGTACCAACAGAGTCACTCAGACCATACATTATTCCTAAAACATCAACGGGGCAAGGTCAAGGCTTTAATAATCTATGTAGATGACATGATTATTATAGGAGATGATTCAAAAGAGATATCAAGACTTCAAGAGCATTTAGCAAATGAATTCGAAATGAAGAATCTGGGAGGACTCAAATATTTTCTGGGAATTGAGGTTGCCAGATCAAAGCAAGGTATATTTCTTTCTCAACGAAAATATATTCTAGACTGTCTATCAGAGGTGGGACTACTAGAATGCAAGCCTGCAGACATACCAATTGTCCAAAACCACAAAGTGGGAGAATATCCAAACCAAGTGCCAACAAACAAGGAAAGATACCAAAGAGTAGTTGGAAAACTTATTTATCTCTCACACACTCGCCCAGACATTGCGTACGCAGTGAGTGTAGTAAGTCAATTTATGCATTGTCCAAGTGAAGATCACATGGATGCAGTATTCTGAATCCTTCGATACTTGAAGTCATCTCCAGGAAAAAGGATTATGTTCATGAAAAATAAACATCTCAGAGTCGAGGGATATACAGATGCAGACTGGGCAGGAAATATATCATATTGAAAGTCCACCTCAGGTTATTTCATGTTCGTTGGTGGGAACCTGGTGACGTGGAGGAGTAAGAAGCAGAATATGGTGGCCTTGTCAAGCGCCGAAGCCGAGTTCCGTGGAATGGCTAAAGGTCTTTGTGAGCTTCTATGGCTTAAAAGACTATTAGCATAAATTGGCTTTGCTCCGAGTTGTGAAATGGACCTGTTTTGTGACAATAAGGATGCCATTGATATCTCACACAATCCCGTCCAACATGATCAAACCAAACACGTGGAGGTGGACCGACATTTCATCAAACAAAATCTTGAGAACAAGATAATTCGATTTCCTTTCATTAAGTCTGAAGACCAGTTGGCAGATGTACTCACAAAAGTTGTATGCAGCAAGATGTTTTACACCTCACTTGACAAGTTGGGCATGAGAGCTCTGTATGCACCAACTTGAGGAGGAGTGTTGGCGTGAGATATATTAGAGAAATTCTAGGAGAAATTCTAGGAGATGTAATTGGGTTGTGATTGTGTATCCCATGCTATAAGGGATTATAGGGTAGACTAAAATAGGACTCCTTGTGTATATAACTAACACCAATTACTTGTAAAAGAAGAAGAAAAATATATAAAGAATATTCTTTCCATGAATCGTTAACAAGAATATTGGTTCTTGTTTCTTACATATTTTTCTAAAAGATTTGGAGATCAATAATCTCTTTCTCTAAAACAAAAAATTAAAAATTAGAGGCAGCTTCTGAATTTGTAATGGGACAAAATTTGAAATTCAAAATATGTAATCCCACTTGTGATGAACTTCTATCAAATAATGGTCATTAATAAAAATTAAGGATGGTGTTTCTATCCACTAACTAACTAACTAACTATTTTCACTAATCCTCGGTATTACTTATATGAGTTATTATTAAATAAGGTTGGTCAGGAAAAAATTAAACGAGCTTCTCATCATATGAATTGACAGAAAAACTCAAAATCCCTTGTGGAGCTATAAAAGTCCTTTTTTAAAAAAGCACATGATAATGCTTTTTCCGAGAGCACTGAAGTTTCGATATATTTATAATTAAAATACTTTTTTTAGTATTATTTATGAGTAAAAATACTTCGTATTGAAGGGTATTTTGGGAACTTTTCCTTAGGTTGTCAGACGGGACAGGGTTCTTCCCGGGTTTCGAGGGGAAATTCGGGAAAGGTCATGACCCCTTGAGTGATGAACAGAGGCTCAGATCTCATTATCTCATACCCAATCGCCTTGCCAGTCAGAGTCAAGATAAAGAAAGACGACGATTCAGACCTCTTATGCACCTCCGTGCGAGTCGCGATGTAGGCGTCAAGGTTCCATTGTTCGATGAGAGATCCACTGTGTGCTTCGTCTATTCAGGGAGGAGAGAAGAGATTGTTAGGGTCTCCGAGCTCGCGACTTCGATTAGAGAGAGAAAGAAAGCAAGAAAGAAGACAGAGAAGAGGAAGAGCATACCTTGACTCCTTGAGTGAAGAACAGAGGCTCAGATCTCATTATCTCATACTCAATCACCTCGCAAGTAAGAGTCAAGATAGAGCAAGACATGCGCTTCGTCTATTCAGGGAGGAGAGGAGAGATTGTTAGGGCTTCCGGACTCGCAACTTCAATTAGAGAGAGAAAGAAAGCAAGAAAGAGGAGGAAGTGGAGGCGGCCCGGATCCACCACCAACGGTGGAGATCTAGAGAACCCCCACCCCAAAGATTCTAGGTTCGGCTGAGTTTGTTTATTTAGAGAGAAAGCAAAGGTTTGCTAGAGAGAGAAGGCAGAGGCAACGGTGGAAATCCTTTAAATTTTTTTAAAATGCTACAGTGTTTAGCATGTTTGTAAGTTTTGCCTTTACTGCTTTGAGCTTTGGGGAAAATTTCCATTCCCACTTATCACATATATATATATATATATATATATATATATATATATATATATATCATAGACAACAGTTAATAGAAAAACTGTTGTCTCTACACTGTCATAGATGACAATTTTAACCTAAAGCATCGTCTCTCAGAATAAGACGACGGTTTTAGCCTAAACTGTCATCTGATTAGTGTCATCTAAGCCTATAAATGGCATAGTGCATTAATCAACGACTATCTTCAAAAATTAATTGAGTAGACGAGAAAACCACAACAAATTGGCCTAGGCATTGGGGCGTTTTCAGGCTCGATATGCACCCAGCTCGTCCTGCGTTTGATTCCTAGTAGTGGTGAATCTTCTGATTATGGTCAGGGACTGGTGCACTGAAACGCGTGTGTTAGTAGTCTTCCCTCCTAAAGGTGGATTATCATAATTCGCCGCTAATTGGTCCATTTTTTTTTTAAAAAGACAAAACAAAACGAGTGAACGAGAAGGCACATATCTCTTCTTTAGTTTATGATAGATTCGTGAATGTAACATAAGCAACAAGTTAGTAGAAAATTTTATTGGTGCATACAACTATCAATCACATTACCATATCTCTAGGGCGTGGACATCTGGTTTTTTTTTCAACCTCTTGGATTAATCTTGTAATTTAATTCAAGGTATGAAATGTGATATTTTGTTTTTGATAACTATTGGATATTGGTTCTCAGAAATAATTTTGTAACTTAATTTAAAAGCACAACTGTCGCTTTAGAGATAGATACACACTCATATTTACATAACTACGTGAGAATTTCAGTGACGACGGAGACACGTCAATGGGAAGAAAGCCTCCATGCTTGGGGCACTGTCATCGCTGCAAAAGACTACTCCCTTCCCATGCTTTGTTGGCCATCACCCAGATCGATGATCGTATATGAAAGAATGAGGTGCACTTTATTCCAAACCCATCGATGAAGAACAAGAAGGTGGGGAGATGAGCCAAAGTTTGATTATATATGCTTATACCAAACACCTTTTATTTTCTTTTTCTTTTTCTTTTTCTTTTTTACACAAAAAACATGCAATAGCTTTTATTTTCTCACTAAATATAAATTAGGATAAACTATATAAAAGTACCCAAATTATAGGAGTTATTTTAAATTCGTACCCCAATTATGAAATTTGGCATCTAGATACTCAAACAATCAAAACACAACATCTAGGTACCTACCGTTAGCAATCTGTTCAAAAAATCTATTAAATGCCTAAGTGGTATTCGTAGGACCCTTTTTTATGCTGATATGGAGGCCATGTAGACAAAAAAATAATAAAATTTGAATATCATTGAAAATAATTAATAAAATCTTAAAATAAATAAATAAAAAACAAAATCTCCCCAGCACTGAGAACAATGACCCCTCATTCGTCTTCGCAGTAGAAGACGAATCGCAGCTGAGATGCCGACAGCCATCCCTTCATCTCCTCCGCCTTCCAAGCAGCAACACCACAACCCAGCAATAACCTCCCCAGGTCCGACCTCTGCACCCACCCCAACCAGAAATCAGCAAGTCCCAACCCGACTTTATCTTCATCTTCATCAACAAACAGTACGAAAAAATAAAAAAAACTCTCTCCCTTTGGAAACCCCCAACATTTTTTCCCAAGTAATCCACCATCATCATCATCTTGCGGTTGCAGATTGGAATTCATCTTCAAATTATCATCTTAAAATAATTATAAAACAAATAAAAAAAGAGAAACCTCCAATTCCCAATTCACGAATACCATGAACAGCAAGAAGATTTCCATTAAAATTTAACAAAGTAGTCAAGTTGATTTGAAAACTACCCAACAAGTAAAAAACCAGGGAACCGATTAACCCATTTACAAAATTCGAATCCAAAAGCCTAGAAACCCTAACCACTGAAACCATAGAGAGTCCTACCCTGCCTCTTAAGCGCATAAACGACATCCATGGCGGTCACCGTCTTCCTCCGGGCACCTTCATGTGCCTCTTGGCTCCTCCTTTGCCCAGTCCCTTGCCTCATTTTGCCTCGATTGATGCCCAAACCCAGCGGCCCCTAAATTCACGCCCAAAAATCAGCCTTCAATTCGTGCCCAAACCCAACGAACGATGAACACCCAATTCCCACCTTCGTGTTTGAGTTCGATGGCTATCGAAGACGAGGTTGGCGACCACGAGCACTGATGGACCCAACCAACGTCGTCGCATCGGTGGAGTCATAGAGAAGCTATCTTGAGGTCGTCGACCCAACCGAAAACAACGACGATGGAGGTGGTCGTAGTGAGTCGATAGATTTCCAGAGATGGTGGGGTTCATCGTTGTCGATGGGAAGGAAGATAGGGGGTGGGGCTGGAGGCGAGCACAGAGGGGGTTCATTGTTGTCGGTGGGAAGGAAGAGGGGGGTCATCTTCATCTTTCTTGGTTAGGGGGAGTGGCATCTTCATCATTCTCGGTGAGAATGAGGAGTAGGTGGATCGTTCAATTCTTTTGGGTTTTTTTTTAAATTTTTAAATTTTTTTCTTATTTATTTAAGGTTTTATTAATTATTAAAATTTTATTATTTTTTTAATCTATATGAAATCCATTTCAGTATAAAAAAAAAAGCCACACAAGTGCCACTTAGACACTTAACAGATTTTTTTTAACAGATTACTAACGGTAGGTACCTAGATGTTGTATTTTGATAATTTTGGTACCTAGATGTCAATTTTCATAATTGGAGTATGAACTTGAAATGATCATTCTAATAACGGTTCTTTTATGTAATTTATCGTATAAATTATAAATTAATAAATGAAAGGGATGGTCATGACCGGACTCATGGCTGGGAATCACTTCTCTGTGGACACCACATAATAATGAGTGTACTCTGAATTGCTGTTTGTAGGTCAACCTACAAAACAACTCACACAGTCACACGTGCCATGTAAAGAAGAATTATAAAGTCAACACAGTTTTCCACATTTACTCTGCCCATGTTGGAACTCGAAAATTTTGCGATGCCATTCGTGTATGGTTTTCCACATGAGTTAGAAAATTTACAACCTAAGTTGGGTTGAAAACTTGAAAGATCTTGATTTACTTTTGTCTCTTTTTTTCTCTACAATTCCCATGGTTGGCATGTCTTATAAAAACTCACAAATTTAGGGTAAAAATTTCTATTGACAAATTGATCCTTTATTAAAAATTTTAAAAATCAACTAAGGGTGAATTTTTTGTGCATATAACGCATTGTGTTTGGCTTCAACGAGGGATACATGTCGACAACGCTTTTGTTAGGATATTTATTCATGTCGATAAATAATTTTTTCTTTTTATATGTATTATAAATTTTATATGCATAAACGGTTAAAAATTATTCACACATCCTTTCCTAAATCATTTCATAACATAATTGACCTTTTCCTAAATCATTTCATAACATAATTGACCTTTTCCTAAATCAAAGGAATAAAATTGCAAGTAACAGCTTTCAACATAATTGGCTTTTGAAATTGACTTTTGAAATTGAATAGAAAAAGGCTGGAATTCTAGTAAATAGTTGGGTAACTTGGCGTACGGTGGGGCGTAAGGGTGAGGGTGGAGTGAAGCTAATAAAATTATCACTCTTCTCCCTAAACCCTCTCTCTGTCTCTGTGCGTGCCTATGGGTTCGGCCATGGATAATTCACTGAAGAAGCAAGTGTACCTATTCTACTGCGCCGAATGCGAAGACCTTGCTCGGCAGATCGCTTCTCAGTCCGACCGCATAATCCTTCAAACCATCAAATGGAGGTCCTCCCTCTCTCTCCCTCACAAACTTGTTTTTGCATGCTCCTTTTTGGGTTATTTCATCTGCTTTGTTACCCATTTGATATTTCTCCTTGCTTTCTTTTGTTTCCTGATCATGAATTTTAGATGGGCACTTCTGATTTCAGCTCACATTTGAAAAGAAAAAATGGGCATTTTTCTTTTCTTCTATTTGTGTTATGAAAGTTTTGATACAATGGATATTAACAGAATACAAGACCAAAAGATCGAAACTTTAATCTTCTATAAAGCTGTGTATATAAGAGTTTTGGAAAAGTGAAGAACTTGAAGGCTGAATGAATTGATTACTGAAGCATTATTAAAAAGAAAGAATCTCTTAGACCAAAGAAGGTTAGCCAGGAAAGATGAATGCCAAATTATCAAAGATTGAACTATTCCATTTTCTTTCCTGATAATTTTACATTTGAAACCAGTCATCGATGAGGAAGTGGTAACAGAAGTTGAGACTCTAGTCAAGGGAGATGGCACTCTCCACGCCCTGAATAAGCATTAAATTCAACTTTATGCTCTATATTTCCTCATGAAATGGAACTAGATATAATTTAGGTACCTGTAGAGTTAAATGCATATGAGTTATGCATGTATTACTTTGCTGTGAGCCCGCGATTTAAGTTGCTGGTTCTGTCTAAATTTCCATTTTTGGTTTCAGTCCAATTGTATTGCAGTTGAGGCAGCATTAAGAAGTCTCGATAGCTATAGTAATAGTAAATACAATCATGTGATGAGAGGTATCTCATACTACGACCTCTCATGTACAACTAGGCTACTGGCATATGTAATACAAAACTATATTGGGTGAGTAGACTTGATTAGTTCTATTTAAGATAAGTGGGAGCGTTGATTGCATTGTATTTGTACAGGAGTTTTGATGATGGATTTCCAAACATATTTATAAACAATGCACAAGATCTTCGAGGCCAACATGTTGCCTTCCTTGCATCATTCAGCTCTCAAGGAGTTATCTTTGAACAGCTTTCAGTGATATATGCACTCCCTCGGCTGTTTGTTGCGTCATTCACACTAGTATTGCCTTTCTTTCCAACTGGTTCCTTTGAACGAATGGAAGAAGAAGGAGATGTAGCAACTGCGTTTACCATGGCAAGAATGTTATCAAATATTCCCATCTCCAAAGGTGGCCCAAACAGTGTAGTCATCTATGACATACATGCTTTACAGGTTGTGCTCTTATGCTGGTTTCTTCCTTCTCTTGTTCTCTTGCACAAGCGATTTAATAATTCAACTGGTCGCTTCTTCAAGATTTTCTGATATAATTTCTCTTTCAAGTTATTTGTACATGATGCCCTTAAAAGTTTTTATTTTCAGTTGCTCCAGTTACAGATATTTACTAAGTGTATTCTTTTTATTAAGCTCCATTCTAAGTAGCATGCAATCTTTTCCTTTGTAGTTTTGACCATCAATCATACCAATTTTCATTGTCTGTTCCATGAAAACATATTAATATTTGTTTCCAGGAGCAAACATGTTCCCATTCCTGTATAAAGATATAAGTTGAAGAACAGAAAATCTTACAATAATATGTATGTAGTCCAACAACTTCTAGGCCTGTATTTGTTTGTAACTATACCACACCCCTATTTCTGTAGTGAACTTCTTGTCTTTTTTTCTCCTCAACTTTAGTCTTCACAACGGTTACCTCTCTATGCAACACTCATTTGCTCTATGTTTAATTGTACGAGGGAAGGTGCTATATGCTTTCATTTGTCTTAGAGTTTTTTGGCCGAATTTTTTATGTGTTAAGTACTTAAGTTTAATTTGTATGCAGGAAAGGTTTTATTTTGGGGATCATGTTTTGCCTTTGTTTGAGACTGGAATTCCTCTCTTAAAGCAGCGTCTCCACCAGCTTCCTGATTCTGACAAGGTGAGTCTGCTGCTGATATTCCATGTGTTTCACAGTACCTTGTCTAGGAAGCTTTGTGTGCTACTGTATTTTCTGAATTATGATTCCGAATCTAATTATGGTCTCCTCCCAGATAGTTGTTGCTTTCCCTGATGATGGAGCATGGAAGCGATTCCACAAACAGTTGGATCATTTTCCCATGGTTTGTCTGATTTTTTACTTAAATTGATAATTATCATTTCCATTATTTATATTTCAAATATCTCCTTTGTGAATTCGATGTTGTTTAATGGCAGGTGGTGTGTAATAAGGTTCGTGAAGGTGATAAGAGGATAGTTCGGCTCAAGGAGGGAAATCCTTCTGGTTGTCATGTAGTCATTGTTGATGACTTGGTGCAATCTGGTGGCACCTTGATTGAGTGCCAGGTATCTTTTCACTTCAGTACGCAAACCCTATTTGTCAACATTTTTCTCCCCTTGGACTTTTTCTACTCTCAACCTGTTTCTTCCAAATTTACAAGTTTATTATCTTTGAAGATTGCAATTTATTAGTTAAAAAGAAGATAGATGGTTTCAGGTTTCCTAAAAATTTCAGGAAAGAAGATCAAGCATGTTCCGAGATTTCCCTTTTCTTTCCCTGCATAGACAGTTCTTTTACGTTCAGATCTCAGACCCTCGTATCTTCACTTGTTATGTGTACATCAGAAACTTGAGAAAAACATTTGAAATAGTTACGGTATGCTTGTTGAACTTAAAATTTGCATTTTCAATCCCTTTGCGTCTTTTTATTCTGGCAGAAAGTTTTGGCAGCTCATGGTGCAGCCAAGGTTAGTGCTTATGTCACCCACGGTGTTTTTCCTAAAAATTCATGGGCGCGGTTCACGCACAAGGATGGTAAGTGCTTACATACTATTGTAGTCAGTCTTTTTTTAAATTTCTGGGATCTTCATTGCCATTTGATTTGATTTTCAGATGGGTTGGAGAAGGCATTCGCCTACTTTTGGATCACGGATTCCTGCCCGCTCACGGTCAAAGCCGTGGCAAATAAAGCTCCCTTCGAGGTGTTGAGTCTTGCAGGTTCCATTGCTGATGCTCTACAAATTTGAAGGCACAGACTAGAAGATGGAGTTAGACGATTTGCACAACGTACAAACAGCATTATTGTACTGGTCTGCGAATCGAAGAAGGGGACTTTGCATTTGACATTACTAATGAGTCTTTGACAGTGACTGATATCCAGGTTGCCATCTAAAATTCCTCAAATAACGCTAGAACTTGATTGAAACTCTGAACTTTACAACATGTTCACAAACACAACAGTTTAATTGAGTTTGCTTCTCCTTATGTAATGTGGTATTCTGGGCATTTAAAAGCGCCAGACTGTAAATCTGTCGAAAATTTTCTAAACGGCTCTATTAGTATTAAAGATCCGGTCTAATAATGTGGTAATCTTATCATCTTCCGAACATAAGATGTTATACTGATCCTATAAGCTACTAGCCTACCAGACACGTTTTTTTATTGCCACCATTTCGTGGTTTCCGCTGCTAAAAGAAAAATTAAAAGAATAGATTTGGGTTGAAGCATGCCTTTCGTGCTACGACACATGGAACATTTCATGTCCATTTCAAAAAAATTGTGCTATATTTAAAATGAATCGTGCTCAGTGCCATGTTTTGTGCCGGTTCAACCTCTTTTACACCAACTTTAACCAACTTTATCTTCGAAAATCACAGCAGGCACACATCCAAGTACCAACTTTCATACAATTGACATTCAGAAAATATAATCTTGTTCAAGAGAGAGAGACAGAGATAAACATCTGTCCATCCATATATTTATTTAGTATGATACAAAGTTTCCTGGTACCTGACAACACTATGAACAAGGTGATACTGTTTGTCTCTCTTCTATACAACCTTGCCTTTTTTTTTCTTTTTCTTGAACAGCCCTGAAGCCCTATATACCCAACAGGGCATTTATATAAACATGTAAATCATATTTGCAAATGGGATTTAAAAGACCCAGGACATTACAAAATAAACAAAAGGCGAAAACCAAAAGGAGAAATTCTGCACAAACTTACTGAGTAATGCATATGGCCGCCGAGAGACTTCACAATTCAGCTATATGCTTCACCTTATTCTGCTCCCTTGGTTGTATAACAATTTGCACTCTACAAATTTGAAGAAAAAAAATGCTCACTGCCGCTTTCCCTTCGATACTTTCTCAGTAAATATCAGAGGTATCCAGCACTCAAAAGCGGACACTGGCCATAAGTTAGTTAATATACGACCCCCGTAGCTTGACTTCTCTCTCTACACTGTACACTTGACTATGCAGAAGTTAGCAGCCCCATGTAAGATTACCAATACATTGTTAAATGTAGTCTGGCTTCTCAACCAGATCCCCCTTTGGGCTGTCCAATGAGTCGCCCGAGTAAGAGCCATCTGGCTGCCGGATGCATATGTTTAAATTTCTAGAAAGGAAAGTTTCCTGGAGGATCCACAAACATATGGATATCATCAGAAAACAATACAGAGGTGTTTAAATGAATTAGAGCAATCCAAGTTGAGACCAAACTTTGACAATTGGACCAGAAAGGCAAATAAGATTATAGCAAGAAAACAACTCAAACATATAACCTGATCAGTAGTCTCTTGGCCCTCTGAGTGGAACAGAATGGGCCGGCAACGCTTGTCCTCGTTCATTAGGCTAGAATTCTGAAAGTGAGTCACAAGGGCAGCTTTGCCCTGGATGCGTGCATATGCCAATGAAGCAACTTTTTCACTGTTAAACTTCTCCCACTTCTTCCCATTAAATGCCTGCACCAATTACCAATCCTGTTAGTTTTCATTCTCACCGATGGATTCAACCATTTTCAGATAGCCACTCAAATATCAGGATAAAGTTCTGTTGATTCTTCCTGGGGAATAAAGCACACAAATACAGATTGACCAACAAAAAACAAAGGGATCAAAGCAACTAAAATTAACCTCATAAAAGGCTATAATATGGGTAGGAGACACCATATTGATGAAGGCATAACCCACATTGCACTTATTCTGCAAAAACAGAAGGGTGCCTCATTAGAATTAGATCAACTTGATGAAAGTATAGAGCACTCACACCTAATATTAGAGCAAAGAATCACCTTAAAGTCAATTGGCAGGTAGAGAAAATCGTATGTCCCACTGTGATTTTCATCAATAGCAGCCAGCAGCATTTTTGAAGTGTACCTAACATGAGAACAAAATAGAGCAAATTGATGAAGGTATTCAAAACCATAACCCAGCCAAAATAAAATAAAAGTTTCAAGCATCTACTTTGTAGGACATTTAGAACTTTTTTCTTACTTGTTCGGGATGTTTTTTATCATTAAAGTAGTCCTAACATCCTCCCCACTCATAATTTTATCCAAATCAAGTTGGTACTGCTTTTTGCTATCTATCTGGTTCCCGGTATTCTCAACTCGCCGACTTCTACCACGATCAGCCAGTATCTCATTCATCGTTGCTGGTGGTCCAGTATATGAGCCATTCCCAAGGTATACAGGACCATGCTTTGGCATTGACATCACTCTGAAACTAGGTGAGCCATTTTCAGTTATGTTTCCTGGAAGACCAACACCAGCACTTAAATTTGCACGACCACTCATGTTCGTCATGAAATTCCCACCGTTGCGACCTAAAGCCATGCCCCCAAACACTGGATTCATGAAGGATGTTTCTGGTGACTCTGGAAAAAAGCCAAAATGTCTCTCTAGTGGAACACCGGATGGAGCAGATCCCACATGATGGTTTTGTGAACTGAGGAAAGAGCCATGCCGGCTAGTCAATGAAAAACCTTGTCCCTGTCCACTGGATGAAAATGGATGCCCCACAGATGAGGATGGCCATGCAGAAGAGCTATGCTCAGCATAAGGAGTTGGACTTCCCCAGAGAAACTGAGGACCTGACAATGTGCCAATCCCTGATGAATTTGAATGCAACTCACCAAATGAGATGGGACCTGGACTTGTGCTTAATTTCTGCTCAGGAAAGGAATGAGAATGCTGATAGGATGCTCCTTGTGTTGATGTAGAGTTGCTACAAATCTGATTGATATGGTTTACCCTTCCTTGGTCCTTACCAATAGGTGCAATCTTTGGAGAGTTAGACAAATGAACTGGAAGAATTGAAGCTAACCCAGGCAAATGATTGCTGTCTGGACTGAGGCTTCCCAGACCTGGAGAATTACTAAAGGCATGGTTATGCTCAATGGGGCTTCCAATATGTGCCCAGGTACCTGTTACAGTAGCCATTGTTTTAGCTTATAGCTTGTCCCATTTCCAATAGTACTAATAGAGGAATTGATGAATGTAAGCACATAGATAATTGCGTTCTCAGATAAATACAGAACTGAGAGATTTACCTGGAGGAGAGTTGGCAATTGGTGAGCCAACTTGATCAAGCTCTTGATTTAGTTGTTGCATCAAGCTAGAAAAAAAAAGTACAAATGAATTAAATTCTTGCCCGGCTTAATGATATAATTAAAATATCAGAGATATATCTGTGGTTGTGGGATTCAAGAAACGTTAAATGAAAGAGCCAAAACCTACAAAGGAACTATAGCACTGATAGAAGAATCTTGATAATGTACAAAATATGGTTGCAAACTCTCCATAAAAGAGGCCACATGAGAAATGTAACCATTCTACATCAGACTTGAAATTTTCTTCTTTTTCTTCGGACAAGAACATTAAACTTGCTTGACAACCATGTATTTTTCTGTGGATATTACTTTTGAAATCAACTAAGCAACCAAGACTTGCTTTAGGGAGAACATTTCAGACTATGTCCAGGAATCTGACGATCTTGAAAAAGTTCTCATCACTTTCAAGCTGAACTTCGGCAAAAAATTTCTTTCATGTCAACTTGAACTATAATTTCCAGTGCTTATAGTCATCACATCCAAAAAGTAAAATAAAAACTCCATTGCACTGTGGAAACATCACTCACAAGATCCAAGAAAAACTTTTTGCCTCACTATTTGCTACTCTCTTATGAAATTAATAAGATGATAAAATTCAGCACAACGCAAAATTCCTGAGCCCAAATTGTCAAATTGTTGTAGAATCCAAAGTAATTAATACTTACGTCCTGCGTGCTCCACCAGGGCGGCTGGGTTCGAGCTTTATGCGTTTCCCAGCTATGTCACTCCTATTCAATGCCCTTAAAGCTGCCTCTGCAGCTCTAACATCATAAAACTCTATGAATTTATGGTGTCTCTTGTGTGGTGTTTCCCGGATCTGCATTTGTACCCACAGAAACTTAGATTCTATCCGGCCAATAGAGACAGGGAAAAGGTTCACAAACAACGAACATCAGAAAAAACACATATAACATTTATGCACCAAAATTTACCTCTTTGACTTCTCCATAAGCTCCAAATATCTGTCGAAGGTCATCGTTTGACACTGATGCATCCAAATTGAACACCACAAGAGTTCCTTGGTTGATATCCTTCTCTGACGGGTTATCCTGAATTTCAGTAGAGAAAAAGATGCATTACAAGATCCCGAGCGGATCACTAGTGCCAAACAGAATTATAATGGAAGACATTTATTCAAACCTTGGGAATTGAAAAATGAATATCAAGTTTTCTTCGTCTCAAGGGCTTGTTCTGTAATGCACGCATTGCAGTGCGAGCGGCTCGGATATCATAGTAAGATATCATCACAAAGCCCCTATGCTTGCATGCAGTGTATAAAGTTCTGATATCCCCATATTGCTACGACAAAAACAGAAAAAGGAACAAAAAGGAGCTCCGTCAATTAAGAGAATCAAAATGAAGATGAAAAGTTGTTCATGTCGGATTACAAAAACTGTTCTTATTTCAAAGAACAGTAGAAAATCAAAAACAAACTTCCAATACCCAATTACAAATTTTCTGTTTCTCACAAATCAAGGATCAAACTGTCTAGAAAAATGGTTGTAAGGTCATGGAAAACCAATAAAGAACTTCCAACTGATAAAAACAATGCTGGGACAGGCTTAAAAAGTCTCCCCTAAAATTCCTTATTTCATTTTTCTTTCTCTGATAAGTGATAAGCAAGAATCCCACCGAAAGCCTACTACCTAAAAAAGATGAGTTTTTTGCCTTTGGAGGAGATCACCATGGTCTTACATTTCATAACTCAACAAGCACTCCAACCAACCCCCAACTCACCCACCCAAAAGAAAACAAGTAAACGTTAAACCACTACGTATAAAACCAGTAGATCAAACAAAATAAGCAAGGAAAAGAAGCAAGGTAAAACTGTTACTTTTAATTAACATCGTAGAATACCTCAAATAGGGTTCTCAATTCAGAGTCCTCGACATTACTATTGATATTTCTAACGAACAAGGTCCTTGATGGATGCTCTCCATATGGATGTTCCCCAGCCACCGCTCCAACACCGTTTGGAAGAGCATAATGACCAATTCCATTTGGAACAACCCCATCAGATATGCTTAGTTTCGACAGGCCAATACCGAGGCCATCTTGCAATTCAAAATCCAATTCCATTCCGCCTCCACTGCCAAAGAGATCGTACTCTTCCATTTCCTCCAGCTGATTAGGCAATCTACTTAGATCAAAATCATCCGTTATGCCTGCTAACAGATCATCTTCATCGTCAGGAAGCATGACTCCGAATGTGTTTGATTCAACATTCTCAAGTGGATCTTTAATTTCATTTTCTTGCTCGACATTGTTCAAATTGGGCAAACTATCATCAACAGACTGACGAAAATGCTGTGAAAAGTTCACTGCATATCGAGAAAATTAAGTCTCAACTGTCAACAACCATACGACAGACATGGATGACATTTACATTAAAAAGAGAGCTCACACATACACTTTTCATGTGAAAGGACAGGTAATGAGCTCGAAAACAGGCTAGTATCAGTTGATGTATGATATGCCTCATTTGCCTCATTTGCTCGAAGGTCCCCCCATGCATTACTTTCCAATTTTCTAGGATTATTAACGGTTGGAATCTTAAAGGACCCTACAAAAACGTTTTCAAATGACAAGTCAAGAGAAAGATCAAGCATACATAGGGAAATATATGTATATAGCATATGCACAAGGCTATGAGCGACATGCTTCCATCAATTAATGAAAAGAAAGTGAACCTGCAGAACGACCCAATATAGTATCTTCTAAATGTTTCTCCATTAAACCACTTCCTGCAAGCACGAGGGCAGTAAAATTTGGAAGTTAGCTATCATCAAACTCCCAAAACGTATGTTTTTGTTAGTTCAGGAAATATTCATATGTAAATGCAGATACATCACAACATCAACAAATGTAACAAATAAATAACATATATGGTGCAAAGAAATGAAAAACAAAGGAATCTACTAAGTTTATCCCGAGTACTATTGCACTCTTAAAAACAGTATTTGGGCGACTAAAACAAGGCAAAGGTCGTCATGAAGCCCAATTATGTCGTTCTCCCTATCTTTCTTCAGGTTGGTAACATATTTTATAACTGAGTTAAAACCTCAACAGCAGAAACTTTAGCTGAGCTCCACAATATTTTCCTAGTTTTTGAGTCAGTCAAGCAATCAATTAGTGTGACAAAGCAAGTACAGAAATTGGAAAGCATCAAATAATAGTTATATTAATTTTAACCAAGAAAACCCAACAATAAGTAGAAAGATGAGCATCAGAATCTGTAGATATATATGTCTGAGGAATTAAAATTGGAGAAACACATTTGATTTCTTAATTATACACAAATTTGTGGATTTTCCTTTTCTAGAAATTCTAGAAAAGAGTATAGACACAAATTTAGATGCATGCAGAGAGGAATATAATCAAGGGAGGAAAGAACCCAATTGCATAAAAGTAAAATATCCACCAGAACCACTTACAAAGTTGTCTACCAATAACAGAGAGTCAATAAAATCAAAACCAACAAAGTTCTCTAATTGATAGGGTAAACCTAAAGCAGCTTTGACTGATCAAAATTTGGGCTGAAATCAAACCATGCAAATCCCATATGGTAAGTCAAACATAATCGACTTGGATTTAAGATGAAGAAACCGCAAGAGAACCAACTCAGTAGCTCAAAAATCGAACTGGGTAGTAGCAAGTAAAAGAACTTCTCAACTCAAATTCAGCATCTAATTCAACCAATGGACTAAAAGGTTGAAATACCCCTGTTCACCTACCCACTTCAGAACCCAAATCAGCTTCAAATTATTCAACTTTCCCTCAATAGCAAAATTAATTTCACAAAAAAAGAAAAACCCACATGCAATATCAACCAATCACATGCAAAAACACAAAACTTCACTATTAAAACTCACAAGAAGAAAGAATAAAATCCCAAATTTGAATCACCTCAATCAATTCAGAACCGTTGTTCAAAAAGGGAAAAGAGCAGAGAAAATAGAAAGATAAAGAGAGGAGTACCTTATAGAGAGCGAGTAGAAACAAAATAAGCAGTCACAAAAAGTCCATTATAGATGGGCTATTTGGCAGCTTGAATTCAGAGCTGTTTGTCACGATCAAGTAATTCTTCTAGAGAGAGAGTTTCGTAGAAGCAGAGATAATTGTTTCTTCTACTCCTCTACTTCCTTCTCTCTCGCCGGGAAACCAGAGAGAAAATGTAAGAAAATTGCTCCCAGAGAAAAATAAAATTGTACGCGAAAGAACCCAAAACTTTAAAAAACTTGAAATGAAAAACACAGTCAAATGATTGGAGGCAAGGACCAGTGGCACCTCCAGTACTTGAAAAATTAAAAAACAATTCTTTTTATTTCATACACTCTCACACACTCGCCTTCTCTCTCTCTCTCGTCTCTCTCTCTCCAACTACAAATTCGGCTGCATTTGAATTTCATTTGGCGTCCGTTGACACAAGGCATTTGAGTTATGTGACACACCATAATCCAAACTCTATAAGAAATTCAGATCATTTCGCGGGGGTCTTTGACCCTGGTGCTTGTTGAAATTACGGAGCTGCCACGCTTCCGTTGTTTTCTGTGCTTACGTGTACGGCTACGATTCGACGAGGAGTGGGATGGAATCAATGGGATGGGAAATTAGAGGCCGCTCTGTCCAATGGTGGCACCAGAGGGTTATTGGATTACTTTATGGTGGTGGGCCTGGTTATGTGTTGTTGCGTCGTCCAGAGTGTTGGGTTCCACTACTTCCCTACGGTGTGGCCGTGGAATAACCAGAGCCAATTAAAGAGTGCCACGTTTCTGTATGCATGGGTCGACTTTTGACTAAGCTCTATCCGAGCCCGATATGTAGAAGTTGGCCCAATCCATCTCACTTGGGGATGGACTTTAATTTTTTTTTTCTTCTTTTTTTTTAGGTTTAGAATGTAAAATTCATGATTATGGATAATGAAGTTTGAATTTGCAACTTCTCAGTGAACAGTGAATACGAGTAACCTAATTTGATATAACAATATTTAGCACTAAAGTTGAGATGTAAACATGTAATTCAGAAGATAATTTAGGTGTTATTGCTTACGAGAAACTTCGACCCAATATGGCACTAATGCTACGAGTAACCTAATTTCAGATAACAAAATCTACCACTACAATTCTTAGTGTAAAAATGCAATTCGAAGAATAATTTAGGGATTATTGAGGTTTAAGAAAGAGAGGGACGAGAGTTGCTGGAGTTAGGGAGTCAACTATGAAGGGTGGATTTGGGGTCATCCATACAATAAGGTAGTCAGCCACTAGGTATTAAACTCCGCATAGATATATTCTCCGTCATTTGTAAGAATTGAACATAAGACTTCTCACTTACTGTGAAGAATAACAATACTATTACACTGTAGTGCTATCACCAGTACTCACGTTTTTATATCGAAATTTGTTACTATTGATCAAGGTGGGGCCAAACTTTTAATTTATGAAAGAATGGGCTACAAAATATGTGTATGGACCAAGGATATAGCTTAGAGAGGGATTTAAACCCTTTCCTTTAAGGCTCCTTTGCCCATTATCATATTTTGGTTGCAAGATCATCATGGTAGGATAGATAAGTGGGCTATTTTCTTTTTATGTTGGCCTAAAATGAGTTCCCAAATTAGCCCAAAATAGCTACCCAAAAAACAAAAAAAAACCCTGAATGTGCATGAAATCCAGATTGTGGTTATAGTACAGCATTTTTATTGGTTTTTTTTTCCTTTTTTTTTTTGGTCGAAGTTTTTTATTTTCTTCTCCTTTGTTTTCTAATTTATAGATTAAACGCGTTGAAAATACATGATTTGTTGGAGTCTTATTATTAATTGTTTTTCATCGCATGCAAAACGAGTTATGTAAATGCAGGAAATAATATTTATTTATTATTAACCAACAGGTTGTTCATATTTGGTCGTATTTTCAAGAATAAGAGGAGTATTTAGTTGGATATTATGACTAAAAGGGATATTAGTAAGCTGCTTAAGCTGTTCAGATTTGGTTATTACTTTTCGAGACTAAACGTATGAGATAATAGATAATATTTATAAGAGTTTTTTTCAAAACACTTAAATAGATAATACATAGTCATTGATATCGGTGAGTTTCTTTATAAATGTGAAATTCTAACCTAGTATGGCTAAAAAGTTGTAATTATATTTCTTAGCCTAAAAGAAAACAACAACCACCCCAAAATTCACCTTGCCCCGTGTTTAATTGTGAAGTACATATCATCATAAATTTTATACATCAACGGTTGAGAATCGTAGATAAAAAGTAAATGAAAAGAGTTATGTTGGGGTTGGCTTTCTTTCGTTCAAAAGACAAAAACAAAGTTATAAGAAAAGGTACAAATGGAAGTGGAAACTACAAGGCCAAGGCAAAGCCACATAGAAGGGCTTACTTGGCATATCAACAAGCAACAAGCAACAAGCAAAAGCATACTTTGAGAGGGAGAGAGGGGCATCATCAGCGTGCACTACTAGTACTTTTATATACCGTGTGGGTACATGATGAAGATGCAATGCGCACATTGCAATCCAAACCGACAGTTGGTTGGGCCATCCACAACTACCACCAAGCAAGCGAGTAGAAAGTACATTAGAAATATCGTCACATGATATTTTTATTTTACACATATATTTCCATTAATTTTTTAAGGAACCTAAAGTTCAACGAAAAGCACTATCGGCTTGTCATTCTCTCCAAAAACCGTAACATGGCCTCACACATATGTTTCTGTTAAAATCCGAAGGATTCTTAAGTTCAACTAGAGGAGTATGCGCTCTCGGCCTTATTATCCTCTCCATAAGTCTGTTATATGATGTTCTCATTTCTCACATATGTTCGTAAAAATTCTGAAAGACCTTAGGCTCAGCTAGACACATGTGCGAAACATCAACTATAATGTCTCTTCAGTATATAACACGCATAAATATGAATGAAGCATCCCGTTACAATGTTTTAAATACATCTAAAAATTTATTATACTATGACAAGACATGGAATCCACGTACATTATTTCGTTTGGTTTCTCTCTCTCCTCCCGGACGGTCACTTGGCTCGAAGGAAAGTTCACGTGGCCATGTGGGGGCATGGCTGGCTGGCTAGCTGGCTGCCTCCGGCCCCTTCAATGAAATGACAGGATATACTTGCGATGGAGGTTAGGGATATCCCTTTCCATCAACTGTCCCAAAATACATAATTAATACGTCATAAATACAAAAGCGTAGACGGGTATTTGTACGTATAAGGTGGTCAGGTGGTGGATGTTTGACTTTATTGACTATAAGATCCTGGGGGGTGCAAATTCTCCACGTGATGAACCCACAGTGGGTTGGTTTGCAAAGTGTGTGGGTTGATGTGTCGGATTCCTATTGGGCGGCAGTTGCTTGGGTTTTAGATTGCTTTGGCTGCATGGCTTGGGGTTGGCTGGCAAGTCCACGTCATTCAGTGAATAATGAGGCTCGTAATTAATTTATGTGGTCGCTATGGATAATAGTCATCACCCTCATGTTATGTTGTTAACAGATATACATCAAAACCGACACCTTAGTTATTGTCGACGTTTCTCTTTAAATTTTTCATTATAAATATAATTTTAATAAAAAATTTAAATTTCTTATTTTTAGTATTTTTTATTAAGTCATTTAGTATCTGTAGTTTATGAACCAAGTGTCAAGTTATATTAATCGTTATTCCGTCAATTTTCTTAACGTCTCATTAAACTAAAAATAGAGTTGCATTTCTATGACCGCGGTATACTACTCATCAATTAACAAACTTACTTCGCAAAAGGACCAATTTTTCAGTTAGAAAAAACCCTCAAATTGTTCTTTATCAATTAAACGAATAAAAAGAGAAATTCAAAGTTTTTTTTAGCACGAAAATTGACCTTTTTGGAAGGGAAGGTTGTTAATTGGAGGTTATAGCATGTCTATGTAATAAAGAAAAATAACTCTATCTTTAATTTTAGACAGAAACTGTTAAGAAATTAATGAAATGACGATTGATACACCTCGACACATATTTGAAGAACCAAGATTATTAATATTGAAATTTAAGAATAAAATTTTAAATTTGTATATAATTGAAAAGCGAAGGTAGCCATTAAATCTAACATGACTTGCCGAAATGTCACATACTGTAATTTGTATATTCTCTCACGCGCGATTTTCTGTAATTATTAACGTTGTTGATGAAGATTAGGAGGGAACCATCATCTTTACAAACTTTATTCTTTGTCTGCTGCCTTTTTCACTTTTTTATTATTATTATATATATATTTATGGCGCATTTTTACTTTGTTAGATTATAGTAATCTGATTTATCCAGCAAAATCATGTAAAAAAATAAAAATTAAGAAACATGGATCGAGTGACGTGTAACGTGTATACGTGGTTTGCAAATTCCAATTTCTTTGAAGATATATTCAAGAGTTTTGATATCATCATTATATTATCGATTGGAAGTTAATGTGAAGAATTACTTGAAATAAAAAAATTTAAGTTTCGATTCTTAAATAGTGTTATTTTTTATGAGTAAAAAATTATAAATTCAAATATTTCTCTTTTTATTAATAAAAATATGCGCGTGTATTATTTAGAGTAAATAGCCCGATCATTAGTAGTTGCTTCCATATGCGCATATTTGTACGTACGTGTACACCCCTTGGAATTTTGAATATTTCACTCGTATAACAATTAGTTGGTAGACAAAAATAAGTTCAGCCAAGATCACAACTCAACAAATGTAACCACATTAAAATCAAGCAAACAAATATCCAAAAGACTAACAAGATGAGATTACAAACTTGTGGAGATTGAAGAAGAATCCATGATCACCAAGATGTTGAATGCCAAAACCAAGAGCAAACCTTCTTCTCTCTATCAAGTATCTCAATGCTCAAACTATAAATACGTAATAGCCAAAAATTAAGTGAACCTTGTGAGAGAAGATGCTTCCTCATTATATAGACAATCCATCTAAGTATTATCATATTAGAACACTTAGACTTCTAATTAGTCTTCAAAGATGATCAATAAAGTCCAATACTAATTCTAATCAAAATAGAACTAGCAATCCCAATATTGAACTAATATTGAAGTTTATGGACGATTTCTAACATTAGGGTAAAGTTGAGGGACTATTGCTCCAAATTTTCCTATATATATATATATGTATATATATAAAGGAAAATAGTTGTCAGCGTCCTTAAATTTTATACTAATTTTACCTATCGTCCATGAATTTTATTATTAATAGTAGATGTCCCTCAACTATGTCTAAACGTACAAGGACAGTCATTCCGTTAAATTTCTCAAAGATTTATATTAAAAAAAACACCAAATAGGACAACTTTACCCTTATTCTTAACATAAATTATTAAGAAATTTAACTGAGATTGTCCTTACACATTTAGACATAGTTCAGGCACGTCTGCTACTAATAATAAAGTTTAGGGATAATAGCTAAAATTAGTATAAAATATATTTATAAACGCTGACAACAATTTTCCCATATATATAAATTAAAGTTATTTGCATTTAGATTCAAAGAGTGGAGGATAAGTTTAAATTTGATCATTTGAAAAGATATATGTGGAAAGAAGTAAAAGAATGTTCCCGATCCCACCTTCCTACCGTGCGTGTCCACTAGATATGCACAAGTAAGACCCTTTCTTTGTAAAAAGAACATGAAGATTACAAAATAAAAATGAGCTTATATATATCGAATAGTAATAATATATATGTAAGGATAATACTTGCATTATATTTCGATGGCACCTTCTCGTATCATCCTTTTGTTATATTGAAGTATTTTTGTATATATATTATAATTAGAACCATTCATTTCCTAAATAATCACTAATTTGGTTAATTTTTTATATAAATGATTTGAAATAATGATCTAAGAATCGAACAGTTCCGATTATGATATAATGTATACGGATTATTCGATAAATCAAAATAATCGTGAAATGCAAATATTATATATCCTATATGCAATAAAGAACTAATTACTGGCTAGTTTTTTCTAGCCTTCGGACTTTAAAACCAATAAACAAAATGATTGAAGGAAAACGACTACTTTTTAAAAATTGGTGGGAAAGATTTGGCCCTCACTTTTGCTTTTCCCAATCGTGATTGTGATTGTAATCATTCCGTGCTACAACATTATCACAATGTGTATCATTTATGTACGTGTTACAATATAAATAAATATATTACTTACATTAAAAACAATTGAGAAAATATCAACTTTGTAATTTCTTTGTCATAATTAATTATAACAAAAAAAAAAATTATATCACGTAATGATAGTACCCTATATAATTTTTCAAATAAAATTTATTTCTATGATTGTGAAATGAATTAGCAAATCTAATTGCTAATCCCTTCAACTTTTGTAGGATATCATCTTTCTATTCAATCAGTGTGTTGTGGAGTTTTCACGGCAAGCAATTGGAGAAAATGATACATATTTATATATATATATATATATATATATATATTTATAGTACATGTTTTTGTCTTGACTATGAACCACAAGAAAGATATATAATTTTATACATTTGCTGGAGACAGCCAATTATACCCATGAAAGGAAAGGAAATTAAGATTAGAAAATAAATTTGAAGAGAAAAATAATTAAAAAAGAACATGAGAGACAAGCAACTTTTCTTTTGGTAGCTTTTTTTAGAGAGGAAAAATATAAAAGATTTTTGTTTCAATAATTCATATGATTAATGGGTGCCTACATGTCCCACATCACATGTTTTAAAAACAAGATGAATGGTTG
Organism: Oemleria cerasiformis; assembly: GCA_037349345.1. Classification (NCBI taxonomy): domain Eukaryota; kingdom Viridiplantae; phylum Streptophyta; class Magnoliopsida; order Rosales; family Rosaceae; genus Oemleria; species Oemleria cerasiformis. The sequence goes on along the minus strand of JAZGTL010000042.1, from coordinate 806,038 downwards.
CTGTTGTGCCCTCACAACATTCGTGCTCGCCGTCCACTTCAAATTTAAAGTTCACGATAAGTTTTTTGTGATGATATTCGGCCGCAATCTCAGATTGAGGCGGAGCCAATGCGAGATATTCCATCTAAATTTCAGATTGTTGAAGATGAAGAAAAACACTTGAATAGACGAATTTGTCTTTAATTTTGTTATATTTTTTAACGGACGGACTAAATCAACTATTATAGTAAAATTCAGAGATGAAAAAAACCAATATTAAAGTTTATGGACGATTTTTAATATTAGGGTAAAGTTGAAGGACAATTGCTCCAAGTTTTCCTATATGTATATAAAGGAAAATAATTGTCAACGTCCTTAAATTTTATACTAATTTTAGTTATCATTCATGAACAGTCATTCAACTATATCTAAACGTACAAGAACAGTCATTCTATTAAATTTCTCAAAGATTTATGTTAAAAAGACACCGGATTAGACAACTTTACCCTTATTCTTAACATAAATCATTGAGAAATTTAACTGAAATATTGTTCTTACACATTTAGACATAGTTCATGGACGTCTGTTACTAATAATAAAGTTTAAGCTAAAATTAAGAAACGAAAGGAAATTAAGATTAGAAAATAAATTTCAGATTGTTGACGATTTTGCCTTTAATTTTAACGGATTATGTTATATTTTTTAACGTACGGACTAAATTAACTATTATGGTAAAATCCAGGGATGAAAAAAAGCAATATTAAAGTTTATGGACGATTTCTAACATTAGGGTAAAGTTGAGGGAGAATTGCTCCAAATTTTCCTATATATATATATATATATATATAAAGGAAAATAGTTGTCAGTATCCTTGAATTTTATACTAATTTTAATTATCGTCCATGAATTTTATTATTAGTAGTCTATGTCACTCAACTATATCTAAACGTGTAAGAACAGTCATTCTGTTAAATTTCTCAAAGATTTATGTTAAAAAAACACCGGATATTATAATTTTACCCTTATTCTTAACAGAAATCATTGAGAAATTTAATTGAAAATTTGTCCTTATACATTTAAACATAATTCAGGAACGTCTGCTACTAATAATAAAATTTAAGGATAACAGCTAAAATTAAAAAATGAAAGGAAATTAAGATTAGAAAATAAATTTGAAGAGAAAAATAATTAAAAAAGAACACGAGAGACAAACAACTTTTCTTTTGATAGCTTTTTTTAGAGAGGAAAAATATAAAAGGTTTTTGTTTCAATAATTAATATGATTAATGGATGCCTACATGTCCCACATCACATGTTTTAAAAACAGATGAATGCTATTGCTATTGTGCTTGACCTATATAACTTCTATATAATTTAATCTCTTCATGTGTGTCGGTGCCTTTTTTTTTCCTTTTTGCATCGCGGAAAGAAGATGATGTACGTAAAAGATATGAGCTGCTCGAACGTCTTTATTATTATAAAGTTAAGAGGGTAAAAAAATTTCATTAAATTTTTTGACAAAAATATCTTTTAAATTATAATAATTAAGAGTATAATAGTAAAATTAAATATTAATTTACAAATTAAAAATAATAATAATGGTTAATGGGAGGAGTGATGGTTAAAGGAAGAAGTGGGTGGTAAAAAAAAAAAGGGTAATAGACTCAGGTAGTTACTCATCTTATTTTTGTTTAAAAAAAAATTAAAAATTAATATCATTTGTTTTATCTTAATTATTTCTAACAAAAATAAAAAAATAAATTAACACATACGTCAGCGGGTGTCAAGAATCTAGTATATATATATATCTATGAAGGGGCCATTTGTTAATTATTTCATTTTTTGTTTTTAATTTTCATTTATTATATATATATTATTCATTCCTTATTTTCTCATATTTTAAGTATTTATTATGTATAGGGTCGTTTGATAACCATTTCATTTTTTATTTAAAATTTTTTGTTTTTATTTTTTGTGAATGAGACATGGTAGTGTATAGAAAAAGTATAAGAGTTGAACAAGAGTGGTGGTATGAAAATGAAGAAATAAAATAAAAAAAAAACATAAAAGTTAAACCGACAAAAAGTAAATTTTGATTTATTCTCTACTTCTTTTACATTTGTTCTTCCGTTCTTCCACCACATCATTTCTCTACCTTTCCGCATTTCTCATTTTCTCATATCTTAGGCATAAAAAATAGAAACTATTAAAAACGAAATAGTTATCAAACGACCTCGAATAACTCCGTATAATCTACAACAAAACTACATGTATTCCTTTCCCATATGATTTTCTTCAATCTTTGTGCCAAGCATCTCAATTTTTTCTTTCTTAATATAGTCCTCCTGATATTTTTCTTATTTTTAGTTTTTTGAAATTTTCCCTTATTTCCATAATGTACGTGTAGAATATTGAAAAAGAAAAAATGCGGTTCATCAATAAGAAGAACAAAAAAATTCAGCATAGTTTCAGTCCATTAATTTCACCTCATTTCTCTAATCCTCATATGGTTCACCAAAGAAAATGTGGCTTAACCAGGCTTGCAAAAGTTTTATTCTTCTTATGAGTTTATAGCTTTGTATTATGATACAGATAAATCCCGATAAAATTTAAATGAAGTCACACTCATATATACTATTTATGTAAGCTCGCGTTATTTCAATAAAGCTCGTATTTTCCGTGCCGAATCTTTTTGTTTATAGAAGCTGGACCTCAAATGGGAATGCAATCTTTTTACAAGACAAAGTGTCGGTATTTGCTTATATAATTATTCATACAATGAACTCTTGTTTTGGCAGATTAGTCAAATAGAATATATGTGCTTACACTTGAATTACAATTCGTTCTTCATAGTTTACATTAAATAACTTTTTTTTAAAAATGTTGAGTGTATAAAACAAACAATTTTTTTTTGGTAAAAAACAAATAATTATTTTGAGTCAAACGTATTATTATATAATAAATGAAGTCAATTGAGGTTGGATAAAACGTCGACGTTGGAAGGTATGTCCCTTGCTTTCAAGTGTCCATAAAACTAACAAAATTGAGTACCAAACGGCAAAAAAAAAATTAAAAAATTAAAAGCTTTGTTTTGTTGGTAGAATGGAAAATTTAGCACAATAAAACAAATGAGTACACAACTAGTTATATATTGTTAATAATGTGCTGCACATTTTTTAAAGCACGTGATTGAAATGAAGGGTAACCTCCTAAAGTTAATTTTCTTTCGTACAACAAATTTCTTGAAATTCAAAAAATATTCCTTCGGTTTATTGATTTTTCTTTCATAATTTTTCAAAATATATATTGAATTTACGAAGTGATAGGAGAGCATGAGAATGAATGCAAATATTTAAAATTTTAAATAAAAAAATGAAAATAAATATTCAAACTGATATATAACAAATGAGTTAAATAAATGGAATGAAGACTATTATATATGCTTGTTTGTTTTCTTTTTATTTTTTCTTATGTTTGGGGTGGAGCCCATCCAACTCACCATATAAGTCCGTGTCGGGCTAATTATGTCCATGTATGTTGATGTTTTACGCTTATCTACTAATTAAGTGTTGAGGTTGATGAAATTATTTTATGAAAATGATAGATGGATACAATTATTTTACGTTTATCTACTAATTCAATGTGTTGAATTGATAATTAATTTTGGAAAATACTTGCATCTCATCTTGTTGGTACCTTCTCATATCACCCTTTCGATTTATAGAATTGTCTTTATACATATATCATAATTGGAACCGTTCATACTCTAAATCATAATGTCAAAATCATCTCTGTAAAAAATCAACAAGATTGGAGATCGTTTAATCATTTATATTTATCAAATAAATCAACGGTTTGGTAAGAATTAATATCCTCATGGTCAACCGTCCATTTAGTTGATATATATAAATGACTAAACGATCTTCAATTTTATTATTTTTTGCGGAGATGAACTTGACATGATGTTTCAGAGAATGAACGGTTTTGATTATGACATATATACGAAGACAATTTGAGAAATCGAAAAGGTAATATGGAGAGATAACACCGAGATGAGATGCAAATATTGTCCATTAATTTTATACACGAATCTAAACTTCAACTCAATAATAGTATCGTTATATAAAAATTGATCAATGCCTTTTCATAATAAAAAATAATTATCTCGGGTCTATAAATAGGGATATGATTAAAATGAATATACCAGCGGCGTGTTTTGGCTAGATTCCGTCTTCTTTCACCAACCTCCACCCACCACTTAAAAGATGCCATGTGTACATCACCTCAGGCCACCTACATTTCTGATTTGTGGATCAGCGAAAAATCTGAATATATTGTTGGCAAATGCAAATTGGTAATGATATTTAGAATATGGAATCCCATAGAGAATCTGCGAATCTGCCATCTCACTCAACTAAAACTAAATTATCCGAAACCACCCCTATAGTTTCTCGTAATTACACCTCACTCCCCCTTGTAGCTCTCTCTTTATCTTTCCATTATTTTATACATCCTTTTCCGTATCCATACGCTTCAGCAATACGATTACGATATCATACCACCTCATCTACTTGAACCCCTAGATTTATTCCCCACACCCTTCTTCTTCTTGTTCTTCTCTCTCTCTCTCTATTTGTGAGTCCTCTCAACCCTTTTGTCGGTGTCATCAGATCTTGCATAATAGAAACTCTGTGGCTCTCTCACTGCTGCCTTTTTCTTCTATTTTCTTCTAATTGTACCTGAAGACCAAGTTAAACAGGCACAGGGGATTGTTTATTTTGTGGGTTTTGCATCTCCTTTGGAAAATGTTAAATCTTTATGTGTTTGGTGATTTATGGTGGTAGTTGGTGAGCTGTCTGATTGTAATTATTCAGTGAGTGAGGTTTTGAGGTTGCAATCGGAATTCGAGGAGTGCATGAGGGATTTTTGTTTGTGGGTTCTATGCTGGGTGAAGTTGGGATTGAGAATAAGGTGGGATTGTGGGCTTGTGATCAGGAGCAGGGGAAGGTGGGGCAAATGTGGCTGATTCTTTCTGGGATTTGAGACCTGTGTTCTTTCTGTTTATACTTGATCTTAGCTGGGTAAGAGTTAATTGGCTCAGATTTTCGAGATTTTGAGTTCTGGGTTTGACACAAAAATGCAGCAGGATCACTTGAAGAAGGTGACTTTCATTGGTTCCTGTTATTTGTTTCCTTCAATTTTCCAGTTCTTCAATTTGTGATGATTGACTTTGAGTAATTGTGTGGAAATAATTGCCGTTATATTTTAAATTAACGAATCGTGATATGATTCATTGTACTAGGGAAAGTTTAGGTAATCATTTTTATTTTTATTGGCTTATCGTGAAAGTTGAGATCTTTGTTCATATTTAGCTTTGAGATGGAGATTTTTTGCCTGATCATTGAGTGGGGCATATGTTAGCTGGAAATGTAACATAATTATTGGTTTTGATTTTTTCTTAAGCTATGATTAAGTGCTATTAGATTCAGTTTTGTTTTATATAAGTGTCATAATGGATAACGGCATAACTTAATGCGATTTCCTGAAATTGAGTTTTCATTCTTTTTCTGGAACTTCATCCATTGTATTTAATGCTCATGCTTCTCTTTTGAGATCATTATATGCCAATTTCATGCCTCTCGACTAGATTCCTATATGCTAAAATGATATGTCTGTCGGGCTGAGCCTTTTTGATATCTTGTTTTTCTCGATCAAAATTTTTATTGTTTTCAAATTTCGTCCTCTCGTCTTGAACTTTTAAAACTGCTGGAATAGTTGTATTAATTTGAGGTACTTGTTGTCCGTTTTTTGTTTTTATTTTAATTTGCTTGGAGTTGACATCCAGGACTTTGAATGCTGTTTCTATAAGTATCTGATTAGAAAATTTCAGAAATCACAAGGGGATGCTTAAGGTCTTATAAATGTATCTTCATGGTTAATTTAAATTGTTATATAATCTAGATGTTGCAGCATATAAGAGCAAATAAATGGGTTGGCTATACAAAGTGCACCTTTTTTGGAATGTGTGGTAATTTGATGTAGAATTTGCAATGTAAGAATGTAGTGGTTGATGGAATGTTATTAAGTTTCTTAAGAAATTATGAGAGATAACATATGATATATATATATACATATATACATATATATACATAGTGTATGTATATATATGTTTGTATGTGTATATATATATATATTATATATATATATATCAATATGTCTCTACTGTTTTTGTACCTTTGTTTGTCTTGATGTCTTTGTGCACATAGTTGTTCTTTTGTCATGCATTAACTCCTCTCATTTTAATTCAGAATTATTTCTTTTACTCTTTGTTCATATTTCTCTTTTGTTACTCAGCATTTTCTTGATGTTTTTTGGGTTGTGTCATAGTTGATGGTTATATCTATTTGAGTGTCTTTGTGCATGTGTCATGCTGTATTCTGATCTGATGGGATTCAATGCAACAGAATCAAACAGAGATGGACTTCTTCTCCGATTATGGTGATGCCAATCGATACAAAATTCAGGAAGTTATTGGAAAAGGAAGCTATGGTGTTGTTTGCTCAGCAATAGACACATATACGGGTGAAAAAGTGGCAATAAAGAAAATACACGACATCTTTGAACATATATCTGATGCCGCTCGTATCCTTCGTGAGATAAAGCTTCTCAGACTTCTACGACATCCTGACATTGTTGAAATTAAACATATTATGCTGCCACCTTCTAGAAGAGACTTTAAAGATATCTATGTTGTCTTTGAGCTCATGGAGTCAGATCTTCATCAAGTTATCAAAGCCAATGATGACCTGACACGAGAGCACTACCAGTTCTTTCTTTATCAGCTACTTCGTGCATTAAAGTATATTCACACCGGTACTTCTCACTCTCTATTTCGTTTGCTGGCTTAACTGGGTACTTTAGTATTTGGACCTATCTGATACTTACCTGCTTGGCTGCAGCAAATGTCTACCATCGAGATTTGAAACCGAAGAACATATTGGCCAATGCTAATTGTAAGCTAAAAATCTGTGATTTTGGGTTAGCAAGAGTTGCATTCAATGATACGCCCACAACAATATTTTGGACGGTACTCAATCTATGATGTTATGTTTATCTATACTAGAGTTAATTTCAGATAGCACGTGATACGTTTCTCTGACATCTATTTAAAATAGTGCTAATATTTTCTGCACTTTTAATTGGACATCTGCAGGACTATGTTGCAACTAGATGGTATAGAGCTCCAGAACTTTGTGGATCCTTTTTCTCCAAGGTATAACTTCATATGAGTTTCTTAAACATTGTAAAATTCATTACAGTTTAAATATGACATGGATTTACAAGTACGTTTGATCTGAATTTAGTAACTCAGCAATGCATCTACGCTGTCATTCCGCTGCAATTGGTGCATCTGAATGCAACACTATTACTTTAAAATTCCCGCTTGTATTTTGCCTTGGGGATAGCCAATTTGATATTTGTGACATTAAGTAATATTATCATCAATTCATCCGGTGTTGAGCCAATTCTATGACGACAAATTGTTATTGCTGTTTTAAATTGCAAGGTGAAAGATAGTTATGGCATGTCTATCGTTATTGTAAATAAACTTTCTAATATTATTATAGTTCTCGAGTAAAAGTACTTTTTTTCTTCTACCTACTAATTTGCGAAAACATGTGAGTACAGTATACACCTGCGATTGATATATGGAGCATAGGCTGCATCTTTGCTGAGGTATTAACAGGGAAGCCACTTTTTCCTGGAAAGAATGTTGTTCACCAGCTGGATTTGATGACTGATATGCTTGGGACACCTTCATTAGATACCATATCTCGGGTAAAGAAAACCCGCTTTTCTGATGCGAAGTATTTTATATATTTATTTAAGTTTGTGCCCGAAATATGCTCACCCTACTTTTTTTGAATGCAGGTTCGAAATGAAAAGGCTAGAAGATACTTAACTAGTATGAGGAAAAAGCAACCTGTGTCACTTGCGCAAAAATTTCCATCTGCAGATCCTTTAGCACTGCGACTATTGGAAAGATTGCTTGCTTTCGATCCAAAGGACCGGCCAACTGCTGAAGAGGTTTGTCACGTTGTATTTGACTATCTACTTTCTTATTTTTCTGACACTGTGACACATGTGTGGCAATGCATATAACCAGCCATTTACTGAGATTGAACCAGTATGTGTGGTGAAGCTAGCTAGTGAATATATCTAGTTGCTTGATACTAAATGTGTTCAATTTGGAATTTTGTATTTACCAGGCACTTGCTGATCCTTACTTTAAGGGATTGTCAAGAATTGAAAGAGAACCATCATGCCAGCCAATTACCAAGATGGAGTTTGAATTTGAAAGGCGTAGGGTCACAAAGGAGGACATACGGGAGCTAATTTTCCGGGAGATATTGGAGTACCATCCTCAATTGCTGAAAGACTACATAAATGGAACCGAGAGAACTAATTTTCTCTATCCAAGGTACAATTCGCCATTGTTCTTTTAACATTCAAATATTGTTGCATTAGAGTGATTAAAGTTCTTTATGTTGCCATCTTTCCCCTGAAATTTAGTGTCTATTTGTATGCAGTGCTGTTGATCAATTCAGAAAGCAGTTTGCACATCTTGAGGAAAATGGTGGTAAAAGCGGTCCAGTTATTCCACTTGAAAGAAAGCACGTGTCCCTTCCAAGGTAAAATATGGTTACTTTTGTTTATTTATTCAAATATTGACAAACTGGTATGCAAGCGGTGCATGCCATTTGCTGATACACCGTAATCACTATGATAGCGCAAGTCAGCTCTATCATTAGGCAAGTTAGTCATTGCCTAAAGGCTCCATTATGGAATGTCCTACCCTTGCCTGACCTGACCTATATCTATTAATCCCCTATAGGGACATTTCCTTGATAGGTAGGGACTGGATCACTAATATAGTCGCGCCCATCCCTCTGACCCTTTTCACAGTGCTCATGACCCTGCGCTGTTTGCTTCATGTGTGATTTTCCTTAGATTGCCAATGATTACGCTGATAATTTCAAACGCATTAAATGTTACAGGTCCACAATTGTACATTCAAATATGGTCCCTCCCAAAGAGCAACAAAATTATGCATTCTTGAAAGATCAGAAAAACGCTGAAGAGACGTACAAGAACTCGAGGGAAACAGAAGCAATTCATGTAAATCTATCAAGAACCATGCCCCCACAAAGAGTTTCTTTGGGTATGCTCATTAACTTTTAAGAATCTGTAGCTATGCTATTCGTATCTTGGGTATTCATTTAGTTTTAACTGGATTATGGTTACTTATCCAGCCAAACCAGGAAGAGTTGTTGGACCCGTTGCACAGTATGAGAATGGAAACATGATGAAAGATACCTATGACCGAAGGACGGTAATTAGAAGTGCAGTACTTCCCCCTCAAGCTGTTCCTCCTGCTTATTGTTATCGCAAACCCAGTGCTGGAAGTCAAGAAAGGTCTGTCGTGGAAGTTGGGAGAGACTTGTCTTCACAAGCCAAGCAAGCTGCACAGTGTGGCATGGCTGCTAAAGTAGCACCGGACGTAGCTATCAGCATCGACTCCAACCCATTTTTTATGACACGGGTGGGAGTCCCCAAGGTGGAACACGATGACAGAATTGCTATTGACACAAACTACTTGCAGACTAAGGCTCCATATGGTGGGATTGGTGCTGCTGCTGCCACAGCAGCAGCACACCGTAAGGTTGGAACTGTTCAGTTCGGCATGCAAAGGATGTATTAGGGAAGCATTCAAAGAGTCCGGCCATTGTAACGTTGCCTAATGAAAGAGTTCATGCGGAGGAGGAAGATGAGCCCGATGCAGGCAGAGGAGAGGAAGATGGAGCTCAGTTCGTGCATGGCAGGAGTGGCTCGGGATCGATAAAGCACTCCAAGGGAAGGAGGCTGTAAAGAAGTGTGATGCAGTGCGCTTTCCTTTAAAGAGCCAGTGGGTATCTGGTTATATTAGATAAGAGTAAATTTGTCTTGCTTCAAGAAACTATATGTCAGCAAAAGTATACAATCAAATTCAAAATGGAAAACTCTGTCCCTTCACCTGATTGTGGAGTTGATAACTTGATATGAATTCTAAAACAATTTCACAAGTAATTTTCAATATAATGGTCTCATACTCATTGTAGGGCAGTCCCTAAAAATATAGGGCTCTGGTGCTCTTCTCAAGAGCCTTGATATTCAAGTGGGTTCTTAAGCAGAAGCATGATTTGTGTTCTACTATTCAAAAAGTGATGCGGGAAAAAGATTAAGGCGTAGAGGCAAAGATAAATTACAGTAAGTAATTATTATTTTTTTCACTAAACAGAAAGTAATTGAAAGGACTCATCTCTTCTAATTAACACATGCACCAGAACTTATTACCCCACACGCCTTCATAACTAGGCTAATTCACTGCATCATACTCCCCGGGTGAGAAGAAACTCGCCCTCCAGTTAGGAACCAACTCCCCATGATACTCACATAAGTCTTGAATATTAAAAGTAGAATGAGTACGTATGTCTGGTGGCAACTCAATCTTGTAAGCATTCTCATTGATCTTCTCGAGAATTCGACATGGACCGATGTTTTTTTCTTTGAGTTTGTTGTAGCCACCAGAGGGGAAACGGTCTTTCTTCAAATAAACCCAAACAAGGTCACTCTCAGTAAAAGTCTTCACACGCCGATGAGCGTTAGCGGCTTCTTTGTACTTCTCGTTATTCACAGCAAGTTTTTTTCTCACATCATCATGAATCCTTGCCATTGTGACTGCAAAATCTTCTGCCTTCTTGTTGGTCACTGATGGATTTGGAATTGGAACAAGGTCAAGGTAGTGACTTAGAGGCTGTCCATAAACAACCTCAAATGGACTCTTTCCGGTAGAGCGATTAATGGTAGAATTATAAGCAAGCTCTGCTTGAGAAAGTACCAAATCCCACTGCTTAGGTTTCTTTGCTGTCAAACTCCTGAGTAAATTACCTAAGATTCTATTAACCACCTCAGTTTGGTCATCTGTTTGAGGATGATAGGCACTACTATGGAAGGGTTGGTGGGAGTCTCTCGGTGAGGTATGTCATGGAGGATTCCCTCATACACTCAGTGTGATATGAGGTATGTTATGGAGGATTCCATCATACTCTCGGGATGATATGAGGTATGTTACGGAGGATTCCATCATACTCTCGGGAGGATGTGAGTTATGGTATGTAGGATTCCATCATAGGCTCGGAAAGGTACGAGGTATGGTATGAAGGATTTCATCATACTCTCGGGAGGATGTGAGCTATGGTGTGGAGGATTCCATCATGATATCGAGCTGCAGCTCGGGATGACGGTTACAGTTGGGATATCGAGCTACAACTCAAGATGACGGTTATGGCTTGGATATCGAGCTACGGCTCAGGATGACAGTTATGGTCGGGATGACAGTTTCGGCCAGGATATTGGCTACGACCGAGGATCATGACTTCACCAGGTTACTAATATGGCGGACACAGGTAAAGGTTGCTTGGGTTCCATCGAGGTAGATCAAATGGATTCCAGTAAGTGATATTTACTTGTATATGTGGATCTTATTGCATTTAAGGGGTGATAACAAGGTGGGATTATATCAATGAGTATTATTATTTTATTTGCAAGACCACACTTTTATTGTATTTGGTTCTATTGCCCACTCACAATTGTTTTGGTTTTGTAACCTCTAGGTCGTAACGGGATGAGACGTCGAGACTAGGAGAAGGCATCATCTTCTGCTGCGTAGTTGGTATAGGGTTGGGTTGAGTTGTATATGTAATTTAACCTAGTGGGCTCTGGTTGTTTTATGGGTTAGTTGTTGAGTTGTTGTGCTGTTTACTTGGATGTTAGTTTAGCATGTGAATTATTTGTCTGACAGGTGGAAGACGGTTTGATCAAATTACATGAGAGATTCTGCCAAATTTTCGATAGAATTCTCGTAGAGTAGTTACAAGGCGGTAATGGTATTTTAGAAATTGTTTTGAGGTTCAGGTATTGTCAGACGGGAGCAGGGTTTCTCACGGATTTCGAAGGGAAATTCGGGAGGGGTCTTGTCATTTGCCCTTTGCAAGTTTGGCACGTACGACACCTCCTCGCATAGTGGATGACATCTCGATAAATTGCAGGCCAAAAATATTTTTCCTTCACAAGAGAAACTGTTTTGTCTCGCCCAAAGTGCCCACCTAAACCTCCAGAATGTAGCTCCCTGATAATATATTCCCGCAAGGAACATCTCGGAATGCACAAACGAATCCCCTTAAAGAGAAAATCATTTTGTATCATATAATCTTCATAAGGCCCTCTTTTGAAAAGATTCCAAATTTCACCAAAATCTTTATCTTGGTCGTAAGGACCCTTAACATAATCAAAACCTTCATGTTGAACACGCATAGCATTAAGGAGTGTCATTCTTCGGCTAAGAGCATCTGCAACTTGGTTAGACTTTCCACTCTTATGTTTTAGCACAAAATTGTATTCTTGCAAGAAGGTGATCCACTTTGCATGCCTTCGGTTTAGACCCCCTTGGTTGTTGATATGCTTAAGAGCTTCATGGTCTGTATTCAATATAAACTCTTGTTGATTTAGGTAAGACCGCCAGCAACGCAGAGCTTGAACAATGGAATAAAATTCCAAATCATATGTAGAGTATTTCTTCTTTGCTTCTTTCAATTTTTCACTAAAGAAGGCAATTGGGTGTCCCTCTTGGCTGAGTACTCCACCAATGCCTACATGAGAGGCATCACAATCGACTTCAAATATCTTCTCAAAATCTGGTAAAGCAAGTACAAGGGAACTGGACAGCCGCACTTTAACATATTGGAAACTCTTTTAAGCTTTTGTTGTCCATTTAAACTCTCCTCTCTTCATGCAATCTGTTAATGGAGCAGAAATGGTACTGAAATTTCGTATGAATCACCGATAAAACGAAGCCAATCCATGAAAACTTCGAACTTCCTGCAAGCTTTTGGGTGTTGGCCAATTTTGGATAGCCAGAACCTTTTCATTATCAACTTTTACCCCTGTAGAGGTTAGGACAAAGCCCAAAAATACTAGGCTTTCCTTCATGAAAGAGCACTTTTTGAGATGTACATAGAGTTTTTCACATCTCAAGGTGGTCAGAACCAGCTTCAAATGTTCAATATGTTCAGTTTTGTCCTTACTATATATAAGAACGTCATCAAAGTTAACGACAACAAATTTACCATCGTAAGGACGAAAAACTTGATTCATTAACCTCATGAAGGTGCTGGGGGCGGCGTTAGAAAACCCAAACGGCAAAACTACCCATTCATATAGACCTTCCCGAATCTTGAAAGCGGTCTTCCATTCATCACCCGGCTTGATACGAATTTGATGATATCCACTTCTGAGATCAATTTTGGAGAATACTTTTGCACCAGCCAGCATGTCAAACATATCATCAATCCTTGGAATCGGAAATCGGTATTTGACTGTGATTCGATTAATAGCATGGCTATCTACGCACATGCGCCAAGTCCCATCCTTCTTCGGTGTGAGTAAAGCTGGTACTACACAAGGGCTCATGCTTTCCCTAATGTAGCATTTTTTTGTCGACTCCATGACATGCCGGTTTAGTTCCTCATGCTCCTTTAGACTCATACGGTAATGAGCTTTATTAGGAAGACTAGCTCCCGGAATCAAATCAATTTGATGTTGGATGTTTCTAAGAGGAGGGAGCCCAGTAGGTAATTCTTCAGGTGCAACGTCATTGAAATCTTGTAAAATTGCTTCCACTTCACTTGGTACCTCCACAATCTGCACACTTTCTTCTGATTGAGGAGACTTAGAAGACTTCTCTTCTTTACTTGGCAAAAGAACAATCTCTGTTATTCCCATCTTGAATGTGTGACTACTTTTGTACCCATCATGGATTACCCTTCTATCATATTGCCATGGCCTTCCCAACAATATATGGCACACATCCATTGGGGCCACATCACGCCAAACCTGGTCATTATAATTTTTGCCCATAGAAAAATGAAATTTAGAAACTTTTACCTGATTTCCTTTCTTGAACCATGATATTAGGTAAGGCTTTGGGTGAGGTTCAGTTTTGAGTCTCAGCTTGTCCACCATGTCTTGAGAAACATTGTTTTCGCAAGTTCCTCCACCAGTAACAAGGATAAACACCTTCTCTTGGCACTTACAACGGGTTTTCAAAATACTTGAGCGAAGCCTCTTTTTTTCGAATTCCACTTTTGGAGCTGTGAGAACTCGTTGGATCAATAAACTTTCAACTTGTTCAGGCCCAATCTCTTCTCACTCACCGTCTTCATCATAAAGTGGAGGATCTGATTCATCAAAAACATTTTCCTCAGTTTCTTCATCTACAAAAGCTACACGTGCATCTGCTTGCCCCTTGGGACATTCACTGTATCGATGGCCAGATTGGCCACACTTGAAACAAGCACCGGAATTATTGGTGCGATTAAATTGTTAGGCTGATAAGCGTCGGTGACCTTCCATACTTGGTGCACTTCCACTTCATCGCGAATTGGAATTCTCAATCCACCAAAAAATCGAGCAACCAATTGTTCTTCGGTTTCTTGAGTATCGTTGTGTGCCAAAAGCTTATAAAACTCTTCCGTGTAGTCCTGCACAGTCTTGGATTCTTGGTGGAGATTGTTAAGTTGAGAGAAGCAGTTTTCACAAAATGCACTGGAAGAAATTTCTCCTTGAGTCTAGACTTCATTTTATCCCAAGAATTAATCTTAGGCTTACCCTTTCGAAGTCTCAGCTCTTGAACTCTGTCCCACCATGCTGAGGCATAACCACGAAGCTTCAATGCCACAATCTTGACCCGTTGAGCTTCAGGTGTTTCTTTATAGTCAAAATACTTCTCAATAGCACTAAGCCATTCAAGAAATTCTTCAGGATGAAGACAACCATGAAATTCTGGTAGATCAATCTTGAAAGAGTCATGATAAATCCTTCCATTTCCTCCAAAAGGATTCACATCAGATTCGTCACTAGAAGACCCACGACTCGACCCACCACGAACATTGCGGGCTTTTTGGCGTTCAAGACGCACAGTAAGTTGCTCAATTTGTCTTCAAAGTGCCTGAATCCAGCCTCAACATCCAGCAGACATGTCAGTGTAAGATACAAACATGAATCACTCGATCAAGTAATTAAAGGTTTCAACTTTCAAGCCATTTCAAAAATGCTGAACCTTTAAACTAAGCAAATCGACTGACTGTTGGAGTAATGGTAATCCTTTCGTTGTTGCAGACTTCTCGCAACAGATCTCTACAATCCAATTGACAGTTCGAGTTTCCGGATCTTTTCTAAAACAAACCAGGAAGTCTGCAAAATCATGAAGAGGAAAACAAAATCAAACATTTAAAACAGAAATAGAAAAAAGAAAGTGTGTGTGAGAGATGGACTGATAAGAGTACCATGACAGGAGGCGCTACAGGGAGAAAACACATCTGAAATCCGGTAAAGAATCCGAGGGGTCCTCTGGATTTTAGAATTTGAAGGGCACAGTCCAGGGAAGTTCTAGTAAATCCAGTTTCTTGATTTTCAAGAAAAATGCGTATACTGCAGCAAAGAATGCTGAAATAGCACTTGCACCTGAATGAAATAAGTACATAACAAACAAATAAATACAAGAGGAAAAGGAAGAAAGATTCAAGAGAGGCAAAACTGACCATGAAGAGGTACATAAACCAAATCGAACATGGATTTGATCCGATTGGTATAGTTTGGGTTTCTTTTTTAATTTCTTGTAACAGTGTAGAAATCGAACCAAATCAAGTCGAATTGGTTCGATTCTGGTTTTGTATTTTGTAATTCGCCGTTTACTAAAACTGAACCGAATGTGTGTAAATACATAAATTTGTAACGTTTCATCTTAGTTAAAGTTGCTTAGCACTTTTGCTAACATTGCAACAACCCATGTTCGTACTAAGGAAATTAAAATATTTTTAATCAACAATCCAAAATTTTGACCTAAAAAGGAAGTGAAGTACAAAAGTTTGACCAAATATGATGTAGAAGCCTAAAAACCAAAAGCCAACCAACTCAAATCGATTTGATTAGTTTAGCAAACCAAGTAGTTTCACCCCAAGTTGGTTCGGTTTTATTTTGAACTTTAACAAACCGAAATACTCTCAAGTTAGAGTTAGGATTTAGGAAAAAACCGACCCAACCAAATCCGTACCAACTCATAACCGCATAAAAAATTGAAGAAGAATAAAAGAAGTGCACACATAATGCCTGGAATTCAAGTATTGAAGGAAGAATGTTTACCCAATTGTGCTCTTGGTTCACTAAAACCCCAGGATTCAGTGAGATAATGGAGGCTATACGATGCGAGCAAACCCATGTCCGGCCACATTTTTCTCTTGAAAGCAGAAGTTAAAGTGTAAACGTTGGTCGATACTGTTTACTGGTAACTAAAGTGTGGAAAACATCAAATAGGGGTCTCCGGATCGAGCCTTGTTCTAGTACAGCTGTATCTGAAGTACAAAGGAAAACTGATGCAAGCTCCACCTGCTCCAACACTCAACCCACAAGCAACTTCTTGATAAGACCCACCAATATCAACATTGATCAAAACCAGACATTATCGTACACACCGGTTCATATGCTACTGTCTTAAAAAATCTATGAACATTGTAAAAAGAAATTCCAAATCAACAAATCAGCTTAATTATCACTTCACAAGATGAAAAGTAACCACCTTTTGCATTCTAATTAGTAGGGATTATAACAATCTTTTGCACTAGAATACTTACTCATATAATGCAAGTTGGCTGGCTCATTGTGAAAGCATGAATGCCAATCGTACCAGGAAAAATCTGCCAATAAGAGAAGAAAATTTGGAACAAGGAACAACTAAATTGCTAATAAATTCACAATCTTTACAAACCCATTTTGATTTCCACGCCAGATTTTCAAAAAAATTTATTTAATTTTTCAAATAAAGGGAAAGGGGAGAAGAAACCCCAAAAAATGTGAAAACTTTCTGAGGAAGCAAACAGAAATTAAAATTGAAGCAGAAAAGAGAGAAAAGGAGCTAAAGTTGGAACCTTTAGCTTGGTTATGTAGCGAAGTTGAGGGTTCTGTTGACATATAGCGAAGATTTGGGTCTTGGAGTAGAGAAAACAAGACCAAGAGCCTGCAAGTGCCCCAACAGCTCCGCCATTGACAAAGGGTTTGAGTTCAGGCCAATGCCGCTTCCACCATAAACCACTCAAAAGGGGTTTCGAGGGTTTATCATCCATCCTCTTCTTCTGGCGCAGCTTGTCGTTGGCTACTTTCAGATTCTCTTCCATGATCTTGGTGCTGGTGTTGCATACAAAACTCTCCCTCTCTCTGTCTCTATCTCTCTCCCGCCACAATTCCCTTGTAAATGCTTTTTTACTACCATTCCACTCCAAACTTGGAATTCTCTTTTCAACTTCATTGGAAGTTATTATATTATTTTGGAAGATCAAAACTCACCCAATTTGATTTACTTAGTAATAATTGCTCTCTTTATATATCCATAAACTTTCCTTGTATTAGAAATGTTTAAATTTGTTATTATGTAATCTGTGTCTTGATCGAAGTAAAAAAAGTGTTGCTGGTCAGACACACACATTAGATAATTACTTTTAAGTTTAAGTGGCATATCAGTCGATGATTAATGCCATAAGAATTGTATCTTCTCCAGTTGGATCTCAAGAGATGAGAGACTCAGTGCCCTACCAGTTTCATACCCGCATTCATTATTCACACATGCATGATGATGAGATAATGATGTTGATTGGTGTTGTTAGCAAGTTAATTAGAGAAAACTACGCTTAGGAATACAATTATAACTAAACTTAATTCTATACAAGGACCATTCATTTTTTTATTATAATCAATTTGCAAAGACGAACTCAATTTTTCTTAAACTACGATTCTCCTCATCCGCCCATGCGCGAGTTTATGGTTCAAGCAGGCAACCTGGTATATACCAATTGAATGTAGTCTCGTAAAGGGTGCTTACGTACGAGAAGATGTATGATCGATCAAAGCGTCGTTTTTGGCAATAGTAACTCATATCGCGATAGGAGACTTTGCAGAGAGTTTCATTACTATTAACGGGTGGCTCTGCGATGTGGGTTATAGTAGGCTCTATTCTATCGAGGCAGATTAAATTTTATTGGAAAATATATCCAACGGACTACGTTCATGATTGAATATATCATGTTGGCGTCTCTACCTAATGACGAAATGATGAATTGGATAAGTACGCTTTTTCCCTAATGGAATCAAGGGTATTAATTAATTGCTCAGTAGAAATTCAATTTTTTTAGAATTGTGATTTCATTTGTTTGTTTTAAAGAAATCGAGGGTGTTATCTTATGTTTAACAGTTTATTTGGGAACCGTCCTCGAATGGAATTTTTTTAATCAAATATGCTATCTCTTAATTACATTATGTTTCTTTACCATCTCACCCTAATGTGAAGTTCTTGTAGAAAGTTTGGAAACTTCCTATACTTCCGAAAGTCAAATTTTTTGCTTGGCTCTTTGAAAGGAAACGCCTTAAAAAAAAAAAAAATTGGTATTTAGGGCATCATAAAGTTTTGGGGAGAGGGATGGAGTGTTTGGGTAGTGATGATCCGTGACGGAAAAGTTTATATCTTAAATATTTAATCTTTTTAAATTTTTGCCGAAATTTAAATTTGAGACAAAATTCTTAATTATAAACGATTAACTTAATCTTTTTAGAATTTATGAATACTATATGTATATACATGTAGTTCCATAATTTGATGGAATGGATGATAATTATCGAAAACATGTTGAATTCACTCCATTTTGATCTGTCCATATGCATGGGAGTCATGGACCCCCTTTGCACGTATGCTTTGTCCCCATGAGCACCACCACGTGGACCCCCTCCTCTTCTTCTCCCACATGCTCGCATTTCTTCATCAATTTCTATTTTCTAGTTGCCTACCTAGCTACCTTAATTGGGATCCAGCTTAATTAATTGTGTTTCCATTGATCAATCCTTAATTAAGATCTATCTAGCTACGTTTTAGTTTAAATT
Source organism: Oemleria cerasiformis (assembly GCA_037349345.1). Taxonomy (NCBI): domain Eukaryota; kingdom Viridiplantae; phylum Streptophyta; class Magnoliopsida; order Rosales; family Rosaceae; genus Oemleria; species Oemleria cerasiformis. Next base: position 786,979 of record JAZGTL010000042.1, on the reverse strand, counting down.
ATGCTTTAGTAAGTTTTTAATTTCTCTAGCCCTTCGGATTTCTACAGATTTTATAAAAGGCTTAAAAAATATTATTTGTGGTTTTCATATATTTCAATAGATTCAATAAAATTCAAATTTCCTAGCGATACTTATTATCATATATTATACTCTCTATTGGAATTATAAGTAATTAAATAATATAAATTTTACATTAATTTATTTATTATTTGAAGAAAACAATAAACAAAAAAAAAAATTAATAAAATGAAAAAAAAAAATTCAAAGGCAAGCGTTATGCCTCCCAAACTTATTGATCGTTAAAAGTTTTATGTTTTTGTAATTATATTTATAATATTATATGATTTGATTATAAAAATCTGCAAATAAATATCTATTAAATTATATAATTTAATATTATTTTCTGTAAAACTCAATCACATTGTATAAAACTCAGTATGATTCTGCAAAATTCTGTCATGTAACTCTATATAATTCCGTTATTAACTCTGTAAAAGTTCATGAAATTTAGTAAATTTATAAAACTCAATCACTTTAAAAAACTCTGTAATTATCTGTATAAATCTAAATTCAATACAACCCATAAGTTATAAACTAACTCCGATTACTTGAGAACAAATTTGTATAGAAGATGCCTCTAAATTGGTTTGATTAATACTAATCAAACCATACTAATTCTGTAATTCGTGACTTAATTAGATGAATTAGGTCGCCCAACCCGACCTGCATATATAAGTTTGTACTTGACTGGAGTACGGATGACAACAATTAATTAGAAAAACAAAAAATGAGATCTGATTTTATTTTTCGAAAGTGAGATCTGATTGTGATCCAAGAAATCTTATGTTCTTAATTTATAAAAATGAATTAATTGAATAATAATAATAATAATAATAATAATAATAGGATAGTGTGTGAAGTGAATGTGACAGCAAAGAAGAGAAGGAAAGGAGGGATTTGGGCGGCTCTGATCACATGGAGCCCCATATGCCCAACAACACCCAATCTCTGCCACAATCCCGATGAGACCAGACCTACCCGCTGGTTTCCTCCTTGGAAACACCACCACTCCTCCACCATATTCACCACCACCCTCCTTCATTTTAATTAATTAATTAATTAATTTAGGGTTTTTTTCTTTTTCTTTTTCTTTTGCGGGGCTCAAGGTGGGTCCAGAGAGGAGTGCCACGTGGAAACCATGCGAATGCTAGTGATGTCGATCACAAGCAGGAGAAGGAGAGAGACACCGAGGCACATGGGTGGTGTTATAGGTTCAAGAAAATCATGTGATCACATGTGCTCTCTCTCTTTCCCTTTGTTTTGTACTGTGGGCCCCGTGCACTACTCTACTCTACTCTCTCTCTCTCTCTCTCTCTCTCTATGTGAACCTATCCACACCTGATTCCATGGAGCTTCCTTTCACCTCTTTCCACGCTCCTCCTCCTGCGCGTTTCTTTGTTTTTCTTCTATCTCAAGATAATTCATTTACACGATAACGAACTTATTCAAGTCGAATATAATTTTTTTTTAAACTTTGAATCCGTCGTAATTTAAAATTTATAAGAATTTATCGTTTAACATATAAATTAAAGATGTTCATTTGACTTAAAAAGTAAATAAAATGACTATAAGTAGTTATATAAGATATAAACAAAAGGACATTTGTCTATCCATAAACACAAAATTTGATATAATGTTACGATATACAACTTTTAATTTTAAAGTAGTACTGACGAGCTCACGAGTTTTAGATCTCAACTAATGAGATAAAATCTTATTTGTTCATCTGTATCATGAGCTAGGATGTTCGAAACAAGTATTCATTGAATTTATTATGATTATCGTGTGACACATTAGTTAATAACTACGAGTTGAAAATTAGTTCAATAAAAATACATAACTATAAACTAGCTAAATTAACTCGAATATCAAAATGTTCTATTGTCCGTACTTGATTTTGATTGAAAAATGTGGTTCTTAAACAAACGAATAAATATTTATTGACATATTGATATGTACCGTTTTTCTCTAAACAGTATATCAACAAGTTACTAAATTTATAATATTTATATCGCAACCAATCTTTTATATTGATTTATCAATGTATATCTAAATCTACTCTTAGAATATCATTTGTATAAAACAAGTACTAAATTTTGATATCTTGTGACACCCTAGTTGATAACTAAGAGTTAAAAAACCTTTTGTAAGTGTACTATTATGGACTCATATGACAAATTACAAAATGGAATTGGAATATTGGATATGTGGATCAGATTGCACCTCTTTGTCTTGACACCCTAATGCCCTAAACTAAGCCAACGCGCTCGAATAAGCGCGTGAAGGAAAAGCCACAAGAGTCCAAACCCCAAACAAAGAGAGAGAGCTTGGGAAAGCCAAAACAAGCAGTGGGCCAAAAGCTTCGTTGGCATTGACATTTCAAGCACCTCAACAATAATTTAACCTCCACCCTCTCCTCCCCCCTCTCACTCACCAAAGTCATAACCCACGCCTTTCCTTCCTCTCTCTCGCTTTCTTCATCCATGGAGGACACTCAAACCCAAACTCAAACTCAAAATCAAACCCTCGTGAAACCCAAATCGACATTCAAGAGAAAACAAAGGAAAACCCACCAAAAATCTCACATGGGAAATGTTGTGCATGAATGTTTGTTGCCTAAAAAAAGAAGCAGAAGGCAAAGGAGAGATGAGTGCGTGGAGATTGATCGTCGTCATCATCAGCTTGATGGTGGAACCAACGGCGGAGATGAAGAGGAGGAGGATAAAGAAGAGGTGGAGAGGAAGATTGCGGCATTGCAGAGGATTGTGCCCGGGGGTGATTCACTTGGGGTTGACAAGCTGTTTGAAGAGACTGCTGGGTATATAATGGCCTTGCAAGGGCAGCTCAAGGCCATGAAAGCTCTTGCAAGCTTTGTTGAAGGGCTGGAGAAAGAGAAGGCCAAGTTTGGAGGCTGATTATTTATGGGATCCAACTTGATGCAGTAATACGAGCGCTTGGTTGCTGACGGTGAGACGATCACTCTGAAAAATTACTCGCTGATTTGGAGTACGGTTCCAAGAGAATTCTCTTTTCTTTTTTTCTTTTTTCTTTTTTCTTTTTTGATTTTTGATTTTTGATTTTCTCTGCTGGGTACCTTCTTCTTTCTTTCTTTGTTCCTTATAATGTTAATTTTTTGATATTTTTGTAACGAAATGGATAGGAAAAGATCAATCTAGTACTACTAAAGAAAGAATGGCATAAAAATGCTTTTGTTGAATGGATGTACAAATTTTATTCCCATTATGAAGTTCTTCCTCCTCCTCCTTTTTTTTTTCTTTTCTAATTCTTGAATTATTAGATGTCTTTTTTTGATTTTTTGGAGGTGTATGATGGGCAATGCAGCCTTAGAAATCTGATTATCTAGCTAGGAGTTGTGATTCGATAATGATGATCCGGGCTCTAATTTGAAATCTGGTTGGCTGCATGTCTTTTTGGTGTCTTCTTGTTCCCTCGATCCCTTTGTTTTTATTTGGTTTGTTTAATTTCTGATGTGTAATTAGTGTCCTATAAGAAAGAAATTAAGAGATGGTTAGCATGTGGTTAGTGAGCTACTCTAGTGACTCAATGTTAATGCTACATATTCGTTTTAATTACCAACATATGATCAGATCTTACGTATTAATTATGATGAAAAACGTGATAAGTTTTTTGTTTTTTTGTTCGAGAATATTCGAAATTTCATTGATAAAACAATGACAAGTTAGACTTCAATAGTTTGACGATAAACATGGGTAAATACTTCCAGTGATCAAATTCGATATTTGTCAAAATTAACGATCTAGAAGGAATATCGTACAAAATAATATAACTTGAATCCTCTAAGTATCATCAAGGTTATTACTGCCCGAATAACTAATCTTTACAATCCCACAAAAAGGAAAATCTAACACAGTTAATCCAAAATAAGAGTCGCTAGATTTATTTGCACAAAACAAGCTAAAAAAAAAAACTCAACAAAAGGTACAAATGAGTCATTTCTACCGTTGACATTGCATATCACTTCTGTTATTGTCCCCTCCATAAAATTCCGAAGATGACGAGAGTATCGTCCACCAGATATTTCAATCCATTGTAATTGACACCACCACTATAACGAAGGACCGCAATCGCTCGATCAAAACTCATCAGGCCGCATTACTAGACAAAATTCTGTGAAGTCAGATCAGGCTCCTGAAGACAAGAATTTTATCTGCAAACTGACCGGTCAGGACGCTGAAACCCATGATCATGATCGACATCATAACGATAGACGAGAAAAATAAACTTGAAGACGAACAAATTTCAGTGAAATCGACACCACGATCGGTTGGATTATTCGGTTTATTTACCACATCCTTATGAGTATTAGGAGAACCTCCTGGATCCGAAGAAGATTAGTAGAATAAATTTTTTTAAAAGAAATAATTTTTTTGGAGAGGCTGCTAGAGTTTTGGAAAGAAGAAAACGTGATAAGTTTTATGTGGAGGCAAAATGGAAAAATCGTAATGTGATTATTCAACTTTCAAATGTTGACTAGGAGTTGATTAGTCAAAGGACGTAACTCATTTTGCCACTTTTTGAGATTTGATTATTTACATCACATGATCATCAAATCAAACCCTTCGTTTTCCACACCTCATCTTCGATCTCATGCGTTTCGATCCTTCCATATAATATATTAAACCATTATTCTCTTCACGTCTTAAACTTTTAATTAGTACAATGATAAATATTTAATTACCAGATATTTGCATATCGATTGTAGTTTTGTCAATAATCAATTGCATGTAAAAATACAAGTAAAAATTAATTACGGTAAATTATTTCAATTAAATTAGACTAATCAAATCGGATAAATGTAGTAGAAACTTGATATGCTAACTGAATATTGTTAGATTATGAGTACAATATAATCAATTAAGTGTATAATGTTACATAAGATTATGATTTTAAAATGATAGAGTCATGATAATTAAATCAATTTGGTAAACTCCTAATTAGGTTTGGTTTATGTTTCATCAATACAAAAGATTTTGTTACCTATTAGCCATATGGGTTCTATTGTGACTATAATAGGAAGTCTTTTAGAACAAGACTAATATATAAGTTGGTATCTGCTCTCGCTATCAGACTGACCTAAATTCAGTGCTAAGACTTATTCATTAGCTTAGTCAATCAACTTTCGGCAGAAAGGAGTAGACGAAGTTGTGATAAATGTTTGCATTATGGTTGATTCAGGTATGTGATTAGTTATTATGATCTATTCAATTGTTCTATGTTCTTGATTTAATTGAAGTTGTGATATTTGAGATTAAATTAAATTGTTATGTAAGTTATTCGTTAATTGCATCTTACATGTGGTATATCAGAGCATCAACATGCTTAAAGTTCCTTAAAATCAAAATTTGTTTTTTTTTTCCTTTTGGTTTTAATCGTTCAAGAGGCAACGACATTGAAGTTTGATTAATTCAAGGCCAAAACAAAGTTTGTTTGTCAAAAAAGACAAAAACAAGAAAAAGAGGATTTTTAATTAATTCAACGACAAGGACTCCCCTTTCAAACTTGATTGTTGGTTTTGTTTTTTAAATCAAGTGATCCTACATAACGACATGTCGTTTGTTGACCCCGCCTTTTAAAACGTCAAAGACGCTTTTGGTGTGAAGCGTGTTCGTCTTCTTCTAGCTTTTCTGGGTAAATCGCCTGCTTCAGTCCACCCAAATCTTTTCTGGGTTCTCATCTTCTTCAATCATCCATTCATCCTCTACCTGCTCTGCATTTCTTTCTCTTCATAGTTATGTATATTTTTTTATTTCTCTGCTGCTAATAAATTGTTTCAGATTTAGATTCAGATTCAGGTACTTTATTTTTATTCCCATAAACTGCTATGATTTTCTGGGACTCGCTGAGTCTTCTTGTTGGGTATTTCATACTAATACTGTTTGATAATGACATCAATATTGATTTTCCTTTTATTCCGCTGCTAGAGTTGTTGAGATAGTTTTTGGGATTATTATGTTTGGTAGATTATCTCTGCTATTAATTGAAAATCTTGATGTTGTTTAAATATTGATTGGCGTGACTATTATGCTGCTAATATTTGGGCTGATTAAGATAACCTTCTGCTGAAATTGCAATAGAGATCTTGTTGTTTTCAAATTTTCTGATTAGTTGATTCCTTCTTTTGAATCTGTCTTGGTTGATTTAGAACAATGACTACTGACATTTTCATGTTTGAGTTGTCTAATATGGCCAACATAAAAGTTGTTACGATAAGTTGAATGATCAAATCATATAGTTTTTGAATTGATCATATAGTTTCAAATTCATTCACACAAAGTGATGATTTTGTGCTTGTTGAAACATATACATGCCTGTTTTATATGCAATGCAATTTTGCACAAAGTGGTTTTGTAGTACATGATTGAGCAGAATGAAGAAAAGAATTCAGTATACCTTTTTGATTCACTCAACCTTCAGTATTAAGGAAACTCATTTTGGATTTATGATTCAATCTGCTTGGTTATTGGATGGGTGAATTCTTATTTGAAAGAATATGGCGTTCTTCCCTCGAGCATCAGGTTAGGTTTTCAACTCTCTGATGATTTCCTATATTTGGTTTTATGGCTTCATACACATGACTCGTTTTGTATAAAATCTATATTTTGTGTTGCTTGAGTCATGTTTGCAAAAACATTTTGTGTCAGGTTTATTGTCAAACTGAAATCCTATTGTTGACAACTCCTGGCTACTTAAGTTATTTTTCAGGAACATGCTGATTTTCAGTTCTTTAGTCAAAACTAAGATTATGTCTATAATGATACTAATTACTTAAGGACTTAATTAGTAATTGGACTTCTCAGTTGTATTCCTTCACAAAATTGTTTTGTTCTGGGCCTTTTCTCTCTTTTCATATTTTCCCAAATTTTGGATCTTCTCCTTTTGTTCTCCTGCCTTTTGAATGACATCTTGAATTAAAATCATTCTGCTGTTTTTGCTTGTTAAGATACAGTTTTGAAATCTTAATACTTCCACATGCCCGTAGTTCTCCATGTGCATGATGTTCTATAAATGAGTGTCTTGTTATTTATTAAATGATGGAGAGTCGATATGGTATGCGATTGAAGAACTGAATGTTTAGTGTTGTATTTGAAGAGTGTGCATAATAGGGTATGTAATTCCATTATGGAGTACATTAGGTATTATAATTCTGGTACTCCTTGTACGGAAATATGCTTTCTGAGGGGTTTTGTTTTAAGTTGAGTCAGAGCTAATTGGGTATGCTAAATCTTTACCTAATATTCCATTTGGGTAAGACCTAAATGTACTCCTTATGATGATTGCTTGTCAGAATTTGGACTTGTGAGACATTAAGCATTTAGTCTCTGTTTCTTGAATTAAAAGGCAAGATACTTGTTGTTAATTGGCGTATTTTTCTGCTGCTGTTATTGGGCCTCATATGTGATAACTCTTTGTTGTTGACATGATCAAAATCTTGTGGTTTTCTTGTGTTTCCTCTATTGATTAGTATTGTTTTTTTTTAATTACTATTGAAATTACTAACAATCTTGTTGTTTGAGTTGTATACTATGCCCAATAGATTCAGACTATTACACCAATTGTTTGATCAAATCATACGGAACTCGATTTGATCATTGTGACTCAATCTCATAGACCGGTCAAATTCATCCAAAGTGTTTTTGTGCTGTGTTGTTATGTGATTTTGTGGAAGTCAACTTTTGTGGTTTGTGTGCTGTGACAGATGAAGATTCTCCAAAGAGAGTCTTCATTCTGGTCTAATGCAAACCATGGATGTTGTGAGTATTTGGACAGTGCAGATTCATTTGCTCAAAAGTGATGAATTTGTACTTGTTAGAATACTCACACCTAACTTATAGGAGATATAATGTCTGCCCAAAGGTGATTTTATTATCACATACTAATGATAAATGAATCAGAAACCTTATGATTTGTCCTGATTCATTTAACCCTTCAGTACTATGAAACTCATGTTTAAGATGAGAAATGAGTTTTCTGGAAACCTCCACCATACACCACCGATTCTGTGTACCATAAATAAATTTTTCTGGGAAAATTTTGTCATTTTGTTTAATGCTCCTTATGATCTGCTCCTTATGATCCTTGCAGAATTGGCCATTTTTCCTTCATTGAAAGTACTTGACCATTTTTTGTTGCAATCTGCACTTAATTCATCTTAAGGATGCTATTCAAGAGATAACGTACAAATCTCATTCAGTTTTGAGATTCACTCATTCGTTTTTGAGATTCTCTCATTCAGTTTTTTAGATTCTCTCATTCAGTTTTTGAGATTCTCTCATCCTCATAAAGATAATTGTTTTGGTTGTTTGTTTGCGTTGATTGTCAATCAGTTAATATTTATGTTGACTCTCTATTCAGATGCGTGCTTGATTCTCTACAAGCTTTAACCAAAGTTTCTCTTGAACTAAAACATGCAAAACTTTTTCTACAGTTGTTTTATGCCTAAACTGGTGTAGGCATTTTTTTTCCGATTGATTAGTTGTTTATACCCCTGCTAATTAATTGAGTTACTTGGTTAAACTTGTTAATTATATCTTCATTGAAGCATACAAAAGAGAATAAGGTTTTCACTAGTTTCAAATTGTTTTACTTCTCGAAGAATCTCTATTATTGAACCAGATCGTTCCATGATTTATAGTTCTGAACTGACTATTTTATCAATTCAATTTGAAAGTGTACCGATTTAGTTGGTGAATTTGTTTGAAGAATTTTTCTAAAGTAGAGCTTATTGTTCAGGACTCTAGTACTTGATTAACATGTTAATTCAGTTTCAAGAATTCTCCATGGGCTAGAGTTCAACAATTTGAAATGTTGTTTTATTATGATCAAGTTTGACGTTGATGTCAATTCGTTGAAAACCTTTAATCTCTGACTCCAATAAATGAATAAAATTCAATAGCAATTCTATGCTTCTATACACAAGCCTTTGGATTGATTATGAAAACTATTGTTAATGACTTTGGTGACTTTATTGATGAACTATATAAAATTGATCATTTATTGTGATGTGGTGCTCTAGTTCAAATGCTTCATCAGGTTTAGTCGGTTATCTGTTACAAATTGACTGTTAAGATGACTTTGCCTTGATATTCAGTTTAAGTGCCGCCTTTAGTATGTATTGCTGCAATTTCTGAATTTTTGACATGTTAGAGAAAGCAAAAACTAACCTTTTATATTGCCTCTTTAGGTTCAAGGCCAATAAGGTTCGTTTTATTTAGTTGGTTCCTCTAAATGTCCTAGGTGGTTCTACTTACATGTGAGACTAATGATTCTGATTAATTGTAGACACTTGAAGATAAATCAAGGTTGATAAACATAAATATTTTTTAATATTCGTGAAATTTATGGTTGCTTACCTATTTCAGTTTTGGAACTCTTCTGTTATATTGTCTATTTTGATTCATTCATGAGAAAATTCACTGATATAGTAGACTTCCTAAGGTTTATTTAGGAGCAATTTTCACGAAAATATGTTAAGAAATGAATTTTGGTGGTTTCTAAACTAAAGACATGTTCATTGTTTTTCCTGGCAGTTTTGCAAGTTCATCTTGGTTGTCTTTTAAAATTTTTTGCAACATTTTCAATGTCCTTGTTCAGCTCCATTTTCTATAGTTTTTGAAACTTGGCACTAATGGTTTTTGAACTTAAGATTAGCTTTTTTAGTAGCAAAAAGTGAGTGTTTGCCCAAGTGGGAGAATTTGATTATGGGCTTCACACGCATTGAATTATTTGTAATTATAATCTGTGAACATTGCTTTTAAGTTCAGTCCAACTATTTTCAGTTGGTTTTATATTCAACAGTGGGAGTTGTTTACTTTGACTTATTCGATTCCGTTCTTTAGTGGGAGTAAAGTTTTGAAACTCTTATAGTTAATCAGTTTATTGAATAAATTAAGTGAGCAGCTGTTAAGTCTGTTTTATTCAATATTTGAGTGATACTTTAGTATTTGATCTGTCTTCATATTTAGAACTGCTGGAATCTATTATGATTTGTTGGACATTAAGTTTCAACACCCTTTGTTTTATTAGTGTTGAATTCATGAACTAAGAACAACAAAAGAACATCTGCTTCTAGGCTTATGGGAGTCAAATACCTTATGGTACACAAAAAGGTGAAAGAACGTGTGGTGGTTGTGGTTCAGATCGACATTGCTTCTATATTAGCAGACCCACTGACTAAAGCTTTACCGGCGGGAGAGTTCAAGAATCATGTCACAAACATGGGTTTGGTACCAAACTTTGATCAGTGGGAGTAAAGTATGTTTCTTTATTTATTATGTTGTTTAATTCATAACATATCTTTTGTTTTCATTATGTGTTTGAAAACTACTTTTGCGGAAACTTGATTATGGAAGAATTATTCAGTTGTTTTGCTGTGAAATGGTTTTGTTCACTGTCAAAATCTGTAGTTTTATTACAGTTTTCGGCAAATTGTGATGCAGAATCACTTTCAGTTTTGTGATTTTCTGAGTTTGCCATTTTGTATTGATATACCAGCAGACTCGTGTGATTGTTTTGAAAGATTTGTGGTTGTAGTGCAACGACACACATTGGCGTCCAAGTGGTGCAATTCAATTTTTCAAAATAATCATGACTACTGCATTTGGAGTTGATTTAATTATGTTTGGGACTCGGTGTACACTGTCATTTTCGATTATGAGTAGCATTGTGCAAAATGATTATATAAGTACTCAATTAGGAGAATGTTAGATTATGACTACAATATAATCAATTAAGTGTATAATGTTATATAAGATCATGATTGTAAAATGATAGTCATTATAATTAAATCAATTTGGTAAACTCCTAATTAGGTATGGTTTATGTTTCATCAATACAAAAGATTTTGTTACCTATTAGCCATATGAGTTCTATTGTGACTATAATAGGAAGTCTTTTAGAACAAGTATATAAGTTGGTCTCTGCTCTCGCCGTAAGACTGATCTAAATTCAGTGCCAAAACTTATTCATTAGCTTAGGCAATCAGTTTTCGGCAGAGATGAAAAGACGAACTTGTGATAAAGGTTTGTATTATGGCTGATTCAGGTATGTGATTAGTCATTATAATCTATTCAATTGTTCTATGTTCTTGATTTAATTAAAGTTATAATTTTTGAGATGAAGTTGAATTGTTATGTAAGTTATTCGTTAATTGTATCTTACAAATATATATATATATATATATATATATATATATGGGTTGTTTGGAAACCACTATATATATATATTATCTCCAAAAAAGATGCATGAACTGTAGTAGGGTGTGCATGATGGCTGTGGAGCGTTGAACTCATGCATAGACTCATGAATTTAAGAAAGATAAGAAGAAGAAACAAATTAAGGGAAAGTGCTGGTACTCTTTATCGGCGCTCTAAAACTAGTTAGTTGGTTCCATAATATCGAGCCAACCATATGATTAGACCCACGTACTCCACAAAATAATATATATCATAATTTAACTGTTTATTTTGTAATTTTATTATTCAAAGATCATCTCTGCAAAAATTCATCAAATTCAATTTGGTAATTGTTTGGTTATATGACACAATAGCTAAATACATAGATAATCACAGTGTGTTGGATAACAAAATAAATGTACTTGCTAATAATCAAATGACTAAATGATTTCTGATTAAGATAAATTTTTGCAGAGATGATCTTTAAATAATGAATTACAAAATAAACCGTTTAGATTATTGTGATATTATTTTGTGGAGTAAGTTTAATCGAATGATTGGTTTCGTATTATGGAACCAATCACCTTATTCTAGAGCGTTATTATATATATATATATAAGAAACAGTGGCAATGGCAGAGGCAGATGGTCCTCAATATAATGTCCTCAAGGAGATATATGGAAGAAGAACATTCATGGTATTAAGGCACTAGACACATTATATCCGACTATGTTCTCACTTGGACAACCTGTAACTCTGTCTCCTTATAATTAACAAAATAAATATCCTTCACATATTGCCCATTCTCTTATGTTCATCATCTGCCTCCTCCTCCTCCATGCTTTCATTTATAAAGGGTGAGTAATTAAGAAAATAAATTATCGTACGTTTTAGTTACTTATGATATTGGCCAAAAGTCACTTTTGTTCTCTGTAATTTACTTAATTTCTTACTTTAATTCATGTAGTTTCAATTTGACCAATTTTAATCTTGTAGTTTCATATTCATGACAATTTAAGGACACATCCAAATTTTCATCCAATTATTTAACGGAATATTCTTATACTCCACTTACGAAATGATATTTTCATCATATTACAATTATATATCTTTTTTTTTAGAATACAACTACATATCCTTTTTCTTTAATTTTAGTGTTATTTAATGTTTGAAAATAATTTTGTAATTTACGCTGTAACACGGGCATGAAAATAAAAATAAACTATATATAACTCTAACATAGATGAAATATTGCTTTATGTGAGGATGAATGTCCTTATTTCTTTAATTAATTGAATGAAAATTTGGATGTATCTTTAAATTGGTATAAGTATGAAACTACAGGGCTAAAATCGGTCAAATTGAAACTATATGGACTAAAGTGGGAAATTGAGTAAACTACAGGGATCAAAAGTGACTTTTGGCCTATGAAATTTGTATGATGAAGACTCGTCAGTCATCGAGAGTTTTCCCGGTCGGTTGACAGAACATTGCTCTTCTAAATCCGAATTGCTGAATCATTATCTCATATTTATGGGATACTAAATCTATAGAAGGATTATGTTAAAGTGAGTCGTTTATTTACACTTTAGTGACTTTTGATCGTTGATGAGTATATATATATGAATTAGGGATGGCATGGGTACTCATGAGTATTGTTTAAATGGGTAGAAATTAGATGGGTAGAAATTTACCCATCATCTAATGAGTAAGATAAGGATTTACCCATGGGTATTCAATACTTATTAAGTTATATGCACATTCTTTATATATCCATCCTTCAAATTACCCATGGATATTCAACATCTATTCTTCCCTCTGCTAATTTTATTTTTTATTCTTACTATTTGTTATTATTATTATTATTTCTAATATATTTATTTAATTAAACCTCAATTATTTCTACTTTGATAAAAAAAATTAAACCACATTAAAAAAAAAATTTGTTGGGAAACCAACTAGAAAAATGTTACGAATCTATATTAACATCAAAGTTTATTTTGAAAACTTAACTCATTCATTAATCTCAAACTTTTCTTAAACTATTTAATAAAAATCAACATAATCGGTTGTGGTTAATTACTTATCCAGCATAAACACGTGAGAATTGATTTTTTGTTTTTGAATAATTATTATTTTTTTATAAGTTTGTAAAATTAGCACAATTAAATATTGTAGAACCGACAAACTAAATAAAATATCATAGTTAGTAGGAGTATCCTATTTTTATATATGAATATTGAAAAAGAGGGTTATACAAATGAAACCAAAGGATCAAAGGCTTGGGAAGATGGTAACACATTCCAAATCAAAATTGGGTGCCTATATTATGTATCTTCTAAACTTGTTTTGAATAAGTATCTCTTATAACAAAAAAAAATGAAAATCAAAAGAAATTGAAAAGCAAAAAACAAAATGAAAAGCAAGAAAATAGTGAAAAGCAAATTAAAAGTAACTTGTTAGAAGAAATTTTAGAAGAAATTTGAATAAACGTGTTAGAAGATATTTTGAAAAGTCAATAAAAAAATGAACAACAAAAAAAAAAGCAGAAGAAATTGAAAAACCAAAAAAAAAAAAAGTTAATTTGTCATGGGTACCCATTATCGTGTGGGTAGGGTATGGATAAACCCTTAAAAAATTGAAGACGGGTATAATTCTCATTAGTACCCATGTTGGGTAAGGGTCTACCCATCCACTCTAAATTACCCATTTGACCATCCCTAATATGAATAGTTAGAAATCAATTTCACATAGATATGTTTGTGACAGAGAGTGACGAATAGATTTTTGTACTAAAATATCACACTTTTTTCATGAAAGGAAATTCTTTATGTCAAATTTTAAAGTACATTTTTTGACATCATTTTTAAGTGATCTACGCGAGATCCATCCGTTTGATACATAATTTACAAAAAATTAGACGAATTTACAAAAAACTTAGAAAATATTTAGAATTCTAAATTAAATAATTTCAATTCCAAAACATTCCAATATTTCCCGATCCAAAAAGTTTTTGAAGTTTCAAATTGAATTGATATTTCATTTGAAAAATTCTTTTAAATTGCAATGGTAAACACACATTCCAATCCGATTATATGAAAGAAAAAAAAAATCCAGCCTTTTTGAGCAAATAGCACAAAAAGAAAATAAAGACGGTGTCCATAGTTGTATTTGATTAAATTTTGCAAGGCAACAGTTGGGCTAGAAGTTGGGCCGACCGGTTTATTATTGCCAAACCCAACAGGGAACCCGCGCTTTTGCACCAATGGTCCAAATCATCAGGAAATCACAAAGGGTGAGGCCCCACACCTTTAACCACGTGCACCGCACAATAGACGACTCTCAGCCGTCCGTTTCTCATCACAGACGATTAAGATTCGATGCCTGCTCAAATTCTGAAAGGAAGAAAAAGAAGAAGACGAAAAAGGGATAATGGAAATGTGCCAGCAGTAGAAACCCTAAAATCTTCCTCACGGTCGACCCCTGTTTGCTCGGAACGTTCTCGTCCCACGCAGATCATTTCCACGTCTCACCATTTCTGATTGCTTTCAGGTTCGTTTTTCTCACGCACTCTTTCATTTCGTGGAAGAATTGAATTCCTACTCTCATTTTCGTTTTCCGAGAGTTAAATTGATAGCCTGATAGGGAAAATATAGTTATAATTTCTCGGCATTCAAAAAGCGATTTTGAATTTTGGATTTTTCCTTTTGAATTTTCAGGTTGTGATTGGTTTCTGTTTTGTGTGCCTGTGTTTATAGGGTTAGGGATGGCAGACCAGACGGCTGTTGAACCGAAGGCGGTTGAAGAGAAGACCGTGGAGATCGTCGACGATGAGACTGACAGTTTCTACGATGCCGATCAGGCTGCGGAGCTGGGGCGGAAGGTGGAGGCTTTGGAGCGAGAGAAGCTCGAGCTGGAGCGTGAGAACAAAGAGACCAAAGAGAAAATCAAGGAACTGAGTACGGAGATCGAGAATTTGAAGAGCGGAGAGAAGGCGACGAAGGAGAGGCTCAGGGAGATGGAGTTGGAGATCGAACAGAATGACGAGGGCAAAGATGTTTTGGAAACTGTTGTGAACAGAGCGATGGAGCTCGAGTCTGAGGTTTCTAGGCTCCAAACCGATCTGAACTCGGCGGTTACAGAAGTTGATGCGGCTAATAGTGAAGTTGCGGAGCTGAAGGTTGTTTTGGGAGAGAAGGGAGTGAGAATTGATAGCTTGGAGAAAGAGCTTGAGAGGATGAAGAAGGCGCAAGCTGAGAGCGATAAGAGGGTCAGGGAATTAGAGAGGAAGATTGGGGTTTTAGAAGTGAAGGAGACTGAGGAGAAGAGCAAGAAAATTAGGATCGAGGAGGAGATGAGAGAGAGGCTTGATGAGAAAGAGAGTGAGCTTAGTATCTTCAAGAAGAAGGTTGAGGAATTGGAGTTGGTAATTTCAAAGAATGGTGTTGAATTGGAGAAGAGAGTAAAGGAGAAGCTCAGCGTGGAGACGGTATTGAAGGAAACTGAGGATAAGTCAAGAACAATGGAACTGAAGATGGTACAATTGCAGAAGGATGTGTTGGACGCTGAGGCCCTTATTAATGGATTGAAGGAGAGGACTGTTGGTGCAATTAATGGGACTGTCAATGAAATGAAGGAGATTATGGAAGGCGGAGAGAAAGAGTCGAAGGCATTTAGTTTGCCAGTGGTGGCAGGGTCTACTGGAGCCATTGTTACTGTGGCAGCTGCTGTCGTCTATGTGTTGTATCTAAGGCGGAGGTGATTGGATTGCGATGAGGCTATAGAGAAAAAAAAACCGGGCAGGTTTAAAGCTAGAGGTTAGGGGTTTACTGATTAAGAGCATGCTACATTTTTGTTAGAATTACTAAATGCTTTTTTGTTAGCTCTATCATTTTGGGATGCTTTGATGTTCTGCTTTTACTTGCTTGGTTTGAAAGACTAAATATATTTAGTTTGGGAGGACTCACTGTACTTTGGCTATCTATATGTTGTTTTGGTACTCCAAGCAATTTGAGTTGCTTGAATAACACATACAATATGATGATTTTTGGCTTATTATTTGATGTTGTTCTTGTGGCACTTTGTTGATTTGATATCTCTTTTGTACTTTTTGTGGGTTTGTCCAATTGGCTTGTTGGCCTTTTCTCGTAAAAGGCTGTTGGTAGGTTTTGAAGAAAAATTGTCTTGTAACTATCCTATAGTCAAGAAGAAACCCATCTGCATTTGTTTACCTTGTTGCTCCCCATTCTTTAGCTTCACCTACTCGGGCCGTATATCCCGGGGGTTCTGAATTGTCATGATAGGGACTCTCAATGAGATAAAATCCTCAATTGTGTGAAGTTTTATACATTACATTCAAGCTGAAGTAGATCTGTAAATAGGTAACATTTGTAGAATCCTGCTTGTTCATTGCTTTCGTGTTGAGGTTTTTGGGCATCCTTGTTTATCTGAAAAGTTGAAACTTTTTTTTCTTAGAAGTTACTTCTCTGTTTTAGGCACAAGCTCCAGACTGACCTTTAATCCCATTCCGGTCACTGGTCCAATCCCGTTTGTTCATGAACTGTACAATCCCATGTGTTCTTCATTATGACATTCGTAGTCTTGCCTGTTGGTTTATTATTGACATTTTTCGAGGAATTTGAATGACTAGTAGTTGATACCGATAACTGAATGTCATTTTGTTTGATTTCTTTACCCTGGAAGTTGCTATTGCTATTGCTATCAAATCTTCGATTCTGCTCCATTGTTAATGAGTCTATAGGACAGACTTAAATGCTTAGAAACATCAATGGCTGTCTTTTGAAGATGTTACATGTCTGTTAAAACACAAACAGTTGATAATTGCTTAAGCAAACCATGAACTTCATTCAACGCATCAATCATTATATAGATGGTGTACATTTGGTAAGAATTACCAAAAAAAAATTATGATATAAATCCTCGGTACATACAGATCTTTGAATGAATATATAATGTAAGGACGTTTTTTTCTTCTTCAATATAAATACGAAAAATATAAATCGAAGGACCAACATAAAAAGGAAATTCACTCCACACTCACTCACGAATAACCAATCTCAATCCTCAGCTGCTGCTAATTCTCAAACCCTATTTAGAGTATCTGTGCAACCTTCATCGTTGCTGCGTCGCGCCGGCCGCAACTGCACGGTTTCTGCGCAACAAAGATTGAAAGACAAGTTAGTGGTAGGTCAGTGGTTTAGAGAACAGGTAGTGAAGCACTAACTGCATATGGCCAGCCCCCAGCTGTTAAAGCCATGTTTCTGAAGCAACGTTCACATGTCAGCACATGACAGCACATTCAGAAATTTAGGTCAATTCGCCCGAAAACGCGAAAGAAAAGAAGAACATGAAGAACAAAGAAAGTAGGAAACACAGATTGGCAATGCAAATTTGAAAACAGTTGCAGAACTTGTTATGCTTATTTTCTAGTTTTTCGATTTTCTAGTTTTTCGATGAATCGCCCGGCTAAATTTTCAGTGAGTTTTCGAGTTTTTTCTTTCAACGGGGATGAGAAATTCGAACTTAAAAACCTCTAGCACGTTAGAGATCGGCATTTTATGAGCATGTTCCTATTAAATGAAACTTAAACAGCGAAGTTACCATGATCTGTTGCGGTGCAGAATTTCGAAAAGTCCACAACAACTCTTCCATGTCGTCGGTTGCAGAGGTTGTCTAGTGACAGAAACAATCGACTGCCACCATAAAAACCATGAAACCGTCATTCGTATGGGAAAAACAGTGACAAATGCAATCGGAAAAATAAAAAATGAATTAATCAACTAAACTTACCGGATTTTCAGTGGTTTTGGGAATCTCCGGCGTGACATATTCTCCTCCGGCATCAGCTGATTCAACCGGAGCAACCTCAGTTGCCGTCTTCAACGACTCATCATCAACATTCGCACCAGGAACCTCGTAAGAAGCAGCAGACGCCTCCCCGATTTTCGCCCCTGAAATCGGAATTTCTGTTTCCTCAATCCCCTTTGACACTACATCCACCGCAGCTGGCGGAGACTCAGTCCTCTCATCGGAGGAAGCCACCACTGTTTCTTCAACTGCAACCGACCCCGACCCCTTATCATTCTCAGTCAAAGACGGCAATGTTGTTTCCGCAACCGCCTCAGCCACCAATTCTGTTTTTTCGTCAATCAGATTTGACACCACCTCCGGCACAACTTTCTCCTTCTCCACTGCCGCTTCCTTTGATTCCAAATCAGCACCGCCATAGCCCTCCAGCTTCTCCACCGGCGGCTCTACATCTTGATCCAAATGATCGGACACAGTTTCAGTTTCAACGGTCTCAACAACCGGGACAGAAACCTCCTCTTTCGTCTCCTCTGTTTCCCCTGAATCCACCACCGGCTCCGCCTCCTCATCGGAACTACTACCACTCGAACTTGAACTCGAACTCGAACTCGAACTCGAACTCGAACCATTCTCATCATGGGTTTTCTTTGCCGGTGCTGAATCATCAA
The DNA here is from genome assembly GCA_037349345.1 of Oemleria cerasiformis. Lineage (NCBI taxonomy): Eukaryota > Viridiplantae > Streptophyta > Magnoliopsida > Rosales > Rosaceae > Oemleria > Oemleria cerasiformis. The sequence goes on along the minus strand of JAZGTL010000042.1, from coordinate 768,210 downwards.
TCGCTATGTCCCTCACAGACTCCGAGCCCCCAACATCTTCTCCCCCCTCCTCCAACTTCCCATTCGAAGAATCCGCCATTCGGGTAAAATCTGCAGAAACTTCTTGCCTCTCTTCTTCCTCTGCCTCTCTCCTTCCTCTACTCAATTCTTTGACATCACAAAATTATTCACAGGTCAGAAATTTCCATATATATTAGTTAAACCGAACACACACAGAAATTAAAAAACAAAAAAGAGGAATATTACAGATAGATCAATAAGAAATAAAGTCAAACAATGTGGAATCCAACTGAGAGAAATGAAGAGAACCTTGAAGGGTAGGTGAAGAAGATTGGAGCATGTATGACGTGGCTTTGTTGTTCTTATTTTTGGTCGATTTTGGTCCAATTTTCTTTCGTCGCGAAGTCGAACGCGAAGGCATGACTTCTTGTTGACTGGTTGCTATGAAAGTGATATAAAATGGAATGGTAGATGGATTGATTAATTAATTGGTGTTTATAATTCAGAAATACGAATACAGAGTGGGAAAAAGAAGAAAGTTTGACTTTTTTTGTTTTTAACGGTTTTTGAAATTGAAACGGTCAAGGAGGGAAATACAACGTTACATTTTCCACGTATTGGGAGGTGGTGGGGCCCTTTGAAGTTATAAAGGCAATAGTTTGTTGAATGGAACGGCCTCAATTGTACAACAAAGAGTCACAGAAGTTTATTTTTTGGTAATTTTCAATTAGAAGATATTAACATTAGTGGCAGATCAACCGACTTGTATTCAAAATTACCTTTATGCCCGTCTTCTCAAACTTCCAACGCCAAAACAGATTCCATCGGCAACAACTTTGCCTTTGTATCACGGTTATTTCCTTTGCGGGAATATTGATGGTTTTTGAGCTACGTTAGTTATCAGAGTTTTGGTTCTACGGTTGAGCAACAAAGTAGTAGACGGGAGAAGTTGAAGCAGTTTCAAATTCAACAGATAAAAATAAAATATTGACTTTCTATATTTTATTCTGATCCAGCTATAATATTTTACAACAAAAAAATTACTTATGCATTTTATTTGTGAAATTATTTCATTGCAACATGATTCTGTCAATATGTGGAAGTTCAATTCCTCTCTAAATACAAAACTCATGCGGGCTCGTATCCCCACTGCTACCTAATGCGCGCTGCACTCTTTTTCCTTCGCTTAGGTTTTTGTCCCATCGGATTTTTCCTAACAAGGTTTTTTAACGAGGCAGCATTATGCGCACTTCACAAGTTCCACTCGACTGCTGAACTCTTTGTCGATGCTTTCTTTTGTAGTTACATTATAGTTGGAACACAATTTTCTCTTTTACTTTCTTTTAGTTCCCTGTGAACTCAATCATGCCGCAATTTTTTTTACAGATTGTGCTATTGACCCTGATGTTCACGATTGAGTTCTTGATGGTCTCAGTGTCTATCCATGTACTTTCGTAATTTGTTTTAGAATAAATATCTCTTAAAAAAAAGTGTGTGCTTTTCCTAGCGTGAAAAGTTCGGGTTTTTGTATTGTAAGTATTTTGTGTGTGTCATGGTTCATGATTGAGATTGATGGAATAATTAGTGTAAAATAATATATTGTGATGTGTGTTTATTGATACGTATGGAATATAAAATAATATACTAATTCTATATTATGATTCTTAATTCTCTGCTTGAGAAGTTAAGAAATGTTTTATCTTTTATTTTGTAGGGTTTATTAACACATTCAGAATACAAATGAGGTGGTTATCGCATTGTACTTGATAATCCTACATGTAAAAAATGAATGACAGAAGGTATATGATTTTATAATTAATTCCCGTCTTTATTCCTAACTTACTCGATTCATGATTTTACTACACTTTAGCTAATTCTCGTCTTTTGGAATTACTCATAAGACTTCAATTGGGCACTACCGCACACTTTAGCTAAAGATTATTTTGATCCATCAACTTAGCTAAAGTGTACGGTAGTGCCTAATTGAAGCATTTATCCTTCCAAAAAATAATGTTATGAACACCTAAGTACTTACCAATAGTTGTCTTATGGGTAATTCCAAGAATATTCACAATATGATTCATGAGATTAGCATTTGTGTTCCTAGAGAAATAAAGAGACGACTTATGAAAATTAATTTGCTGTCCATAAGCTGCAAAAAAGGATAAATGAACTTTTAAAATATTTTTAGGAGCCGTGCTAGTGGCTTTCCCAAATACTAAATAATCATCAGCAAAAACCAGATTGGAAACCTTAAAACCATGCGGAGATGAGAGTATACCCACTTGATATTTTGAATTTAAAGTAAGACTATTTAGGTGCTTAATCAGGGGTTCCATGCATAAAATGAATAAGTAAGGTGAAAGTGGATCTCCTTGATGGATACTTCTTTGTGGTTTGAAAAATCCTTCGGCTATACCATTTACCATAATAGAGAACGAAACATAAGCAACACATTCCATTACACGTTTAACCCAATGTTCTAAGAAACCAAATCTTAAAAGACAAGCCTTAATATAATCCCAATCAAGAAAGTCATAATTTTTTTCTAAGTCGAGTTTAATAGCCATGGTTCCCGTTGAACCTTTCTTTCTATTAAAATCATTAAAGATTTCGTGAGCAATTAAGATGTTATCAACAATAGAACGACATGTGGCAAAGGCACCCTGATTGTGAGAAATGCAATCCTTGAGCAAAGGCCTTAAACTATTCACCATAACTTTAGATACGATTTTATACGCTACATTGCAGAGGCTTATCGGTCTATAATGGCTAACTATTTCTGGGTTTTCCTTTTTAGTAATTAGGGCTATATTTGTGTGATTCATTCCTTCCAAGGGACTTCCATTAGAGAAGAAATCATTAACAACATTATAGAGATGTACCTTGACTTTCTCCCAAAACTTCTGATAAAAGATAGCATGAATCCAATCCGGCCCTGGGGCCTTCAGGGGGCCAATACTCTTAACAAGAAGTTCAATTTCCTCCAAAGACACATGGCTGGTAAGCTTGCTATTGATGTCATTTGAAACACAAGGATTAATCTAAAATCATTAATGGTACTCGCATTAGGGGTATTATTCCTAGTATATCTTCTAGTGAAGTCTTGAATGAAGATTCTTCCTAATAAAATTTCCGAATCCTGCCAAATACCCGAGGCATCCCTAATTTTTTCAATCCGATTTCTCTTCCTACGAATAAGAGCTTGTGTGTGGAAATATTTTGTGTTTCTATCTCCTAACGAGAGCCAGTTTGCATGAGCTTTTTGAGCCTAATGGAGTTCTTCAGCCGCATGAATCGAATTAATCTCCTCTCTAATTTCCGTTTCCCTAACAGCAAGATAGTGTGAGGAAGGATCAAGCATTCGTTGCTGCTGAACAATTTTCAAATCAGAGTTCAAGCTCTCAATCTTTTTGAAAATATTGCCAAAGACATTCTTATTCCATTCAACATCCAAAGAAAGTAAACTACCATTCAAAGTTAAAAGCTTATGCGAAGCGCGCAGTTCCAATTACATTGTTATTCCAAGCCTCATCCACAACATTAACAAAATCTGGATGGTCTAGCCACATAGCTTCTGATTTAGCCTTTCTACTTCTAAACTTACTCTTAGTAGGCAAAGATAAACAAATAGGACTATGATCAGAGCTCTGTATAGGCAGATTTTCTAAGTTAAATTGACTATAATCTTAGACCAATTATGGTATTATCCGTGTGAAAATTAGACCAAGTATAAGGCAGTCCACAAGCATTCAAAGATACCACACCAGCATTTTGTACAAAATCAGAAAATTGCAGCATATAAGGACTAACAATTCTAAAACCACCAAAATTTTCATCCAGAGACATAATATTGTTAAAATCTCCCATAAGGCACCAAGGAGCATTTAGGGGACAAAGAGCAAGCAGCTCACGCCATAAGGCGGCCTTCTTATCTTTCCGAGGATAATTATACATAAAGGTTACCAACCAGATAAACTGACGAGTCTTATAAAAAATGAAACAATGAATGAATCTAGGGTGTGAGACAATAACATTTAAATCAAAATAAAGGCAATTACACGACAAAATCAAACTACCAGACTGGCCCCTAGCGGGGATAATATGATTACACTAAAAATAAAGTTTTTCAGTTAAGGACTTAGCTTTGACAAAGGAGGTCCTAGTGTCAAGCAAACAAAATAAGTCCAAAGAAAGTGATCTACTTAAACTGGTGATTTGATTACAAAAGTACTGTCGGGGGAACTGCCCTGACAATTCCCGCAGCAGACCTTTATGGATTAGGATCTTGGCGGCTGGTACCATCAGAAACCTCCATATCTTCCCTTTGCCTCTTCCTAGGGCTATGACCCATGCTAGCCTCCATTCCCATTAGAGCCTCGGGCTCCAGAACTTCCACTCCCCTAAAGCCCTTTTGGGCTTCCGAGGGACCATCCTGAAATGACGTGTTCTGGTTAATATACAGTGGCCCATTCAAGCAAAAACTTGCTTGTTAGCAATGAAGCAGATTCTAATCAAAATTCTCATAGAAATCAACATTATATCCAGAAGGAAAAACAGATCTATCAAAGTTATCCGAGAAAAGCAAGTTACGATTATCATCAGGATGAATTATCGGGGAAGAAAATAGAGGAGTACTCACCCCCACAGGTTCACTATCTAAATCAATGATTACTATAGGTTTTCAGCATAAGCTTGTATCTTTGTCGGACCAACAACTTTCTTCCCCTTAAAAGCATCCATGTAGGATCTGCTGACATGAATCTTTCCGAATTTCCCTTCGAAATTCGTGAAAAGTCATACTCCCATTTGACAACTCCTGACAATTCAAATTAATTCTTAAAATACTCTTACCATTTCAACAAAGATTTTACGAAAATTCTACCAAAAATTTGATAGAATCTCCCATGCACCCAATCAACTTGTCTTTTACATATCAAATAAAGAATACAAAACAAATACAAGACTGAAAAGTCCAGCAAACTTTTTCTACTTTTCATTTAATGCCCAAATCAATTTCTCTTTTTTTCCCATCGTTTTTCGCTTTGCTGTTCTTGTTTTGAATTGCATTGAAACATCCAAGAGGGAAAAGTTGTCAACTTTAATTTACCCACATCATATTGGTGTTCGATTGAGTGATGGGTTTCATTGTTTTCTTCTTTTTTTGTCTTATGTTTTAAAGAAATGAAAGATTCGCATTTTGGGTCCTTGTGACCCAATTTACATTTTCACCAGGTTTGTGCTTTCTTAACTTTGATGATTGTCAATGCTGAACAATATGGCGTTTGATGACCTTTATTCAAGTATTATGAATCTTTGTTTTGTCAGTCACGCTAATTTCGAATTACGGTTGTTCATTTTCCTTTCATCTCTAGTAATACAGAGATACTTTGATCCTTTTATTTGTGAGATAAATGATCTAGAGCTTGTGTTCTTTTGTTCCACTATGTTAGATTTTACACAGTTAACCCATCTTGTTGAATATTTAATTAAGTTGGCTTGAAGAAAGATTTTATACAAGGAAAATTAAATACTCTTTGTTTGTGAAAACTAGTGCTTATTTTGTATATTCTTCGACCTTTTTGTAGTTTCTCTGTTGGCTTTGAAGGAAGTTGAGGTTCCACCCCAAAATCAATTGGTAATGGGAAAGAGACCTAACTCCTTATAAGCACTTATAAGGTTGTTCAATTTTCCAATGTGAGACTTTTGTACCTTCACAATCTCACATGCCCCCTTACGTGTGACAAATTTTCAAGCCTAACACGTAGACAATTCATATTGAGTGGCGTGGAGCACGTGTGGCGGTTAAGCTTTTAAAGTGGGATAACCCGCTTTGATACTATGAAGGAAGTTGAGGTTCCATCCCAAAACCAATTGGTGATGAGGGAAGAGGTCCAACCCCTTATAAGCCCTTCCAAGTTTGTGCCACTTTTGTACTTTCACATTCTCACCGCCTTAAATATCCTAAATAATAACTGATACCTAAATTTGGTTCATCTGGTGTTTTTGTAGCACTGTAAAACTTCCTTTTTCAGATACTATTTATGTTGTTATTAATGCAATTTTTGAATGCCCCTACTTGAGAAAAATCTATGTTTTTTCATGTGGGTGCCATAATTTTTTTTTTCTTTCTAAAAACAGAATATGTTGAAAAATACTTGCATTAGTAACTATGGGCTTCGGCTGTGATGTATCAGTTTAAATATTTGGGTCTTGTTACTGCTATTCAGTGTACTCATTCTGCAGCATCCTCTATATCTATCTGGAATGGGAAAATCAAGCAATCTGGATATCTAATTGTTGCAACTTTCTTCCAGGTTGGTGGCGTGTTATGTGAAGCGCAGTATTTTCAGAATGTCATGCGCGGCGTTGGCTTCCGGCTACGATCCGCCTTGTTGGTCCTTTTGCTTAGTCCTCGGTGGGTACGGGTTCGAACATTATACTTGCTTGTTTGCTTAGCGATGTCTAGAGGAGAAGTTGGGTTTTTTTTTGGGCTACTTTTAGTTAGAATGTAGGCCCACAGAAACAATCAATGAATCTCCTATTTAGCCCAAATCTTACAATTCTCAATCCCTACTCTGTACAAAAACCCTAAAACCCTAAAAGTTGCCATCTTTCCTCAGTCGTCTTCGCTCTCCATAAAACCGTAGCACAAGACTCGTTCTTTTTTCCTCGTCCTCACTCTTTCTCAGCCTCCATGGCAACGACCGACCCAGCTCCTTCACCGTCCACAACCATACCCACCAAAGTCATTGCCAAGACGGCGCGAAGAGCCGTGAAAGCCCTCCTCAAATGGCGAGACACCCAGTTGCCGACTCAGAAGCCCGATCTCTTAGAATCCGACGAGTTCGTCTACCTCTTCCTTAGCCTGAAGAAAATCCCACCTAAAGGTCGCGTAAACGCCTACAAGCTCCCCCTCCCAAATCCCCTCCATTCCCAACTCTCCGAGCTCTGCTTGATATACGACGATGGACCCAAGTCCAATCTCACCAAGGACTACATCCAGAAGAAAATCAAGGCTGAAAACATACCCATCTCCAAAGTTTTGAAGCTTTCGAAGCTCAAGACTGATTACGTGCCCTTTGAGGCTAAGAGGAAGCTCCTGTACTCGTACGACATGTTTTTAGCCGATAGGAAGATTGTGCAGCTGCTTCCCAAGTATTTGGGGAAGCACTTTTTTAAGAAGAAGAAGATTCCGGTGCCGGTGTACTTGGACCGCAAGAATTGGAAGGAGCAGATTGATAAGGTATGTGGCTCGGCCTTGTTGTATTTGAGCACTGGTACTTGTTGCGTGGTGAAGGTTGCGAAGGTGTCGATGAGCTTGGATGAGATAGTGGAGAATGTGATGGCGGCTATTAATGGGATTGTGGAGACTGTGCCTAATAAATGGAGGGATGTAAGGTCCTTTCACTTGAAGTTTCTGGAATCACTTGCATTGCCGATTTATCAGACGGTTCCGGATTTGGAATTGAAGATTGAGGAAGAAAAGGGTGACGAGGGAGCTGAGAAGGAGGTGAAAGAGGTTGTGAAGTCTGAGAGTAAGGATTTGAAGAGTGGAAAAGTTAGTAAGAAGAAGGGTAGGATTCATGAAGTGAAGTATATGGATAGCAAAAGCGTTGGTGTGGTGCTTGATGACGATGAACTAGGCGTTGGTGGTGGTGTGGATATTGAGGAAGGTAAGAAAAGCGAAAATGATGAATCTGGTAGTGGCGAATTGGGGAAGAAGAAGAGGAAGAAGGAAAAGGCTGTTGGTGAGTCTAAGGGTGAGAAAAGGTTGAAGAAGGCAGCTAAGGGGAAAGATGAAGGTGAGTTAAATGGGGAAAAGGTTCTGGGTGAGTTCAACAGTGAGAAAAGATCGAAAAAGTCGGCTAAGGTTCAAGAAGAGGATGATGTTGATGTCGATGTCAAGCATAAGAAAGACGGGTTGTCTTCGAAGGGGAAGAAAAAAGATGTTACAAAGAAGACAGCAGATGATTTGACTGTGAAAGGCGAAGAGTCTGTTGGAAAGAAGGATAAGAGGAAGAGTGAAGATGAGAAGTTGAAGAGTGGAGAAGTTAAGCTGAAGAAGGTTAAGAAAAGTAAGAAAGCAGCAGAGTAATTCACAGCATAGCCGGCCGGCTACAGGCGATAGACAGACTTTGCAGTGGGGTTCAGTGCATCCAAGCAAGTATGGCTCTGTCCATATTGAGTGTCTGGCGGGAAGTTTTGATTGTTCTGTATTTTATTCTGGTATTGCAGTTATGATTTTTTTTTTGGTAGTTTCTGAATTGACATTGGCTATTTACTTTTTATCTATGGAGGTCATACAAAATTTTTATGTTCCGATTGTCATGTTGTTTTATCCATTAGCTTAACATTGAATTTGAACTTGCTATGTGTTACTATGACTTCCTTCTTGGGTGAATTTGCATTTTCACCCTATAAGAGCGAGGCCTTGGTGCTGAAAACCATTTATCATTAAAAGAATTGATAGACAAATCATCAATGATTTTCTTTGCATCTGCTGCTTTACATTTCTGGTTCTGGTTTGACTGTAAGTGCATCAATGTGTAGCTTGAATTCAACAGATGAAAATGAGTGTGGAAAACCATTTTTGTATCAGTAAGAGAATTCAATAGTTCAAGCTTAATAACTGTCACTTGGTGATATGCTAGTTGCAAATCAACAGATCATTTAGCATTTTATTGTAGACCTTTTGATTTCTCTGATGAGAATGCAGCTTCTAATCTTTGTCTGGATATGGGGAAGAGGGAAGTACTAGAGGCTGTTTATAATTACTGGATGAATAAGCGCAATTAGAATCGGTCGTCATCATTGCTTAGGGTGTTCCAGGTACAAATGACATGATGCTTTAGATATCTGGTTGTATTCTGCCAGTTGATATATCTCAAGTTATTTAAGGCTATATAAAATGTTGTTTGACTTCGTATTTCTTTGTTAGATAATGGATAGTTATAAGACTTATGTTGTGTTTGCGATTTTTCTTTTTTATTATAGTTCATGATTGTTTTAACCAAAATAAACGAAATTTATTACCATAATGACAAGAAGCTCATCCCCCTTCCTCTCTTTTTCTGTTGATGGTATTTACTGCTCATCCAATGAATTGCCATTATTGAACGTCAATATGCCAGCTAAAGATTTGTTCCCTGTGACTATACTGTGAATGTTGTAATGAACTTCTAATGGAGTGGCAGTGATATCTGTTTTATTTTACTGTTTGGAATCAGAATTTCAGTTTGCTTGTCTCATGGTATTATATTAGGATAAGCTTTCATCTTGCCTTACTGGTATATAATGGATGGTCTACATATATAGTGACATTTTTAGCCTCTGAAAGGAAAGTACTTTCTTGGGTGTATAATAAAATTTTTGGTATAATGAGATCTGGTTGATTGCTCTTGTATCTGACTATAAGATCTAGAACCAGAAAGTTAGCACATAGCTCAGTGATCTTTAGGAAGTTGAAATGGTGTTTATATTAGGATGGGACTTTTGAAACTTGTGCATGAATATGTCTTTTTCCAGTAGAAATCTCATTGTCTAGTTGTCAACTTACGTGTTCTCATAATTAGATTATCAGCTCATATTGGTGATATTTCTTGCACAAATCTTCTTTTTGATTTCGATTGAGGTTGTCGAATGCATAAATCTTGCAATTTTAAGATGGAAGGACTAGGTTTATGTAATGTTGTTCCATTCTATGCAGCTACCTTGTCTGGTTTTGTTCTGGTTTGGTGTTTTGGGCTTTAGCTTTGGCTTTTGTTATGAATGTCGTATAAAACTTCTAAACTGATATTTAATTTCCGTTCTCCACAAATCAACATGATTTGTTTTCAGAGGAATTTGCTTGTGGAATGAACATTACTATTATAGCTTGGTATTAGGATGTGAATTTACTCTTTGTCCGATTAATGCTGAAACGTGGGGATGTATTGCAGCTTGAGCGGACTGGGTTCAAGTAATGGCTGTTATTTCGTTGTTTCTGTTAGTTGTTTGCAGTGGCTATTTTTTGGATTGTTGGATTGCAGTAATGGCATTTTTTGATGAGAGTGGATTTTCTTTTCTGCCAGAAATCCATTTTATCTTGAAGGGAATATATGAAACTTCTATTTCATGGATTAGAATTCTTCTCAACTTTTAGCGATTTTGATCTGAGAATGCTTTAATTTAAGTTCTTGCAATTTATTAAGTTTATCGAGGAAGTGTGTTGGGGTTTATACTTTAAGTTTCTATATCCAGGATTGGTGTTGAGAAGATTTGCAGTTTCTGCATTTTTATTGAACTGGATATTGTTCTGTTGTTTCCGCCATGATCCTCTGCCTATCCTTGATTAGAACCGGTTCCTGTGAGTTAGCAATGTGTGTATCTTTGTTTGTTAGGTTAACTCTTTATACCTTGTGCGGAGGTTTTGACTTTTGATTTATTACATCTGCTCCCAAAAGCAAGCTTTTGAACTAGGGGAAAGTTTTTTTGTATCAGAAGAGTTCCCACTTTTCTTAGCATTGCCTGCTAACTTATTGATATATGGAGCTGTACGAAATGCTTGGTTCTCTGATGAATTGCACATGTTCAAGTTTGAATTAGTGGTGCCACTATCGCTTTAGCATCTCCTTCCGTATTGTATTTTAGGGATTATTAGATAAAATGCCCTCCTTCACTTGTTACATATTCTTAAGGCCTACCCATTGACTCTTAGGTGACTAGTTCAATGTTCCTTCTGCCTTTGAACTTGCCATTTTTAACTCGAATCGTCTCTGTACGCGCACTTGGTTTGAAGCATGCTTACACATTAGAAAGTATCACATTGTTTGATGGAAACATGACTCTATGTTAATTTCACATTTCTGTCACATTGGTTGGGCTAGGTCTCAGATTAACCATCAGATGTGATGGCAATATTTACTTTAGTGTTAGAATGTTTAATTTTAACAAAACTGAATTTGGTGGTCCATGGGCAAATATTAGATTGCCCCTTGGGCAACTCCAAGAGTTGCATATTGATCTTCGTGTTTCGTACCCCAGTAGATGGTCTTAGTAGCATTCTCATTCAGTCATGGTTTCCCTATCATGCACTTGGTTCAGTCCATGCTTCGTCTCACTATGATTTATTGTATTTGTGTCTCTAGCATTATTTTGGTGATATATATTTAGTTTCTCAATTACCCTCTTTTTGTTTCTGCAGTTTTTTTTTTCTGTTAGTTGTTTGCTGTTGAGAAGATTTGCAGTAATGGCTGTTATTTGGGTTGTATGTCTAGAAAGGAATAGACAGATACCTGGGAATGTGAGAGGTGGATAGGTAATTATTTGTGGGACAAAGGTTGTTTCTGGGCATAATGGCTAGTTTTTTTTTTGCAGTTAATGGCTATAGTGAAGATCCTGAAACTGGTTCTTTTTTCCTTCTCATTCATGCTCACTCTGGTCTTTGTTAGGATCCGGTTGGAAAATGAATGATGCGTTTAGGTGATACGTTATGAGTATCTTTATGGCTTAGCTTATGCTGACTTGTGTATCATATACTGACTGAGCAAGTTGTGTTTTTTGGAACTTGAATCAACCATGATGAAACGAGCATGATGCATCGGTGTAGGGTTATTCTACTTCACTCTTTCGTTCTTGTGAAAGCGCCTTTCTACTGCTTTTCCCTTTTCTTGATTTCACATGAAAGCATAGAGTGGAGATTCTTGAAATGGCTACCTTCCGTTTATCAACAATACTTGATGCATAAATCATATAATTTGGAATGAGTAATCTTCTTCTTTGGCCCACTAATTGTAAAACTTGCGTGTCCTTGTCGTCTAGTTTCTTGATCTTGTATATATTTTGAGTCCGATTGATGATGCATCAGGAAGCCACTTTCATATATAATGCATATTGTGACGTGTGGTTACTGTTGGCTTTTGTGTGTGTGTATATATCATGACTCAGGCTCACACCTACCTTTTTAGGTCGGCCGATACCGGTGGAATCTCACCCCCAGGAATATATCCATTCCTCGTGATTGTGATATGGAGAAGAGCATCTTATGAGAAAGGGAGATGATTTTGACGCTTTACAAATTATTTGTTGTATTTTAATATTTTTTTTTTCCATGAATCAAATTTCTAAATTTGTCATTTTTTCTTTTTAGTTGAATATATTTTATTTTTATTTCTTTTGTTTGTGTAAAACATTTGAATTTTTTTATATTTTGATGTGTGCTATTAAATAACATTGGTTAATATTAAAATAATTACGATTTAAAGATGAAAGACAAAAACAATGTAAAATAATAAAAAAATACATTTATGCAAACAAAAAAAAAATTCTCCCACTTCACTTAAAAAAAAAACTCTCCCACCTCAATTAAAAAAAAACTCTCCCAATAAAAATAAAGTATATTCAATTAAAAAAAAAGAGGGGTAAGTTTGGAAGTTTGATTTCTCTACCTTAAACCTGGGACCCTAACTCCCGTAGGCCCTCACACATCCTTAAACAGTCCTAAATTAGCTTAGAACGCTTAATGCGGCCCTAAAACGACCTCAAATATACCTGAAACATGTAAAAACAACTCGAAATGCTCCGAAACATGCACCACGAGTCGTCGGAGGCTGGAAATTGACCGCACGCACTGGTCCCCCCCATGCGCCCTCACGCACCCACACGCTCACGAGCCACATGCAAATAGGCTCCCACCTACCCCACACGTCTCATGTGCTCATGGCTCACTCACTGGTGACCGGTAGGTGTCCGGCGGCCTAACCGCTACTGTCGACGGTCGAAAATCACCATTTTTGGCCGAATTTTCAAGCTTTGCCAATTTCTTCGTTCCTCAACTATTTTTCCCGATCTACTAGTTTAAATCTATCTACTCGATCTCAGGAATCCAAATTCAAGGTCCAAAGTCCGAGATCTTACCTGTGGTGGCCGAAAATTGGCCAGAAAGCCACGATTCACTTTTCCAATCGTCTATCTGCCCTCCACGGCGGTTCTCGGGAGTGATGATGGGTATGGTTGAGTTCCCTTTGACGAGAGGAGTCGAATGATGGTGGTGATGTCGATCGTGGTGGTTTGAAACACCGCTGACGGTGTTGGGCGTCAGTTTTGGGTCATGGAGGAAGAGAGAGAAAATGATGGAAAAAGAGAGAAAAAATATCAGCCAATGGTTGAAGGAGAGAGAGTGTTTGATTTATATACCCCGGTTGCAAAATTACCAAAATGCCTTTGGTATTTTCAGACCCGCAACTTTTCCATACGAACTTCAGTTTTCGCGTGCCACTTGTCTACAAACTCGAGAGTTCGAGACGTACGCAACGGCTGAGAAAACTTCCAAAAGTAGTTCCAAACGAAAAGTGACTCCCAAGCCCTCTAACATTCAAGGGCAAAATCGCCCTTTCTCAAAATAATTTTGCAAATTAGTTTACGTTTAGGTACGGTTGTTACAAATTAGTTAATTATGAGTCAGTTAGTTAGTTTGTTTGTTTGAGGTGTTACTTAAGCTCTAAGCAAGTGTGCTTAGTTGATATACTTATAAGACCAGTCTAAGAATGAATGAATCAATTGACTCAGTAACAAATAAATCTCTCTCAATTTGTGTGCACTCTTGTTGATGTAGAAATCTTTCGGATTGAGATTAGACCGTTCAATTCCTACACACCGAAAATAAACACCTGAGGTTAAGACTGAATCCCGAGATGGGTGAAGTTCAACCAATAACACTCTGATGCTTAAGTTATCTCAATCTAGAGAGAAAACTAAAAAATCAAAGTCAATTATAAGAATAATTGTGAGGATACCTGAGTTGTGAGGAGATGTCCTCTATTTATAGTGGAGACCTAGGGGTCTTCGGAGCTTATGATTGGTTGAAAGAGATTGCAATCAATAAGTATTCTTAGTTAGGTAATACTTAGGATTGACTTTTAATAATAAATAATTCGATAGGAAGTTATTTATTAGAAATAGGAAAATGAGTTCTAATTAATAAATAAATCCTTATTGGAAAATAAATTAACTTATTAATTGATTCCTAGTTGAAAAATGATCTCAAAGAAATGTCTTTTATTATGGTGATATAAATACTATTAATAAATATATTTAGCTGGTAAATATATTTAATTCATACACAGTAATTATATCCCAATAATAACTCTACCAAGGGCAGAGTAGTCATTATATAAATTATGGGCCACGTGTTAGTTCCACAATTTTTGGACGAATTATGGTTCCACAACTCTCATCCTTTTTCATCTTCTCTCTGAAATTCTTTGATCTCAACAGATGAAGGTGGAGATGCTCAACGACGTACCATCACTCGGTCCAAGAAGGTGAAGGGGATGAGCTGAAGAACAAATGTCATGTGAAGAACAAAGACATTAGGAGATTTCTTTATGGGATTTACGTGAGCCAGAACAAGATAATAGCTGATGAAGAGTGATTTTGATTTGGGATTTCTTAATTGTGTTGTTTCTCTTGAGTCTACACTTACTGAGAATCAGTAAAATATTTTTTTAATTAATTTTTTTATGAGACAATGTTACCCTCTAAAATTTGTCTAGTAAATCCATTTCAGCCAATTCCCTTTTTAAAGAACTAAATACTTTTTTTTTTTTTTCCAAATTAGTGAATACAAAATTTAAAATATACAAAAGTAACTATTTTTTTTTCTTTCTTTTGCCTTTTCACTTTCTAATGCTCGGCCAATGTCCCAACATATTGTCCCCACTGGGGTTATAATTATAAGCTTGAGTTACCAAACAGGGTAACAAAATTTTAATACCGCATTCCGAGGATGGTTATTTCGATAGAACTTAGTACTTGAGATATGCACCACTTTTAGTATGTTTCAATGGTGACTTATGATTAATTAAAGGATAAACTATATAAAAGTACTCAAATTATAGCGGTCATTTCAAGTTCATATCCCAACAATGAAAATTTGCATCTAGGTATTCAAATTATCAAAACACAACATATAGGTACCTACGATTAGCAATCTGTTAAAAAAATATATTAAGTGCCCAAGTGGCATTTGTGAGGTCCTTTTCTATGCTGATATAGACTTAAAATAATTATTTTACTTTTATTTCTATTATTTAAAAAAAAAAATTTACTCTCTCCCCGACACCCTCTTCCTAAACTTCTCTGCGATGGCGACGGAAACCACCACCACCACCCATATTTCCGACCACGACCATCCTCACCACCATTCTCAAAAGTCGCCCCTCATCGAGACGAGCCCGTCCCTGCCACCCATCGCCGTCGAAGCTCGCCGTAGAAGATAAATCGCAGCCGAGAAATCGACTGAGAAGCTCTGAACATCGTCGCCTTTGACCCTTGATCCGCGCGATTCAGGCGCTGGCGATGATGAAGGACGGTAGGACTAGCTTCGCCTTGCCCAGACAAATCGATCGGTGGTGGTCTCGAAAGCTGGGTCCACCGAAATCTCGATCGACTACAGCGAGGGTTTATGGGTTCGTGACCCAGCCGTACCTCGTAATATGATACCGACATAGGAATGCTGGAAGACAAAGATGATGGTTGGCAGGGACGGGTTGGTCTTGACGGGGGGAGGCGTTTGAGAGTGGTGGTGAGGCTAGTCGGTGTCGGAAATGTGGGTGGTGGCGGTGGTTTCCATCGCCTTTGTAGAGAAGTTTAAGAAGAGGGAGTCGGGGAGAGAGAGTGGATGGGTAGGGGAGAGAGTAAATTTTTTTTTTAAAATTAATAAAAATAAAAGTAAAACAATTATTGTAAGTCCATATCAGCATAGAAAAGAGCCCCACAAGTGCCATTTGGGTACTTAACAAATTTTTTTAATAGATTGCTAACGGTAGGTACCTAGATGTTGTGTTTTGATAGTTTGGGTACCTAGATGCAAATTTTCATAGTTGATGTATGAACTTAAAATAACCCCTATAAGTTAGGTATTTTTATGTAATTTATCCTTAATTAAATGATTATAAGAAACTTTATTTCACCACGTGAAGCGTTATTGATCGCAACAAACAAGAGAGACATGTCCGATCCATTCAGGACCTTCTTAGATTTCTAAGGGAAATTCGTAATGCGTCATGATAATATACTATTATTATTATTATTTAGTATTATTGTTATTATTTTATGTGACATGTGCCGAGTGGTGATCATTGCTAAAGACGCAAATTGGGCAATTGGTGGAGCTACAGTAATTGGAGACGACCAAACAGGGCAGAGCACTGCTAGTGACATATATGTAACTTAATCACTAATTATTTTATATTAATTGATATTGCAGAGTACAATTTGTGTAATCAAAATGCTCTTAACACTAATCATTTAATTAACGGTGGCCTTCACCAGGGCCCGGGCCAGAATTCGTCACCCTAATTGCTAGACTAGTTTGAAGGTTTACAAGTCTAGATCTGCGCCGTCCACGTCCACTACTACCAGAGCTTGGCCGACTTGCACTAGACACTACTGCCGGCCTGAAGAAGCCCTCAACAATCCCGGCACCGACACCGCCGTGTAGCAATGACCTTGACCTCTTCAGGGCTCGAGCTTCCATTGGTGGGAGCTTGGAACTTAAGAAGAGGTAAGAAACAAGAATAATAAACAAGGAAATAGACCTAAGTGAGCTACTCATTTTAGTATATAGCTAGATACAGTATGAGTTAGTAAAGGCTCAATTTGTTTCTTGTAGATATGTATATATATATATATATATATATATATGATGCACATATAAAGAATGGGGAGGTTGGGGGGATCTATTTATAGTTTTTTTTTTTGAAGTGCATGCATGCTCAAGTTTTTTTTCAACACAAGGGAAGGGGAGAGGGGCCTTGAGTATAGAAAAAGCTTACTTCCAATGGCATCTTACCGTTATTATGGACGCTTGATTACGACATCTTTCAACTCATAAAGTAATTTGGTATTTATAGGCACGAAGAAATTAAAAATGAGATGTGCTAAATTTAAAAGTGAATTTGTTTTTTTATCAAATATTCGCGATATTAGGTGAATTTCATTGATTAAAAAAAATACACCTAGTAAAAATACATACATTATTATGCAACGAAACAACAAATAATCATGCAATAAAATACAATATAAAACACTTAAATTGCAACAAGCTCATCTTTTACGTGGACAAGATATCATACGATCTCCAAAAAGTTCACCATCCCCTCTTAATTAAAGGTAGAACAAATTAATAAGTTGGGCTATATAAGCTAACATTACATAATTTTTTCCTTTAAGATTACGGGTGAGCTGGCCCTTGCTATGGCCCGTGCCTGGTTATTTGTCTCCTGATTTTTTCGATAAAAAAATCACATGCTGGTCATTAAATATGATTCGTCATGGGCATTTTTTCCTTTATTAATGTCATTTCACACGTTTTTTTTGCTTGAAATGTAATAGGTTTAATAAAAATTTGGATGAAATGTGACCAAAGCGGGAGATTGGCTAATAGTAATAATTTAAGGGAGAAATTGGACGAAATAAAAGTTCAATAGGGAAATCGACCTATAGGGTATATGTTAGGTGTTCAGGGTCACACCTTGAAATCATGTTGAACTGGCGTCTCCTTATGTTCATCCCACAAATGCCAGGAACCTGGCCGGGAGGCGGCTCCATGACTTTGAAAATAAAAGAAGTTAGTCAAAATAAAAGTTTGGTTTGTAAAAGAGACACCGCCATGATCTGGACAATAAGATTCAGCAACCGCCATGATCTGGACAATAAGATTCAGTAAAATATCTTTCATATATTAACATATGCATTTTAAATTAGAATCCGATAATAAGATTAAATTTGTTGTTTAGAGTATTATTTGGATAAGAAGAAAAGTGAAACATTTCAAAGAAGTTTGTGCTTATAGTAATGTAATATGACTTAATAATACATCTAATTATTTGAAATTCGTTTAATTTAATTTTTTAATATCTGTTAGGAAATTTAAATTTATTATTAAAATTAAAATCCCTGTCAATGGGAATACCAGCGACCACCATATGGTAATACCATGACTCATCACTGACATACGACCCAACATGAATTGACATGACTCACGACTTAGACACATGGTGACATATGTACTAGGCCGACGTGCCTCGGCCATAGTATCTCAACATCAACTCATGTGCTAGGCAGCACGACTCTTAGGCACTAGCATCTCGACACTGACTCATGTGCTAAGTCGGCATATTCTTTGACCTTAGCTATCACAATCATATCCATGTTCTTTCTCGATTAATACCATTGTCGTATGCATCATTCCATATCGATATCCACCCTTACTCGTGGTTCGAATATTGTAAGTGGTATCTCGGAATCAACCCTCGAGATATTCCTTATAATAGTAGTTTATACTCATTTCAGAGTATTTTACCTTTCCTGGGATCCACAACCCTCAAAATATCATAATTAATAGATGCCAAGTCCTATTCTGACCTCTAGCATAGTCTATATATTTTCTACTATCAAGACCATCTCATAGGGATCATAACCCTCTAATAGAACAATCAATCAATGACAGGACTTAACGTTAACCCTTGACATATTCTACACTTCCTATCATCCCATAACCATCATATGCAAATCACTATAATTCATCCACATTCCATAAGTAAACACACAAGCAACCAACTTTCCACACAATCCCATTCATAAAGTACTAAAATCACATCCATCTAACACATATTCAATCATTTATCAATACATAATTATAAGTTAGGGAAGAATTCCACTCACAGTACATCGGGGAGAATTCACCCGATAGAATCTACTAATGCGCGTACTTCAAGACACTCGTTCTCGGAAGTCTCCACGAGCTCCGTCTCGACCTATACGGCCTTTCAAACTCTCCAATACCATAGCGCCTCGCAAACAGGGCAATTAGTATTAGTAAATAGTCATTTAAATTATTAAATCTAACTCCCAATCATCGAGAGTTCACACGCTCTAAAAAGGCGTTCTATGCGCCTAACACTATCTAAACCAACCCCCGAATGAGTTCCGATGGACCGAAAATCTACGCCAATGGATCCGGAATATCGAATTACATAGAACACTAGTCACGGGAGACCGGGAGTGGGGCCTGATTAAACTGTTGGAGTTTCCTAGCTGTTAGGGTTAGGGCTCCTTGTTTTTAGGTTTACTTCTTGTAGTGTTGAATAATTCCTCCTATACTTGAGGGACAAGTTTGCTTTTCTGTTTAATGTAGTCATGCTCCACGATTATAGGACATGTAGAGTCGTGGGTTGTTATTTCCCTTTCCATCTCAGTGTAAGGCTATTTATTAGTCATAGTAGTTGTTCAATTCAATAACGATTCTCCGAGTTAACGAGCATTCACAAAACTCTATATCTTCTCTTTGGTTCTAACATCTGGTATCAGAGCTCCATCACGGGGCCTAATCAAAAGCTTGCAATCCCGGTGCAAGAGTGAAGAAACACATATATGGCATCCGAGAGTAGTTTTGTGCAACCTGCCATTCCAAGGTTTGATGGTCACTACGACCATTGGAGTATGCTAATGGAGAATTTTCTGCGTTCCAAAGAATATTGGAATTTGGTGGAGGCGGGAATCATTGCTGCAGCAGAAGGGACAGATCTCAGTGAGTCACAGAAGAAGGCCATTGATGATCAGACGTTGAAAGATCTAAAGGCTAAGAACTACCTATTCCAAGCCATTGATCGCTCGATACTGGAGACCATCTTGAAGAAGGATACTGCAAAGGATATATGGGATTCTTTGAAGCAAAAGTATCAAGGAACAACACGTGTAAAGCGTGCTCAACTACAAGCTCTTCGCAAAGAGTTTGAAGTGCTGCACATGAAGGCTGGGGAATCAGTTAATGGCCACTTTGGAAGAACTCTCATCATAACTAACAAGATGAGAATTCATGGGGAGAAAATGGATGATGTGGTAATCATTGAAAATATTTTGAGGTCTATGACTTCAAAATATGATTACGTTGTATGTTCTATTGAGGAATCAAATGACCTGGACACCTTGTCGATCGACGAGCTTCAAAGCAGTCTTTTGGTGCATGAACAAAGGATCAACCGACATGCGGTAGATGAACAAGCCCTTCAAATCACTCATGGACCCTAGGAAGGAGGAAGAGGTGGAGGCCGAGGCACTTACCGAGGAAGAGGAAGAGGAATGGGTAGGCTTGGGTTCGACAAATCTACCATAGAGTGCTACAATTGTCATGAGTTAGGGAACTTTCAATGGGAATGTCCTAAGAGAGCCAAGGAACAAACAACAAATTACGTAGAAGCAAAAGAGGAGATGTTATTGATGGCTCTTGTGGATTTCAAAAAGGCTGCATCGAAGCACATTTGGTTTCTTGATTCTGGGCATAGTAATCACATGTGTGTCAACAAAGACATGTTTTGTGATCTTGATAGCAGCTTTAGAAAATCGGTGAAGCTGGGCAACGACTCGAGTCTTACCGTACAAGGCAAGGGTAAGGTTCAAATAGAGGTAAATGAGATTGTGCTTGTGATCACATGAGTCTTCTACGTACCAGATTTGAAGAACAATTTGTTGAGCATCAGTCAGTTGCAAGAAAAGGGGATGGCAGTGCTTATCCAACATGGAAAATGCAAAATCTTTCATTCTGAGAAAGGTTTAATCATGGAAACCGAGATGACACATAATAGGATGTTTGTTGTGCTCGCTCGTTGCTCACCAAAGGAACAACAATGCTTCTCCTCACTGACCACAAATCAAGCATACCTTTGGC